>JAECWJ010000688.1:4682500-5182500 GCA_018150375.1 Drosophila sturtevanti | reverse complement strand
TCCCATGAAAAGCATTATCAAAAAAACTAAATTAACCTGAATATGCTTAACACAAATGATTAAAAATTAAATTTTTGAAAGTTTTGTGCTGATATCAGAAATTAAAGCATAGTTTTAGGGGCTGCACATGTAATTATTTCTTCGATTTTTTTTTTTTGATAATAAAAAAATTAACTCCTCAATTATTGAAACTATTAATTTTATTACATTATAATATTCCTAATAAATCTTGATATGCTTCTAATTAGTTAATAAAATTTTTATATATTTTAATTTAGATTCTTTTTGTAGATTTACGATTAGATTAAGATCATAACTATAAGTGATCTTAGTGGCTTAGTTAAAGTTTCATTTAGAACTTAATTTTTTGTAATGGTTTTCATGAAAGATTTTTCATTAAGATTTTTTTGCTTTAATTTAATAGATCTAAAAAAAATGAAGCACTGAACTTACCTGAAATCTCTTGTTTTAATCATTTTAGTTGCTTTTTTGTTAGCTTTAATTATTATTATTTCCTTTTGGCATTTTTTGATAAACATTTTTCCCACTTTTTTTGGCCAAATTTTCTACCAGATTTAGCCATCTCTGATGCCAATTACATCACATCTGATATTTTGTTTTTTTTTTTTAAGTTTAAGTTAAGTTTCCGCAATCGACCTTCTTTTCGGTTTCTTTTTTTTTTTAGAGGTCAAAAAATTTACAATTTACCAATTTTTCACGCACTTCTTGTATGTGGGTTTTTTTTCTTTTTTCTTCGCGTTTCGTCTCTTTTATTTTATTTTTTCTTTTAGTTTGACTTCTTTTCTGCCTATGCGGCTAAAATTTTAAACATGATTTTCATTAAACAAAAATCTTCTTTCTTCATTTTTTTGTTGTTGTTAATTTTTGCCTCGTTTACATTTGCAAAAGTTCATTAACATTTCGCGCTGTTTGCCATTTTTGGATAGAACTTACACACTCACACACACGCACACACACACACACACACAAAAAACACACACAAAAAAGACCTCTACGCAGCGGTTTTCATTTTAATGAAATTTAGCCTCGTTTATTTAATTTTTTTCTTCTTTTTGCAATTTCTTTTTTTATTTTGTGTTGTTTTTTTTTTTTGCTTAGGTTTAATTAAATATGCAAATTTTTACATGAATCTCACTCACCTGCCCAATGTTCGTTTTTTTTTGATTTTGTTGTGGGTGGACTCTGTCATTCTTCTGTTTCATTTAAATTTTACGCTCATTAGCCATTTAGAAACTTTTGACGAAACAAAACAAAAGCAAATAAGAAATTGGCAATAAAGAAGCAGAAACTACAAAAAAAAAATAAAGATAAAAAATAAACAAACCATAAATTATTTAAATAGAAATTTACTACTACTAAACGAAACAGAAGAAAAAAAAAAAAACTGAAAGAATGTCAAGCTTAAAGATCTCTTGGCCCACATAACTATTCGATCCAATATGACCTTTACCTTTCCCTACCTTTCATTCCCCATTCATTTCACAGTATTCTTTAACACCGATCCGTAACTTTCGCTTTTTCCCACTACAACCAAATACAAGACAACAAAACAAAAATATGTATATATATATACATTTATTTTACCCTAAATCTTTTACCATTATTATTATTATTAGCAACGTTTTGTCAACCACAAACCATTTTCTGTTGCGGTTTTTTTTTCTTCTTCTTCTTCTTGGCTTTGTCTTTTTGGTTTCCCCCGCGTTTAGTTTAGTTTTAAGTTTTTGTTTTTGTTTTTTAATTGCTTTAAGTAAGATTCGCTTTTGTTTTGTACCTGGGTTAGCTCATACTAATGACAACTATTTGACGGGGCGAAAGTTTTTTCTCTCGTCATTTTTTTTCTTTTTTTTTTTTTTGGCATAAAATATAATTATATATTTAGTGTTTTGTAAGACAACTAATAGACTATTATCAATTTCCATTTCTTTCTTTCTTTTCCTTTTTACACAATACCACAAACCAACAAAAAAAACGAAAACTCTCAGCTGCTTACTATGCGAATTCCGTTTATCTCTAATGCAAACTTGAATGGCAATAGAACTCTTTAATCCAAAAATCCAAATCCCAAAATCCTACTTATAATTTTACTAATTTTTGAACCCGCAACTTAAAGACAAGTGTAATTAGATAAATGAAAATATTGTGAATTTATTGAAAAGTGTTTAAAATTATATATGTTTTGTGTGAAAGAAGAACCTTATATGATTGATATGATTCGGATGTTTAGAATTGCAAAAGACTATCTTAAAACCATGCTCTTTAATGTTTAGCCCTGTCTATATGTTTTAACGTAGAAACTTTACGTCAAAGGTTACGGAATAAAAATAAGGAAGAGAAACTTTACGTCAAAGGTTAAGGTTAAGGAAAATGAAAAATCGAAACCTTATCAAGAAATAGAAACGGAAACGGAATCAAGAAATAGAAACTTTACATTAAAGGTTACGAAACGAAAATAAGAAATAGAAACTTTACCCCAAAGTTTCGGATTGCAAATAAAAAATAGAAACTTTACGTCAAAAGTTACTAAAGGGAAGCAAGAACAACGTTCCCTATATGTTTTAACACTAAAAAAAAAAAAAAAAAGAGTTTTATCTCTATTACAAATTACAGTGATCCTTAGAATGTCAAAAAATATTTTATAAAAATATTGAAAAAGTTGAAATAAATTTCGAGTGAATATTATAAATATATATTTATATATATTTGCAAAAGAAACATAATTATCCCCCAATTCTAAATATATATGTACCTATATGTTTTAATCCTCATGTCGTTGCTGTCTACTATATATATTCCTTATGTTTTTTGATCCGTTCTACTGATATGTGTAGATATATAATGTATTTTATAGTATCATTTGTTTTGTTTCGTTTTGTGTGTCTGTGTCTTGACTAACCCAATCCTTTTCCTTCCTTTTTTTTTTGTTGTCAATCCTTTTATAGATCTTGGTAACCTTAACAACAACAACAACAACAGCAACAGCAATAATTGTACAACAACAACAGCAACGCTGACACCAACAACATCCAGTTCAAAGATTTTAACAACTGCCAACAAAATGGAGCTGCTAAGCAGCGCTACAGCAACACAAACAACAACAGCAACAACAACTGGAGCAGCAGCAGCAGCAGCAACAAAAATAGGACAACATCAGCAACAAACACAAACAAACACAACAACAACAGCAACAGCAACAACAACAACAACAACAAAACAGCTGCTAGTACAGGATTATCTAAGTTACGCCTCACCACCAACATATTCACGTCTACCACCCGATGGACACGAATTTCCACCAAATTTTAGTGAACCATTGGTAATAATGCAACCACATGGTAATAATCTGCGTACCAAAACGGAGCAACTTACATTTGAGCACAACAACAACAACAACAACAACAGCAATAATAATCTTAATAATAACAAAAACAAGATTAATAATAAAATGGAAATATTAACAAATGCTGCTGCTGCTGCTGCAGCACCACCATTACCTAAAACAGGACCACCGCCAGTTGTAAATGCAACAACAATGCCATCAGGAAATCGTAAGGTTTATCGTCAGGATTTGGTTATCAATGTGGAAGATGCACGTAACAATAATGATATGATAACAACAACAACAACAGCAACATCAGCAGCTGCTGCAACAACACCAATAACAACATTAAAGACACGTCCTCATGACTATCAACGTTCCTTAAGCTCATCGAGTGGTGGTGGTGCTGGCAGTGGTGCTCCATTAATGGTACGTAAATCAAGTGATTGGCGTAAAGATGAGAAATCGGAAAAATCAGTTCGTGATAAAATTGCAATGTTCTCATCGAGCAATGATTTAGATACGATTATAACGCCATCAAATGTAGCAGCAATCACAACAAATTTCACACGAAAACCATTAAATATGAGCAGTGAAAATTTATTGGAATCAACAACAAATAATCCACCGCCAGCACTTAAAACCCGTGCAATGAGTGTTGAAAATTTAAACGATGCCCAGCGACAATATCAATTGGCCAAACAATTACCACAATTGCATGTGGCCGATTCAATGTATTCATTAAATACAAATTATGCCTCATTGCCGCGACGAAGTCATGCATCCTCTTATATATCATCATCATCATCGGGAATGGGTATGGGATCGGGTATGGGATCTGGTTCGGTATCGGGATCGGGATCGGTATCAGCATCGGCGGCAGTAGCAAGACGAATTAGTTTTTCGGGTGAGGGTGAGGCGGCAAATCGTAAAGCAGCTATAACCATTATATTGGAACAACGTCGTCGTAGTCTATCAAAATTGAGGGGTCTAGTCATACCGGAAAGACCACAATTATTGGAACCGATACTCGATTTGCCAGAAATTAAAAGTCAAATTAAATTGGCAGCTAGCGGTGAAGATAGTACAGATAGTGGACTCGGTGAGACACGTCCTAGAATCAATAATCAAATTACAAATAATAATAATAATAATAACAATAATAATAATAATAATAATAGTCCATATCGAAGTATTTTCTCACAACATACAAATTCTGGACGACGTACACAATTGGAGACACAATTATCACAATCCCAACAGCCACCAGCTAAACCGCCACGTACATCATTGGCCACATTAATGACAACAACACCAACACGTATAACAGCACCAATATTGCAACAGCAACAACAGCAACAACAACAACATGCTATCATAACATCATTTGCCGATCAAGAAAGTGATACTGATTCAGTATTCTCAACAACGGCACGTGTTGCAACACCACCAGCTGAAAAATTTGCCCTTACCCGTACATTAAGTTCGGAGACAAATACATCAATTGCCAGCTCAAATACATCAACATTAACATCTGGTTCATCGGCTGGATCTCAGGCCAGTTGCAGTTCATTGGGCAGTACACCGGCAATTGATTTAACTCGTCGTTTGCTTAAAACCCAAATGAATAATGGTGAATTGGCAAATCGTAAAAGTATATTGGCATCGGCTAAAAATCGTAGTGCCAAAAGTCGTGGACAGGATCAAGAGGATAATGATAGTACAGATGGTGAGGCATGTGCTTTAGCTGGACGTCGCATGAAACCTATATCCAGTTATAAGCAACAGCAACACCAGCAGCAGCAGCAACAGCAACAACAGCAGCAGCACCAGCAGCAGCAGCAACATCATCATCCTCTTCATCATCAGCAACAGCAACAATTGGTGGTGGATAAGCTTATCAATGTGGCTGCCTATGATCTAACATCCGATACCGATGACAGTAGTCGACGTTCCGATTGTCCAGCCAAAATAAGTGCCATGTTCATTGATGAGGAACGTAAGGCTAGCTTTAAGGCTGATACTACCATCACTACCAATCTGAAAAATCAACAATTAAAGCTAGTCCAGGCAAAACCTGTGATTATGCCAATACAACAACAACAACACCAACACCAACAACACCAATCAGCACCACCAAAGCGTGAAATTCCAAAGGGTCAGACAACAGCAGAGCTTAGAGAGAAATTTGAAAGAAATGTTAATGGTGTTAATCCGATGCCCATATTACCCACAGTTACCATACACAAGGTGACAATACCAACTGTAACAGGAGCAACAACAACAACAACAGGAGCAACAACCGGAGCAACAACAGGATCAATAACCGGAGCACAAACAACAACAACAAAACCACATCATGAACGTTTCTCATCTTTAGATTCATTGGCATCTAGCTCATCGGGTGTTAGTTCAACCACACAAAATGTTAGTACCACACAAGAGACAGCCACCGAATTTGGTAGTTTCTCATCGTTGGGGAGTAATCAGAGTTTGATAACCGCACAGGATGTACAACAGATTGTTGAGGAGGCTGATCCACCATTGAAAACGCCAGAAGCCTTTATTATAGTCCTACAAAGGGATACGCCAGAGAGTAGCATTGGTATAACATTGGCTGGTGGTTCCGATTATGAGGCTAAGGAAATAACGGTAAATTCAATTTATCAACTAATTTTGTTTTCAATTTCAATTTTTCAATTTTTCAATTCATTTATTTATTAGATACATAAAATATTGAGCAATACACCAGCAGCTAAAGATGGACGCTTAAAGAAAGGTGATCGCATATTAGCTGTCAATGGGATGAGTATGCGTGGACTGACCCATAGGGAATCGATAAGTGTATTAAAGGTATGTATATACATATATACATATGTAATAATTTAATATATGTATCTATATATTATGCTAATCATTTTCTATATATATTAATAGACACCCCGACCAGAGGTTGTACTTGTTGTCACACGTTCCGAATCGTTAATCATTAAACCTCTCAATAAGAAACGTTCATCATTGGGATCACTCAGTTCATTAAATGAGAAACCAACTGAATTGGATTATGAACGTAAACGTAATTATCACAAGGCATCCAGATCACTTGATTTAGATTTGGATATTGTATCAAATGAAGAGAATGGCGGCGGATCTGTTAATAATAATGGTAGCAATAATACAACAGCACCAAGTACACCCAGTACAGGATCGAGTAGTCCACAGCCACAAACGGTGACCACATTATTGCATGATGAGGCCACTATAGCCGGAATTCGTGCTCGTCGTCAATTATCACGTGGCGATGCTGCCAAATTGAGTACCAGCGAATTATTGGAACGTGCCGCTGAAGCCCGCAATGCCATAGCAGCGGAAATAAGGGCACAAGGTAAGCAAAATTAAAAAATAACAAAAAAAAAAAAAAATATATTTAACATTTAAAACACATTATTTTCACTGTTTAGCTGAAGATGCTGGTGGCTCTACTGTGGTTGCTGGTGGTGCTCGTTGTGTGGAAATTATTAAGGATAGCTGTGGTTTAGGTTTCTCCATTGAGGGCGGCTTCGATTCACCACTGGGAAATCGTCCCCTAATTGTGAAAAAAGTTTTCATGGGTATGTGGAATAAAACTGATCAATCAGTTCACTCATCGAATCTCTCTTTATAATGCATTTTTATGATTATTATGAACAGGTGGTGCCGCTCAGAAAACAAATCAGGTGCGAAATGGAGATGCAATCGTTTCCATTAATGGTGCCTCCACAGCGCGCATGACACGTGTCGATGCTTGGAATTATATGAAACAATTGCCACTGGGGCCGGTGAAAATTTCCTTTGCCTAAGCAATCATGCAACAACCACACAACCACACAACCACCCAACCACCCAACCAACAGCAGAAGCAGCAGCAGCAGCAGCACACAATGCGCCACAATTCTTATATAAACATAAATTTTTTTTTATGTTAATTATTTTTTTTTTTTTACCCATAGTTTTAAGTTGATTGCGATACAATTTTTGTACGGTTTCTAATTAATTTTTTTTTTTTTGTGTTTGCATTTAAACGAACCTATATAACTATATAGAGTATATGTATATATATATATATATAACCAAATATATATATATATATACGTTTATTTATATAAATTTATATATTTTTAAAAGTGCAATTTGTTTAATTATTTCAATATCAATGATGATTATTTTTGTACATACGAGAAAAACAAAACAAAAAAAAAACCTATACATATACTTACGTATATATATATATATATATCTACATATATCTGTATATCTAACCTATCGACTACTTAACGTATTTATAAAATTCTTGATCGAAAATGGAACAAAAAAAGAAAAACAAGAGAACGAAAATAAAAAAGAATATATGCGGCATTTTCCTTATAATAAAAAGCATTGGCATGCAATCGGTGGTATTATACGATATGATGCACAATTCATAGAGAAAATGAGTTTTGGAAAACAAAAAATAAAGGAAAGAGAAATTAATATCATATTTTTTATGCCATAAATTATACGGGAACGTACGTTATATTATGTATATTACCTTTTTTTTTAATAATTATTTAAACAAAAATCGAACACAACAATATTTACGTCTACAAAAGTATTTGCTATTAAAAAATTATATAATAAAAAAACAAATAATATATATATATATATACATATATATAATACATATATACGAAACAAAATAAATATATCAAAAAACTATTATATGGGGTGTAATTTTTTATAATGATTAATGATTTATATTACAGCTGATAAACGAATACATACATATAATATACTTATATATTGGTATATCGGTTAAGCAAAAGCGGAAGGAGAGATATTGGAAGACATACATACATATATATATGAAAAATATAAATCTATCTTTCTAAAAAGTTCTTCAATTTTTTTTTTTGCCAGAAATATAAATTATATAAAAACTGAAAAAAATCGTTTCATGTCGGATTATAAATTATATATATTATCATATTATTTATAACAATTATTTGTTATTTTCTTGCATAAACAGAAAGAAATTTAATTGAAATTTGTTAGAAGAAGGGGGAACGGCTTATGAACAAATTATTAAGAACAAAAATGATTAAAAATTATTTTAATCAAGTAGCCCTCATAATTTGAATAAAATTTATCAAATATCTAATCTAATTTATCTACTTATATGGACTAAAATCAAAGCAATTTTTCTTCGTAACAAATCGATTGTTCGATTGTTTTCGCATTTAAAATTATCGATAAAAATGCATTCCACTCATTTCATTTATTTAAACACATTTATTTTTAGTTATTCGCAATGATCGACGACGAGAATATATTTTAACAACTTTTAAAAGGAAATTTTCAAACTCATTCGAGTTGCTAGTTTGAACGCCTGTTGGATAGGCAATGGAATTAATCATTGCATACTTTGTTGGGCATATTTTGTTATGCATACGAATACGAAGATCTATTAAACAATAATCAAAAATGTTAGAGAACGATAAATATAAAAACTTACCTCGATCTCGATTAATGCTTTGAAGGATGCAAGACAAAAGGTTAAACGATCCATTAAAAGAAAGGAAACGACATTGATCATATATCATCGAATCATCGCTAAATATCATATAAACAAATCATAGAAAAGGATAACATCAAGAAATTCATACTTACATTCATTAAACCTGAAAGGATCAGTTTATCGTTTAAATTCAGAGGTAATTTAATCAAATTTTATAAAACGAATCAATATTTTTTTCATCGATATAGTTAAAGATCGATTTGAACTTCATCCTTGATTCAATTGACCCATTCCATAATTAAAGACAACAAATATTTCATGTAAATTTCAAATAAGGGGGCAAAAAAAAATTCGTTTATTTTCTCAACTGATCATTACAGTATATATATATATCTATATATTTATATATATATATATATATATATTTCTCTTTGTTTCACACTTTCGCCATTTATGTGGCGAATGTTTTGTTTTCCTTTTTTTGTTTTGTCATCGAATGTAAATATTACATTTCAAACAACTTAAAATCAAACTATTTCTATATAGAATATAAGCTTATGTCATGTAAATTTAAATTCGAAATGTGATAATAATGTATTTTAACACATTCCTATGAATCTTTGGAGGTTTTCGGCACCAATTTGGGCAATTGTAGAGTTAAACCCATATGTTGTAGGGCAACTGTGGGCTTGGCAACACCACCCCCATTTAAACTAGAACGCGAATGATGTTGTTCATTTGATGATGATAATTCATTATTTTGAAATATTTCACCAAGCAGATCATAGACACGACGCTTGAAATATAATTTTTGATGAAAATTCATATGTTTAATCTCTGGACGCAGACTCTGAAGGAACGCATCATCAAAATCAATAAGGGTTGGTGGTGGAGGCACTGGTGTTTCCGTATTTGTTGCAGTTTGTATCTATAAAATAACAAAAGAAAAAGAAAAATATACATTTGCTATATTTTATATACAGATAAATGTATATACATATATATGTATTATATATTATTATTAATGTACCTTTTTTTTCGAGTTGTGCACTTTATTCTTTTCTATATTTAAACGTTGACGTTTTTTTGGCGGACATGCACTCCTTATGGTTGATTTATTAGTTGAATTATGCAATTGATAGGACTCATCGCCAGTACTCTGGCCAAGCATCTCTTCGTGTTCATGTTGTTGCACTTTATTCGGACATTTGCTATCGTTATTATAGCTCTGCGCATGCTCGATATCAGCTAATGCGGAACTATCTCGGCTATTTTCATTACTGCTTAACGAATGCTTCATTTCAATTAGTAGCTTCGTTTCCTGTATATTATCATTCCTTTGGTCATTATCATCGACGACTTCATCTTCTGCATCATCATTATCATCATCATCATCATTCTCGTCCCCGTCCTCAGCATCTTCCTCCTCCTCCTCGTCCTCCTCATCATCATCATCTTCATCACCATAGTTGGAAACTTTACTTGGATTACTGCCACGTGAACGACGTCCACGTATAGGTATTGGAACTCCGGGTGTTATATGTTTTTTTAAAAATTGCAACTCATTGTTAAGATAATATGGTTTAACACGATTCGAACCCGATGCACGATGCACATTTATGGAACGTGCAAAACTTGTACGAATATTTCGCCAGCGTTCCTTACAGTTTCTCACTGTAAAAAACAAAAACAAAAAAAAAATAAAACATAAAAAATAAAAACAAAATTTTGAAAATTAAAAATAATTTCCAATTATAAATCATAAATACATACTAATTTTTTCGATATCGAAAACAGAAACGATAAAACAACTTACCCGAATCACCCATTACCAATGATATATCCTTCCAGGCAATATCCACACTAGATTTACGCATATAATCCGGATGTGAACGATCATACATATAGGGATGCTGTGATACTAATCCACAGATTTTGGCATTTTTCTCATACCATTCGGGTGTTAAATTTTTATTTGATGTTCCCGTCATACTATATGTTGATGCACTATTATTTATAGTTTTACGCATATTACTTCCAGTACTGCGGCGCGTATTCATATCTATATAGTTTTCTATATATAATATGGAGAGAAAAAAAGAAAAGGAAATAATAATAATAATATAAATAAATAAATAAATAAATAGATAAATGTATAAACATTCATATGTTAACAACACAAAACAAAAAGTACATAAATGTACATACATATATGTTATGTATGTATGTATATATCAATGTGTTGCCGATACGAGATATCGTTGGCGACATTTTTGTGTGGAGTGCCAGCAACAACAATAGCGTACAGCAGCAACAGCTGTTTGGCGGGCCAACTTTGGCAATGGCGTTCCAATTTATTTCATATGTATATTCAATTGAATTGGTTAAATATTAAATTTCTTACCTTCTTGCTTGATGTGATACTCAGTGACAAGTTGTTTAAGTGATTTCTTAAAAAATAACATTTGTTTAATGCAGAATTGTTGTCGAGATGCTGCCGCCGTATCGGTGCTGCTGCTGCTAACACTGACACAACTTTATTGTTGTTTGTTGCTGGCGTTGTCAACGTTGCTGCTGCTGCTGCTGTTGTTGTTGTCGTTGCTGCTGTTACTGCTACTGCTGCTGGTGCTGCTGCTGCTGCTGCTGTCGTTGTTGTTGTTGTTGCTGTCCCTGTTTCTGCCTGCAACTGCTTTATTATTGTTCAACACTTTTCTTTTCACTTAATGCCGCCGGTTTTGCAGATATATTTGCAATTGCTATTACACTTGCCCAAACATTCGAAAATCTATTTAATTTCTATGTTTTTTAAAAATCGTAACAAAAGCAACGTAAAAGAGAAAACATAAACGCGACACAAAACTCAACAAACGCAAAATTTAACACATGGACGCTGTTGTTTTTCTCTTAATTATCAAAGGGGTTTTCCTTTAGTTATGTTTCTTCTATGCCTGAATAACGACTACACCCCTGTTACACATACACGATGGCAAACGACTAAAGCAGAGAGCCAATGAGAGAGACAGAGAGAGCGAGAGACAGGGAAAGAGCGCGAGAGATTGTGAAACAAGAGAGCTGCATACAGCGTTGCCAGCTGCTAAAATTATAAAGCCAAAACAAAAAACGTATATATGTAGATAATAAATACAAAACGAATAGAATTATTAACTGCCACTAACAATGACAAATTCTGACAAAGCTAAGAATGCATTACAGAAAGAGACTGAGACAATAAGGATTTCTTATTTATGTGGGGCAACCTTAAATAGTAGAAAATCAAAAATTAGATTGTTTTAAAATTGAAAAATTTAAGGCCATAATATATATCATTTATTTGAATTTATAAGAATTATGACGACCCTGGTTAATGTTAACCAGCCCTCGTATTTGACCTGCCAATTTACTTTTGCTGCTACCATGCTCTCGCGCTCTCTCGATAGCCAGCTGCACTGTTACGTGTATTTTGTATGTGTTTGTTTGTGTGTGTGTATGTATGTATGTACGAGTTTTTCGCTTTTAGTGTCGTTCACGAATTGCTGCTGCACGTTTATCTTCTTTTACTTACTGGTTCGCGTCTCGTTCGTACTCAAACTAAACGAAATAAAGATAGACAGAACGATATAGAATTATAAAGATAGTGTGTTTAGCAAGTCTTCATATTAAATGTCAATGAACGAATTGAATGTGAAAATAGTGCGGGCGGTCGGTAAACAACCATTGCTATATGATCGAAACGATGATAACTATAGAAAGAGGCTCCCTACCGAAAATTGTTGGGATTTGGTGGCTGCCGAGACGGGTGAATCGGGTAAGTTTTATTTCCCCCCTTTCTTTCTCTTTTTTCTATATAGTGTTGCAAACATTCGTATTCTTCGCTCGGGTATCGATTTGTTATCGATGGTGTGTGTTGCAAAATATGCGGTTGAAAATGAGTTGGCCCGTTCTTTTGGCGATGGCCAGCAATCGATTAATTATAAACTTCTCGTTAATATTTGTATTTTGAATATCGAATAATACTATTGCATTATATAATTGTATGATTCTATAGTTTAGAAACGGATTAGGTACTGATTGAAATAAACAAATGATAATCATAAATTATTTAAAAAAATCGCAACTGATTTCCAAAAAAAATCTGTCAAATTTGAGAAAATTTATCGAATATTTTTCTGCAAAAGCTGCAAATATTTAGCTGTTAAATTGCTAAAATTATAGGTTTCTTTTAGCTGTTTTATGCAATAGCCAGCACATACGGAGTAGATTATGGATAAAAAAAAACCTGTACCAATTTTATTATCTTACGTAATTTTCGTACTATATTACGATTGGGTGTATGTTAAATCGAAATTCGTAGCTTTTTTAAGAAATGACCACTTTATCAATGGCAAAAATAATACAGCAAACTTTGATTCGTCATTTCTTGATTAAAAGAGTTTAATAAACCATGTAGTTAATTTTCGGCTTAATTCAAGATCATTTTACATATTAAAATATTAAAAAGCAAAATAATTCTTTTAAATTTAAGAAAAGTCGGCTCAAAAAGCACTGAATCCTTTTAGACTTGGATGAGAAATTCGATTTCTCTCTGTAGAATTACTAATTACTAAAGTAAATTCTGCTCCTGGTTCTTCTATCTTAAACTTTGCATGGAAATAGAACGAACTTTATTTGAAGTAACTAATTTAATTTATATAAATATTTGACCAAGCTTCTACAATGTTTTATTACTCTTAGAACGTCCCTCCGATTTCTGTATTATTTATTATAGTAAAATCAAACAAAATTTGTTTTATACGTTGTCCATGATTTTATTTATATCGGCAAAAATCGATATTTCGGGTTATCGATAATGGAAACAATCGATACACGATTGATTATCGATCGAAAGGTAAATTAAAAATTAAATTGGCGAACGGAAATTCTGATTAGATCATCCATTGTGACTCAATAAGAATCTTTTTGTTGCTTTAAATAGTTTATTTTGAATAGGCAGTTGATATACATACTAGGTGGGAATTGTATAAATTTGTGAATAGAAACCAGTTTTAATTATAGTTTACACATTTATAATTTGTTTCCATTTTCTTTTTTTGCATTAAATAGCTCTTTTCCATCAGTAATCTGAGCATTTCTATACCATTAAATTTTATTTGGCATTAACAAAATAAAAATTTCAATAGATTATTGAATATATATTATGTATATCGAAAGATATATTTTTGAAAACTTTCTGGATTATAATACATTTTTATTTTATATAAAATCTGTTATTATCATATAATTTTACATTTTATGAACTATTTTCAATTGATCTTCCGTTACATTGTATCATTTTTTTGATACCGAACATTTATGTACCTTCGTATATAGTTGATCTAATATGCATATTATACAGGGTTTAAAATATTTATATCGAGTATTTTTCCATATTATTAGTGATCCCATATATGTATATCAAGTGTATTTCCATAATATATATGTATATATTTATTTTAATAATATTGTTTTTTAGTTTACAAGAACTGATACATTGTATATTTTGATTAAATATTTTATTATCTGTTTCGAAATTGTTTTGCCAAAAATAGAATATTTTTTATTCAAAATTGAATTGACAAATGTTTGAGGTATCTTTTAGTAAAAAAAACATTTGAGAAAACTTTGGAAAATTAGGGAATTGGCGACTTGATTTATAGACTAGACTCTCTTTTACTTAAATTTAGTTCACATTAAATAGAAAAAATATCATATATATATATAGGTTTATAGTCAGCAAATTTATAGTTAGGCTATCTTTTTGAAGTTAACTTCACTGGTAATAAAGAAAATCCTTTGAAAGAGCAAACAAATGAAGAAATCAAGCATCTTTCAAGAATTTATACCAGCGCGTCCATTTGTTATGCAAAGTTTGGCCGCAAATTGTAAACTGATGGAGTGGGTGGTATAACAGATGTTTAATCCATGCAATAAACCCTTCCAGTTGGTAGTAGAAAATGCGTCAGATGGTTCTTCATTATCCATAAATATTGATCAGCGATTTTAAATGAAAGGATCTTGCCATAAAACAGGCTAAAAAGTATAACTTGTTACTTTTTAGAATAAACTCCATGTATTGAATATATGTACATATATCTAGAATACATATGTTGATCTGATAAAATGGGAGTTATTTATAAGAAAAGTGATTATATTGAATATTGCTTCTTATAAAATATTTCATAACATTTTCGCATTAGTTTTTATAAGAATTTAGATGCAAAGAATGGCAATATTATAATAGCTTTATATCCTGCTAAAATTTACGATACTTTGGCACGATCAATGTTAAAGTTCTAGTTATACATATATGTCAATTGTTTAATGCAAAAAGTAAAGTAAATGAGTCCACTAGATCTTAAACGATAAACCTTTTTAAATAGATCAAATTTTAACACAGACTACCTATGTACATATGTACGTATGTATATATAGTTTTATGATATCATATACATGGATTAGGTTTTAAATTTTTTTTTTTTTCGTTTTGCAAATCCTTAATACCACATGTGTGTGTGCTTACGAAAAGTTTTTATGATGCTTATTGAGTTGGGATCAGATCAATAGTGTTTTTCCATATTGTACCTAAAATTGATCGACAGATGGTCTTACCTTTCTTTCATTTTCATATTTGCTGCGGCAGAGCAGGTACCAAAAATATTGTCTTTGGTCCAGTTAATATTTTTATCTCTTTCTATCACCCCTTCCCATTGGTATACCACATATACGAACACACACTCATATACCTACACACCTGCACACATATATGTATATATATATGTTTATCTCTGTCTTCCTCACAGTCGAGAGATGTAAGCGACGATGGCGACAAATACGTAACGATTTTGCACGATATTTAACCAATGAAGGTCATCGTCGTCAGAATGCAAAAAAAACTCATCCATATTCCGCTGACATAAAGTTTCTTTTACCGCATATGGATTGTAAAGATGATGGTCTGGATGATTATGATGATACAAAAAGCGAGGGTACTGTACATAATGAGAGCGATAGAATGAACTCGAGTGATCGTTCATCAGTTGGCTCAACTGTAGGTACACCGGGTGGTAGTGGTATAAAACAAGGATCAAAAAAGATGGCAAAATCAGTTGATGGTGAGAAGTTGTCCAAGAAAGGTGTTGCTATTGAACCCGTAGATGAAGTAAAAGTTGCCAAAGATAATCATAATAATAATAATAATAAAAAAGTGTCTGAAGAATTGGCAAGTGATGATGAAGAAATAGATCAATTACGATCGGAGAATTCTCCAAGCATTGTAACCGATAATAGTCCCTCCCAATCCACAAGTAAATCACCACAATCCGAAGAGTTCTTCATCAAACAGAGCGGTGCAAGTGATAATCTATTGATTATAAGTAAAAAACCATCGTCGACAAGTATGGCGTCAAGTACCACAACACCAGTGGGCGTAAAATCAACAGCCACTCAAAGTGGTGGTGATGGTGGTACACCAACTGAACGTTTAGAGGATACATCTATGACAGAGGAGAGCGCCGATGAGTCTATACCACGATCTGCACGAAGAGGACGACCACGACGTACCGGTATCAAAGAGTTGCCAATTCAAAAAACTGTTGTTGAGCAACGTTTAACACGGTTGCAACGACGCAAATCTTTATATTCAGCGGCTGAGCATAGTTTAAGAAGTTCCACTTCACCCGTCAAAATGACACCAGTACCAAGAAATATTGCTAATCAGGGTAAAACTCAGGGTGCATCAGTTAAAGAACCATCAAAAACAATTGCAGCACAAACTGAAATTATAGCAGCCAAAACGACAACAACAACAACAACAACAGCAACAACAACAAATAATAATAATACTAATAATACCAATAATAATAGTAATAATAATAATAATAATAATAATAAAAAGGAAGATATTTATCCACGTAATAAAACGTTTAGTGGTTCGCAAGTTAATCAACAGCAACAACAACAGCAGCAACAGCAACAGCAACCACAGCAGCAGCAACAACCACAGCAACCACAGCAACAACAACAACAACAACTAATAACATCATCGTCAGAAAGTACCATTTCCATCCAACGTCGTGATATAGTCGCCATGAAACAAATACCCTCACTAACACCCTTTCAAAAATCAAACACATTTGCTACAATGCAACAGAAACGGAACGCTGGCGGTGGTGGACCACCACCACCACCAACAACATCACAAATTTATTCACAATCGACAACCGGTGGTAAAGGAGGAAATGTTTCAACAACAGCAACAACAACAACTGTGGGTGATGGTTTAACAAATCAAGCAATACGTTTACCACATAACAATTCGGTGGTAATAAGCAGTACACCATCCCAATCACAATCGTCATCGTCCAGCGGTGGTGGATTTGTGGTCCAAACAGCACCACCATTATTGACAACATGCGGTTCGGTTAATAGCGGTGGTGCAACAACAACAACAACAATGCCAACACCAATGTTAACCTATGTTAAACGCTGTGAACGTGGCACTCAGACCCAGTGTCCGGATGTCTATTCCGATCAATATTTCTTGGATATGGTACAGCCGCAAATGCAACAAATGAACGCAAGACAAAAGTTTCGCTTTAAGCAAAAAGTCTTTAAATCACTTATGGAAACGTTCGATGATGCAACGGACTTTCCAGCAAATGGTGAAGTCCAGCATTTTAATATAAATACACCAAGTGGTTTGGAAGATATTACCGATCCGGAATTACGTTTAGTTCGTGAGCTAGTTACAATTGTTTGCGCCGCAAAGCGTTCCGAAGTTATGATTAATTCATCAAGTGGTCGTAATGGAGATCCTGTGGGATCAGAACAAATATTACGGACTGGTCAAAGGGTTACCGATTTAAATTTACAACGACATATTATACAGCAGGTGCAGAAGCAGGTTAATGCAGCCACATCGCCGGGACCAGATAAAAAGGTATATCGTATATTACCGATGAACGGTGGTCGTAAGGATCAAGCGATGCCAGTTAGTCGTGTCGTTGCTGGAACATTTGCTGGCAATTCGAAAGGACCATCCACAAGTATTGTTGCCGCACGTTCGCCACAGGATTCATCATTAAATGCTCTATTTGGGCCATTGAAGGCATCAACTATATCGACCGCCAGTCAGCAGAGAACGTCAACAGCAGCTGGAGTTACATCACTTCAGATACGTCAAATGTCGCGACGATTTTCCGTATGCGGTGCCGGTGGACAATCTAGCGGTATTCCTGGTACATTAACACCGCCACAACAAAATCCTAATGTTAGGAATAATGCTGAACTACTTAAACGTCGGATGGTTGGTGCACCTTCTGATAATTTGGTGCCAGCACAACAGCGTCCACGTTTATCAACTGTATCCAATGATGTTGTTTCACCCAATACCTCATTGTTACGTAAATCCAATTTAAATCCTAACACAATTGCAGTGGGTCAAAAACAAACATCACCCTCAACGGGTTTGGCCCCCATTCAACATCGTACACCTCAAATAGCCAGCGTTCAGGGTAGTGCTGCTCCATTTGATTTTGTTCAACCGAATGCCGTAAAGTCATCACCACAAGCTGGAAGATTTCGTCGATCCCAATCACCCATTAAGCGACCATCACTTGTTGTTGCTAATGTCAAGAGCGTTGGGGTTAAACAGGGTGGTGTTGGTGGTGGTGGTGCTGGTGGTTCTGGCGTTGCCGTCGCCGTTGCCGTTGGTGGTGGTGCTGCCATTGGTGGTGTTGGTGGATCATCCGGACCACAAACTGTTGTTAACACAAAATCAGCACAAATTTCGCCACCTGTTGTCAATATGGCCAATCTTTTGGGCAATTCCAGTTCCAGTTCAAAATCTCCTCCACAAAATCAAAATCGAAATCAAAATGGCGGCGATACGGAAACAGCTGCCACTATAGCAGCCGATGATTTTTCTCTGGCTGGTCTTAAACGTGAGCCACGAGATCCTCTCGATGATCATGATGATATATTGGGAATTTAAACACCAAAAAAAAAAAAAAAAAAAAAAAAAAAAAACAATAAAAACTATCATGCCTTTATAATTTTTTATTTTTATTTTATTATTTTTTTTATTATTCTTTTCATATTCAAAATAACAAATATTATATTAAGAATACACAAAGACAAAAACAAGCAAAAAAAAAAAAAAATTTTTTTTTATTCTACTCATATTAAAAATTATAAATATTATATTTAGGAATACACAAAAAAAGAGAAAATTATACAAAATAAACAATTTTTTTCATTAACATTAATAAGCGAATTTGTGTCTACAATTCTCAAAAAAAAAAAAAAAAAAATGCAAAACTGATTGTCTATTAATCCAAAAAACAGAAGAAAAAAAAAATTATTAATTGTGAATCATTAAATTTTTGTTTGTATAATCTCATTGAATTAAAATAAAAACATATTAATAAATCTGTGTAAGTGGAAAATTAACACGATATTTGTTTTTTTTTTTCTTAATTGTGGATTGTTGTTGGTAAGTTAAATAAATTGGGTAAATCAAATATCCTTAAAAATGGGTAAATAGATTCTATGTGGTTCCGAATCCGGAACCAAAACAATTCCAGTGTTTAGTAACGACAGAATAATATATTTCGTTGTTTTTTTTTTTTGTAAGTTTCTGAAGTAAACAAACTTTGTTCTTTCTTTTGTTAGCCAAGTTCTTTTTCATATTTTTAGCCAAATTCAATTTCATTATATTTGATTTGTATGAAATGTATCAATAGAATGAATCCACGTCATTAATAGAATCCAATTGATAAGATATTTTATTTAGTTAAAAGATAAGCTATACACAGCAAATTCTATAGATAAAGACTAGCTAGCCATCGAGATACCTACACGTAAGTTGATTTAAAATTTTTCTGTGTGAACCCCAAAGCAAAAAAAAAAAAAAAATAATAAGAATAATAAAACAAAAAAAAAAAAACGAAAAGAAAATTTATAGACTTTTTTAAGAGACCTTTTGCTGCTTTCAGCTATCTGACTCGTAAATAAAGTTTCGGTAGGAATGATAAGACTGATTCGGCATACTATAAAAGCTCCATTCAAGTAGATGGCTAAATTCAGTATAATAAAAATATTAACTGAACAATCATCATGAAATCGTTTACAATTTGCGCGATCGTATTATCGCTAGCCTTTGTGGCTAGTAGTGCATTGCCTCGTCAGAATGTGAGGAATATGAATGCCATTTATGAAATTCACAATATTCCCCAAGATGCCCAAAAATTCCGTGAAATGCTCGAGAAGAATGGTAAATAATGCTAAATGGAGCTTTATTTTTGGATTTACAAATAAATACATATATGGAATATGGTTTTCTATAGGTGTTCTGGCTAAGGCTCAGGAATTGTTGAAATCTTTAGCTGATATGTCTGTGGCATCTGATGCCGATAATGTTCCAGCCGATCAAACTGATATAATTCCAGATATGTCAGTGGCTACCGATGCTTTCGATCAGAAGATCCATTTCCATATACCAATGAGACCAGAAATCTTCCATGTGTCTGGACCACAAGCTGTACATCGTTTGCTTGCGGTCGGTGGACCAAAGGCTGTTGATCATTTATTCCGTGTGGGTGAACCTCAGTTCTTTGAACTTGGTCAGCGATCCAATCTAGAAGTCAATGCTGATTCCGATTTGATTCCCGATATCTCTGTGGCTTCCGATGCTGATGAAACTCCCAAGGAACCTATCTCTGGCTTGAAGAGCCCCAAATTGGTCAAGGTTGGTGGTGCTGAGCCCATTTCCGCTGATGCCGATTTGATTCCTGATATCTCTGTGGCTTCCGATGCTGATGAAACCCCCAAGGAACCTATCTCTGGCTTGAAGAGCACTAAATTGTTCAAGGTTGGCGGTGCTAAACCTGTTTCCGCTGATGCCGATTTGATTCCCGATATGTCTGTGGCTTCTGATGCTGATGAAACCCCCAAGGAACCTATCTCTGGCTTGAAGAGCCCCAAATTGGTCAAGGTTGGTGGTGCTGAGCCCGTTTTCGCTGATGCCGATTTGATTCCCGATATCTCTGTGGCTTCCGATGCTGATAATACCCCCAAGGAACCTATCTCTGGCTTGAAGAGCACTAAATTGTTCAAGGTTGGCGGTGCTGAGCCCATTTCCGCTGATGCCGATTTGATTCCCGATATGTCTGTGGCTTCCGATGCTGATGAAACCCCGAAGAAACCCACCTTTGGTTTGAAGACCCCTCAGCATTTTGAGGCTCAAGGTAAGTTTTTCCTGCTTAAAAGCGTTTATATAAATTAAACTATTTAAAATCATTTCCCAAGATGCCAATGTTGATCAGATTCCCGACATCTCAGTGGCCAGTGATGCCGATGAGAAGGAACTTAAGGGTTTCGTCAAGCAACTTCTAAAGAAGTTGCATTGATTTGCTGACTCGTTCTCTCCCTCTAAATAGTCCCTATCAATATTGATGTGTATGTGTGTATTGTATTTTTAGTATTTTTCCAAAGCAGCTTAAATAAATTATATCAACAAAAAAATATTAATTCAAGGAGACGCAATTTCTTTATCAATGACAATCGTGTGGCTTGGAGTAGATTTTGAAGAGGTTGGTTTTTTTGTTTACGTTTTAATTGATAATTTAGCATTTAATTTATGAGCAGTTTCCCCACCTTGGCAATTAAAAAGATAATAGCTGTAAAAAAAGAAATAATTCTCGAGATGTTCAAAATAAAGTTTTTCCGTTACGTCTCTTTTTATTTTAAAAAGAATTTACGTTACATTATAACAGAGTTGCACTTTAGCGCCACCTAACGCTGACATACTTATTGAAGATCTTAACATACATAGATAATTAGCATAGCTGGCATGGACATAGCTAGGAATGCATTTCGGGGGTCCGGCAATTAAAACATTACAGGCGCACCCCTTTCACTACGCCCCTACAACAAAGTGCTGTTCCCATAACATGGCCTTGACATAGTAATGGCTGCTGTTACGCTCTTGATCTATTGTTCTCTCTCACGCTTTTACTCTCGCTTTTTCGGCTCTCGTTACATCTTCGTTTTCGGTCTTAGCTTGCACGTGCAATTGTCGGCGGTAAAAGTTTCGTGTGCAATAAAATATAATTAATTAATTATTATAACCGCATATATACAAATTAGTTTTGGTGTGTCTTAAAGTTAATCGTATTATCTATAGTTTGGTGTTAATCCGTGTAAGAGTCGGTTAAGTTTTCCGTATTTTCGTTTTCAATGTGCCGCGCTGCTTGTGTGAAAATTGAGACACCTAAGGCGGCGTCAGTAACCGGATCGGTAATATAATAATAAGCTTACATATCTACATCTATGTATGTACATATCTATGAGGTATGTACATACATACATACATACATATGTATAATGATGTGAGTGAATTTTATTATCCCTTTTTTAGTGTCTTAATATAAAATTTCGTCATCGATGCGTCGTCGTCAGTAACGGGATCGGTATTCATTCATTTTGTCGCAGCAGCCTTAGCGCTCGTGAGTGTGTGTGTTTGTCGCGGCAGCTTCAGCGCTCGTAAGTGTGTGTGTGTGTGCGTGTGTCGCAGCAGCCTTAGAGCTTGCGTGCTTATGCGTCGCAGCGGACTGCGATCGTGTGTGTGTATATAAGTGTAATTTTTGTTTTTTTTTTGTTCATTTTTGTTTTTGTGTCCTTTTGTTAATTGCATTCACGGTGCATATGTATGTATGTATGTATGTATATACATCAATGTAAATAAGAGCTGCCAATTTGAATGAAATATACATACACATACATAGTTTATGTTTTAGTGTCTTAATATGAAATTTCGTCATCGATGCGTCGGCGTCAGTAACCGCTGCGAGCTAATGAGTCGCAGCGGACTGCGATCGTGTGTGTGTGTGTGTATAAGTGTAATTTTTTGTTCATTTTTGTTTTTGTGTCCTTTTGTTAAGCGCATTCACAGTGCACACGTATGTACATCAATGTAAATAAGAGCTGCCAATTTGAATGAAATAAACATACACCTACATACATACATACATACGCATATACATACATAGATACTTGCATAAAAAGCAGTGTTGCCAATCCGAATTAGAATTGGAAAAAAGAGAAATTCCTCTATCCCTCTCCCTTCTCTTCCCGTTGGAATAATTTGTTGGCATTGCTGTTTATGTATGTATGTATGTATGTGTGTGATTGCAATATTCTTATTAGGTGAATCGCTTCTATTTCTCTTGCTTTCTTTTGTTATTTATTTTTCTGGTTAATATGTGCGAATGTATACATATGTATGTATATGTATGTATGTATGTAGGTGTGCATGTTTTGATTAAAATTGGCAATCTTTTTACACATACATACATACATACATATTAATGGCTGTGTATAATGAAAGTGTTAATAACGGCGCATTAAATGAAATGAAGTTCTGAGCTCAATTTAATCGAAATTAATAAGGTAAGTGAATTCACAGCTATATTTACATATACATCCATATTTTTATATAACTTGCAAGGATAACTAACGGGATGGTGGTGGTGAAAAAGGTAATAAAAAGTTGTAGTACCGACTTAACTATTGTTATTTTTTTTTTTCTCATTTTCTCATTTTATTCTATTGCTATTTATAAAAAGGAATTAACGGCAAAAACCGGACCCACGCACACACATACACATACACACATAAGCATAACTGATCCCAATGTGGCACATTGGCCATAAACAACCTAAGAGTAGACAAACAAGGAGTGAGGAGGTGGAGGAGTAAAGGAGAATTTTGTTTTTGTTGTTGTTGTTGTTGTGATTTTCACACAAAAGCGCTAAAGCGGCTACTAAATTACGTGCTCATGTGTTCCAGTTTAGAATACGCCAACTCGAACTCCGCCTCCAACTCTTTACTCCTCTATGTATGTACATATATACATACATATATATATATATATATATGTATGTATATATAGCTATCTGCTAGCTAGGCCGCATTTGGTGCGCTAATGAACCGCATTGGACGCATGGGGCCCAGGTCTATAGACCAGGAGTTACTCTGTCTCTCTCTCTCTCTCTCTATATATATATAGTTCAATGGTTTGTTGTTATTTTTTTGTGCTTTTTTTTTTGGTTAACGTTAAAAATACCGTTTAAAAGTGTAACAATGCTGTTAACGTTAACCATTGTGGGCTGAGACCAACAAACAATTGCCGCTTGATTAAGGTGATGTGTGGCCAAAGGCTAAAAAAAAGGGCACAACTTGCAGAGAGAGATAGAGAAAGAGAGAGAGAGAGAGAGAGTGGGAGAGTCGAAGAACTCCATTGAACTCTGGTTAAATAGATGGAAGATGAGGTCATTGAAAATTAAAAATAAATATTTTAAAATGATGTGTAAAAGAATTCAATTAAAGATAACACACTCTAGGTAAGGGTGTATTTTGGGGGAGAGGTGTTATATCATTTGACCATTATTCTGACGTGTTATCTAAAAAGAAGAACTTTAAGCAAATGATGAAATTTTCATTGTTTTTAGTAGCTAAATTCCATAAATTAGTCACCGAACTGTGTGTGTGTGTGTGTGTGCGGATGTGTTATTTTGATTAGACCTTTAACCAGACATTTGACTAATTTTTTCAATAGATGTATATCACTTCAATATAAATTACATGTTTTGATTCACTAAACAAAAAAAAAAACTAACGATAAGACAGGTAAGTAATAGATGATAATCAAAAAATTTAAAGAAACTGATTAAAAAAAAAGTTCAACTCATCTATGTACAGTCCGTGAAGAAACACTTTATACAATGAGAAAAAAATTCCATATGTCTGTTAAGTAAGTTATAACAAAATCGGTCCACTATACGATATAGCTTATTCTATTCCCAAAATATTAATGCCTACCCTCGTATACTTCCTCATGGTTCTGGTAACTTACATACACTTGCTCTCCCCCCCAAGAGAACTAAATTTTTATTTTCAGTTGGCGATTACATTTGATATAATGCACTTTTTGGAATGCTTCTTTTTTTATACATATAACTCTTTATTTTATTATGAATCTATCCACGTGTTTTTTTTTTATTCTAAATAGAATCAAAATATTAAATAAAAAGTCATTTAAAAAAAACATAACAAAAATATGACGCCTCAAAAGTCTGGATACACTCTAATTATGTATATATAGACAATTAAATTAGGCCATCTTTCGAGTTGTTAATAATCGATTATCGATAATAATTGTTCGATAAACTAAGTCCAAACACTCATTCCTCCCACACTTTTAAGTGTGACTGTGTGTGTGTGTGTGTGTTTTATCTTTAATATTTAAGTTTTATTATTTGGTGTAACTCCTCTTTGACTCTTCTCTTGTGAGTTGGGGCTTGGATTTAAATTGGGATCTGAAGGATACTCTGGCTATATATGTACATACATAAGTTCCAATAGATCCTCTTTAATAAAATCAATTTTGAATGTTTTCTTCCAGATTTTTTTGTTTTCTTATTTTTTTTAGTCTTTCCCCTTTCTTTTCTTTACGTTTCTTTTCTTATACTTTTGTTTGACGTTGATTTCATTTTGTTGTGGCTTTTGCAGCTGTCGCAGAAAAACTTCCATGGTTCCCATCGTGCTTTGCCATTGTTATACATATATATGTATATATATGTATGTATGTATGTATATAGTAAGATCCTCCTTCTCCATTCCCCTTCTTTAAGTCTTTTACTGAACTGGACTGCTGCTGCTGCTGCACTTATTACAAAACTTTTAACTTCTCTCCGTATTTTCTGATGGGGTTTTTTTATTTTTGTTGTTGTTGTTGTTTGTTCGCTCCTCTTCTGCTTTTTCTTCTTCTTCTTCTTCTGTTTTTCTATAAGCATTTTCATTTATTTTCGTTTACTCTTACGGTTTTGTTGTAGTTGATATATACATACATATATATATATATATATATCACTTCACTTTTTTCTTTAAGAATATTTCATTTCCTTCCTCCCACAAAAAAAAAAAAGAAAAGAAAAGAAAACGATAAAGAAAAATGAAGAAGAAAGAAAGTTTGCGTTTTGCATTTTTGCCTTTTTGATTTCAATTTGTGCCTTTGAACTTTTTTTTTTGAAAACTTTTGCTTTTAAATGGTTAGCAAAGAGAGAGAGAGAGAGAGAGAGAAAGAAAGAACAGAAGCGAAATATATAAGGTCAATATACAATCGAAATTGAGCCAAAAAAAAAAAACTTTTCAACAAATTTTGCATAAAGATTTTTTGTTTTCGTTATTTTTTGTGTCGATATAAATCTACGGATATATTTGATATATGTATGTATATAGTTCATAGATAGATGCTATATTTAATTAAAAATCGAAGAACCGATCAATTGTGTTATATCTTTCTAACGAAGCGAAAATATTTCTGGCCAAAGAGGTCATTCCATTGGCTAACCTTTAGCTAATGACTTCCTTCTTCTTGGATAAGCCGTTGTTATTGTTGTTGTTGTTGTCGTCCTCTTCTTCTTCAAACGCAAGATAAGCTGAAAAAGCAACAGCAATAACAGCAACAAAAACAACAACAACAACAACAACAAAACAACTGAAAAAACACTTTGAGAATGTTCAACAAACACGCGATGACAACAGCAACAGCCACAACGAACAACAACAACAAAAAAAAATCGAAAAAATAGAAAAGTTCAATATATACATACTATATAGAAAATAAAATAAAGTTGCCAAATAGATACTCTCTTAATTAAATAGGATAGTTCCTATTAAATTTCCTAAACAAGACAGATCGATATATATAGAATTAAGATCGATTAAGCTATACACCTTAAATCGAAAATTATAATACATATATCTGAATATAATGTAACATAAGCTAACACAAGTTGAGTATACCCCTTTTTATCAAACAACTGTATACATATATATATATATCTGTATGTGTATGTGTGGCAAAAACTCGTTATAGCAACTATAAGTTTAAGTTTTGATAGTTCCGCTACTAGACAACAGATGGCTAACTAGTTAAATGGGCGCTCTCTTAAAAATTCTTAAAGAATCTTTTGAATTTCAAAACATAAATGTGTTAACTAAAAAATTTAACAAGATTTCATACCCAAATATATACAGTGGACTCTCGGTTAACGAACAAGATGCTGTGTTTGTTAACCGAGGGTCCACTGGATATATACATATATGTATATAAATATGATTTCTGCCAATTTTTTGATAAATTAAATGAAATTGTCTAATGGAATCAAGTATAAATAAGTTAATTTCTTTAGCTTTCCCCTTAATCATTTTGATTCAAATATTTATTCTTTTCATATTTATTATTCATGAATAATTGTGTCCTTATTGCTAATTAAAATTTCTTCAGCTTATGCTCATTTAAAAGTTAATTATTTACAGATTAATTATTTATTCATTTATTAGTTTCATATTTCAATATTTATTGTCTATATATTTATTTATACTATGTTGTTGCTTATTTTGTAACTAAAAGGAAATTTTTAATATATAGTTTTAAAATATTTTATTAAATAGAATGAAAATTGACAATTCATTCAACATCTCAGGAAAAGTCATTTAATGATGATACAATTTTTGAATCCATTATCATTATAGATGGAATATATATATATATATATATATATATATATATATATATATATTTTATATATGGATTTCTACAATATGTCTTTTCTTCTATGTATATGTATATACAAAGAGTTTAGAATGTATTTTGTATTTGATACATTCTCTGTCTCTGTCCCTGTCTTACATTATATAACTTTAAGCTAAAAAGTTTTCCCATCTGGTTTTCTTTTTTCTTTTTTTTTTCATTTCGTTACCCAACTGATGATAATGATGATTCCTTTCTCACGTAATTTTCCAACAACATTTTTGTTATAAATTTGTATTTGTGTTGTTTTATTTTTTGTTGTTGTTTTTCTTTTCTTTTTTTTTTTTGTCAATTTCCTCCCCTAAAACACAGACATTTTTCTACTCTGCACTTTTTGCCCCTAGATAAAAGTTCAAGCGAATGTTATCATTAAATTTAACAGCTTAACGTTATTTTTAATCAAATGTGCAACAACAATAACAACAGCAATAACACAAAAAGGAGTAGTTGTAATAACAAATGTAATCATGCTTACAACATGCCACCATATTGTTGGTGCTCTAACCACATACACTTTCCCCTGACTAACTGACTATCATCCACTTGCCACTCGCCCTCTCTCACCCCTCTCTCACCCCTCTCTGACCCTCAGTTTGCCATAAAACGTGGCTTATAAGTGGAAAACCAAAGACAGCATGTCACAGGTTGGGAAAATAAGTGAAAAGATGTAACAAAATGAAGAGAGAAAGAGATAGAGAGGAGGAGGAGGAGGAGGTGCGTGAGTAGGAGGGGGGCTAAAGAAATTGAATCTTTGTAAACGTTGCAGGGGAAAAAGGGGAGGGTGGGTACTAACAAGGTTGATAATTAGTTTTGTTCAATAATTGGTTTTAATATAATAAAAAAACGAGTCGATATACAAACTCCTTATATTTAGTTATTATATTATATATTATGTATTATAATTAAATAAATAAATAATAATAATAATAATATAATAAATATCGATATCTTTGCATTGAGAAGATGAAGGAATAAAGGAATAAATATACTAAATTAAATGAAATACATATTAAATACAGTGGGGCCTCGATTAACCGTGATGGCCAAAGATCAGTCTATTGGTTTTTGTTTGCAAGGTTTGAAGTTGTTTGCTTCCATTAACCGTGATTACCTCTATTATCCGTGATGGCAAGATTTTTTTATTTTTATGTCAACTTCATACATACAATACATACAATAAACATGAAAACGGGGAATTCCCTTGTTACACGGCTTTTTTTTTAAGAAGGTATAAACTTTTTTGTCTCATGTTTTCAGTAGAAAATTTAATGTACTTATATATACTTTGATTAACCGTGAGAAATTGATTATCCGTAATGCTTCTGGTCCGACCATCACGGATAATCGAGGCCCGTCTGTATATAATAGATACTAAATTTAGATAGGTAAGTTGCTTTTTTTTTTTTACTTTTTTTCTAGAAATTAATAAATATCTTTTACGGTAATTTATGAAAATTTTGATATGAATCTATTATGATATAAATATTTAAAAAATATGACAGAAAAGAAAATTAAAGTAGAAAATTTGAAGAAAACTAAATTGAAATATTAATCAAATCATTGAATATTAATGGATTGCAGACCAACGAATATATAGTATTTATATATGTACATATATTATTTATATCTCGGTAACGATGGTATATATACCATATACATATATATATATGTATATATACCATTTCCTTGATGATCGTCTGAACTTATTCTTATGGAACTCTGTGAGTAGTAGCCATTATCTCTTGCCAGTATATCGTATCGTTAGTCAAAGTCATTTATTTTTAGCATCTCGCCTTTTTATTCACACGGTTACCTCCACTACAAGCAAGACCTTCTTTCTCTCTCTAACTTAATACATCCCAGCAAGATTAACATAAGTTACTAAATCAATTGATTAAAATAAAAAGTTAAGAAAAAAAAAACAATGAAGGCATGTAAACCCTTTTATGGAAATGCGCTCCTGTAAATTCATATGTATATACTTATATATATACATACATATTTATATTCATATATAAATCAATTGAATACCGCAAACAACTTAAATGTCAATTCAACAATAATACGAAAATGAAGAAGTAAACGAAAACATTAAAACCAAACATAAATAAAAATCACACGTAAATTGTGCAAGAATAAATGAAACAAAAGTATATATATATATATATATATATATATATGTATAAAAAATAAAATAATAATAAAAATAATAAATGACTGCCAAAAAGGCAAAAAAAATTTTTCCCATAAAAAATAAATTATTTTCCCATAGAAAAGTTGAATGATTTGCTTTTCCACCTTCGCGACCGCCTCCGCCTTCCCCTCCCCCTCCCCTTCCATTCCTTTTCTTTTTTTTTATTATTTAAATAATTTCGTGACCGGAGGACGATTCATCGTGGCCCGCAAATCAAGGAAAGAGACAAAAACCAAAAGAAAAAAGAAAAAAAGAAAAAAAAAGTATAATTTAATTAGCTAACGATGGGTTAAAGTTGTTGGCAGTGTGTGTGTGGGAGTGGGATAGCAGCTACTGCAACTTTTGACATTTTGCCGCATTAGCAGCGATTGCCGCAGTACGTGATGTCGTGATGACCCCCTTAAAGTAATCATCTCTCTTACCCCCTCCCTCCTCCTCCTCTTCCTTCTATGTTGTCCCTCTGTCTCTCTATTTCTCTGTTTACTTGACTTCCGCTCCCGCTTCCCTCCATCCGTAAGCTGTGCCTTGGTTTTTGCCTTTTTTTTTATACCCAGTAATCATAAAATTGGAGAGAAGGAATATATATATACATATAAGGATCTGAGTTTATAGATATTGATATGGAAGTATATATAAGAATGGAAAAATGGAATGGAAAAATGGAATTTAGCTGATAGATATAAAAATTAAGTGAATAATCTAATCGATAAACTAATTATTATAATTTATGTTGCATAATATTTTTAATAATTCTTATTGTAAAGTATTTTAATAGGGTATCATGCCATCGGTGAACAATGTCTTTTCTTTTTCCTTGTTTTTTTTTGTATATTTTTGGTAATAAATATTTTATTAGACGCGATGTGAAAGGTGTGCAAAATTTACACCGCTTGAGAGCAGGTCTCCACGTAAATAGATGTGTGGAGAGAAGAGGAGGAGGATGAGGAAGGGGGGAGGGGAGGGGCTTACACAGTGTACCTGAGAGAAGGATGAGTGACTCTCCCTCCGACCCTCGGGCCAGAGTCATTTGCCTGGATTTGTATTTTTGGCCATAAAAAAAAATAAGAAGTGAGTTGTAAAATTTTCTGCTGTTTTTTTTTTTTTTTTTGTTTTGTTTTACCTTGGTTATTTTTTTTCTTTGCTGTTGTTTATTCTCTTGCTGGTTGTAGTCATTCTTTTGTTGCTTTTTATTTATGGTTGCATAATTTTAACGCTTTTTTTTTGTTTTGTTTTGTATTGTTAATTTTCATGGTGACATTTCACTGACGATGAGGGGAGGGGTTAAAAAAGGGGGTAAGACTTGCGAATATCTGTTTTCTGTCTTTCTCCATTTTTTATGCCTAATTTTTTTACGATGGTTAATTTAATGAAAATGTAGTCTATGTATTTAAATATAATACTAGACTCTACACTGGTGAACATAAATGTGAGTTTCGTAATTTTATATTTTTTTTTTTAGTTTTTGGAAGTTCTGTCATGGAATGACTGACAGAGATCATTAAAAACAAAAGCCAAACAGCAGGGCTCAAGGACTCATAAATCAGAGTGAAGTGTGAATGATATACAGAAAATGTGTTCTGTTTGTGGTTTCCTCTGTCTGATGGGATTTCAGTTTTGAAGGGCCTGACTTTTGCACATTTCAATCATTCGAATTTCACTCGTTTTTTAATGGCCAATTCTAAGTTAAAAATTGCTCTAAACTAAATTTATTTAGTTATAGTATATTCAATATGTAAAAAATAGCTTGATTGATTATTATTCTTGTAATTGGTTTTTATATACACAGATATTTTTTTTCTCTCGAAGACAAAGGAAATTGTAGATAATTTCCATGGATTTTCTTTTTCGAATTGCGGAAACTTTGTCACAGTTTGTTAGGCAAAATTCCGGTCTACTCAATTAACAAGGCAACAAACCAGCCAAAGACAAACAACGATAAACAAAGGCAAAGGACTCTCTTAGGACTCGTTTCGGAATTTATGCAATTGGCACACAATGTGGCTCAGTAGGCAATCTTCTACATTACCATCTACCATTTATCCCTCCCCCCCCACTCCACTCCTTTTCTATCCCTTTTCCATAGTTGCAGTTTAATCCTATCACAAAATGGGGAAAAACGGACACACAGTATACAAGACACACACACACACACATAGAATGAACTTGTTTATGGTTGGATATACTCTACATAGGTACACATACACATACATACATATAGTGACTTGTAAACTTACGTGTTGTTGAGGATGTATCTAAATTTTGCAGACTTTTCGTCTTTCCTTGTTTTTTTTTTGTTCTTTGATACCCTTGCAGAGCGTAGATTAATTTTGATCAGAAGTTTACAACGCACAGAGGGAGGATTCTGTTACTGACTATATAAAGTATATATGTATAGATTCTTGATCAGCATGTATAGACGAGTCTATCTAGCCCTATATCTGATATTTTTTAAGCAAATACCACGAAATTTAATATTTGTGAATTTAATATACTTCCTAAATCTTCAACTAAGTTTTATCAAAAAGGTGAGGAAAATTATGAAACAAGGCAAAATCGTAATCGTCCTTAGCGGACGTTACGCTGGCTGCAAAGCCATCATTGTGAATACCCCCGACGATGGCACCCCGAAAAAACGGTCTGGTTGCCGGTATCGACAGATACCCCGTAAGGTAAGAAAGGCAAGAACAAGTGATTCATCTAGAAGCTGCGTTTCTAAACATAAAACTGTATAACAATTTGTCGTCGTTTTTTTTAAGTTTAAATAAAAAAAAAATAAGTAAAAAACTTCGGCCGTGCCGAAGTTCGCATACCCTTGCAGATTTTCTCTATATAATTAAATAGAAGCATTATTGTAAATTAAACATACCAAATTTACAAATTCAAAATTTGAGCATGAAAAAAAAATTTTTCATACAAAATTTTTTTGTACCGATTGTTCCTATAGCAGCTATATGATATAGCCAACCGATTCTGATAAAACTTGATTGAAGTATTAAGAAGCATATTAAACTCATAAATATCAAATTTCGTGGCATTCGGTTGAAAAACAACAGAGTTATTGAGGATAAACCTTATTCATGACCGATCGGTCCTATGGGAGCTATATGATATAGTCGTCCGATTCAGATCAAACTTGGTTGAAGTATCAAGAAGCAAATTAAACTCACAAATATCAAATTTCGTGGCATTCGGTTGAAAAACAACAGAGTTATTGAGGATAAACCTTATTCATGACCGATCGTTCCTATGGGAGCTATATGACATAGTCGTCCGATTCAGATGAAACATAGTTGAAGTATCAAGAAGCATATTAAACTCACAAATATCAAATTTCGTGGCATTCGGTTGAAAAACAACAGAGTTATTGAGGATAAAGCTTATTCCTGACCGATCGTTCCTATGGGAGCTATATGATATAGTCGTCCGATCGGGATGATTCCGAGATATACAATGCCTGCAGCAAAAAGGAGCCTATGCTGAAAATTTCAGCTCTGTAGCTCTTATGGTCTCGGAGGAGAAGCTGTTGATCCAGACAGACGGACAGACGGACATGGTCATATCGACTCGGCTATTCATGCTGATCAAGAATATATATACTTTATATAGTCGGAGATGCTTCCTTCTGTGCGTTGCAAACTTCTGACCAAAATTAATATACCCTCTGCAAGGGTATAAAAATATACCTATATATATATCTTAAGAACAATAAGTTTCTTAAGCTAGGGTCAGGTATGTATATGACTGTGTTGTAACAGAATTGGTCGACTATATGCTATATAGCTCATTCTTACTTACTAGTTCCGAAATATAAGAAGCAGCTCTCGTAGACAATCGGCGGGGCCGAAGTTTTTCTCCACCCTTCTAGTTCTTTTTTCTTATATATTTTTTTTAATTTGTTAAAGTCTATGAATGTGAATTTCGTTGTTTTGTCTCTTATATTGTTTCTTTGCTGTGCTTTCATTTTGCCATTAATTTTCCTTCGTTTTTCACCTGCTTCCATCTTAGTTGGGGGTGGGGGTGGGTGTGGGTGCCCTTCGTGTTCAGTGCGTGTAAATTTTGCACTTTATGTTGCTTGTCCTTGATGATTGTATTTCCGGCAGCTGTTTAACCAACTTATTTATGACACTTGGTCACACTGGCCACTGGCCAACGGTTTCTCTTTAACTTACACTTCAACTTGTTCGTTCGTTCGTTCGTTCGTTCGTTCGGTCACTTTGCTCTTTGTTTTTAATTCAACTTGACGAAGTTCGTTTGGGGAAAATTCCTTTTGGCAAAATTGAAAATTCCTCTTTTGTGTAAATAGTTTACAACAGGAGACGAAACTGAGTAAGTGGGTGGTAAAGATTGGAATGGATTGGAATGGAATGGAATGGAATGGATGTCTGGCAATGTGGGTGAATTGTTAGTGGATTGAGAAGAGAAAAATATTTGTGCACTTGCAATTTTATTAAGGCGAAAAAGGAATTTATTGTCATTCATTGTCGCCATGCTATGGTCAATGCACCTGAAAATGGAAGAGGAGTGCATCGACACTATGTACTGGAAGACATTCTGTGAGCTACATCCTCCCTCCCCCTCCCCTCCCCTCCCCGCCGGGCCTTTTTTTCTCTTTCTCTGTTTTGCTCTGGTCTACTTGGGCATAATTAAAGCCATTTGTTTCATGGTGAATCGGTTGGTTACGGGTCAGGCGATTTATTTGTATTTTACAGCCAACATAAAGAGAGACAGGGAGAGCAAATAAATTGCTAAGAAGAGTAAAAGAGAAAATATGTATGAAGAGTGAGGAGAGAAAGGGAGAATAAAATCAATTAACCAAAGGTTAAAGTGTTATTATTATTATCACACAACTGAATGTATGTACATACATATACATAAGTGTGTGTGTGTATAGATGAAGTCAATTAAATTTTTCATTAACCATAGTCAAAGCATATTCTCTCTCTCTCTCTCTCTCTCTCTGTCTCTCTCTCTTTCTCTCTCTCTCTCATTCATGCTCTTTATTCACAAATTAAAATCTCATCCAAATGTTGCCTAAAAAATTGTTTTGTGTCAAACAATTAATTTCTACAGTGGCTACAAAAGATTGCATTCTTTTACCTTACATTATATTATACTATATGAATGCATATATACATATATATACACATATAGATAGATATATATGTATATATATATGGCTACTTCAATAACAACAAAAAACAAAGCTACCAACAAATTGTTATTAAAAATATGCAAGCCGTGCTGTGGCATTCAGGACATTATTCACGTAAAATTATGGGTAGTCAATGCATTAAAAAACAACAACAACAACATCACCAATAAGAAGCATATAAAAATAACTGCAACAACAACAAGACAAAAAATGTTAAATGGAAATTTATGTTGGTGCAAAACAAAAAAAAAAAAGAAAAAAAAAGAAGAGGAAGAAATATATGTATGTATATGTATATTTACATACATCTATATACATATTTACATACACATATACACAGATGAATAAAGCCAAAAGGGCAAAGGCACGCAAAAATGATATGCACATAAAAAGTCATTCTGCAAATGTTTAACTCTTAATATACATACGTACATGTATGTACATATAAATATACATATTTATTCTCAAACCAGAGAATCAGTGTAGAATTTTTATATAGCCTGAAAATTTGGAGTTTTCGATGAGATTTTTATGGCAATCAAAATATAAAAATGAATAAATTTAGATAGATATTTTTATTAGGAATAGATATATATATACATTATATAAATAAATTTGTATATATACGTATGCATGTACATATGTAAATATATTTATGTATATATATATTTCGCAAATCGGAAACTTGCGTTTAGAGCTGAAAAATTCTTATATTTTAGGTTCATATTAATAAAAATTCTTATTACAATTTTTGGGGTTGCAATTAAATTTTTAAAAAATTAACTAAAATGCAATGATATTTTTGCTTTACAATTGAAAATAAATTTTAATAAATTTTTTGTTAAATTTGTTATGTTTATCAACAAGAGAGAAAGAGAGAGAGAGAGAGAGAGAGAGAGAGATTAGGTAAGAGTTGATCCTCCAAGTAGATCATTTATTCGATTTTATTGATAGGTCTGGCACTTTAATGTTTTGTAGAGGACAAACAATGGGGTGGCAAATACCTAACATTTGATTTGGCCTTTGATTCTCTTACAATATTATTTAAAATATGGCCAGAAAAAGAGAATGAAGTTAACTAATTTTGCCTCAAGAATTAGAGATTCCATCTACTATCAAAGATTATAAAGTGGAAGATGAAACATTTAACTTTATTAGAAATAACAATGATGAAACTTTATTATTATTATATTATATATATATATATATATATATATATAAATAGAAAACTTGAGAATATTGTGGGGGCAGTCTTAATGTTGCCTCCAGAGAAGAATGTTTTACAACTCCTACAGATAATATATATAAATATATATATATATATATACATTGATTTTCAAATTTCATGAACCGAATAAAATTGCAACAATTATGTGATTTTGTATTCAAGAACTGGAAAAAAGAACCAAAAAAAAAAAAAAATATATATATATATATATATATAAAAAGAGTCGCTCAACTCAACTCTCTGACTCACATTAATTTGATTTAAGCATCGTTGCTTTTTTGACATTTTTATTGTTATTGTTTGTTGGGCTATCAGACAGACCTTTGCCCTTGCATTGTTTTTAAACATTTTTCCAACACATTTTTCGTTTGTCTCCTCCCCTGTTACTTCCTCTCATGCCCCCTCTCATTCTGCTCTCTCCTCTCTCTTAAATTTCCCACCGAACTTTGGGTTTGCCTTTTTTTGTTTTTTTTTTTGTTGTTTTTATGCTTTTGGTTATTTATATGTTTTTTTTTTTTTTTTTTCTTGTTTTTGTTTTTTTCGGAGGCCCGATTGTTCGGCCATTGTTAAATGGCATTTTCATGCTTAACTGGCGTCAAATATGGCGGCCAATACCGCCGCTTGCACCCTTTAAACAAACACCAGCTCCTCCTGCTGGTGGCTTCACCACCCACCACCCACCACCCACCACCCACCACCCACTTCTCCATCCATATACTTTTCGTGGCAAAAATGAAGCATGTTTAAATAAAGTTTTTGACACGTGCCACACGGCACGGCAAACTGAGCGGGATAAGAGGAGACAGGTCAGGTGTATCGTCATGTTGAAAGTGTCGCTGAGATAAGCGGCGGCAACGAGAAAATATTGAATATAATTTGACCGAAAATTAATTTTCGTTTTGTTTTTTTTATCATTTATTTATTTAATAAGTTTATGTCATATCTGATCGTACAAACATGACTTTACATACTTTAAATGGCATTTAGTTATTTAATAAATGTTTTGTTGTTTTTCTAGATAAATTTTCTTGTAAGTTCTCAATTTTTCTCTCTTTTTTTTCTCTGTTGGTAAATATTGAAAAATGAAAATCAATAAAGAGAAAATTTTGTATTCAATCTTTAATTTGAAAATACTTTTTTTTTTTTTTTTTGAATTTAGAAAATGTTTTAGCAATGAGGAATGAATGAAAGTGGAATATGTATGGTCATTACAAGGTCGTCCCCATAGCTTTCCATCTTCTACTTCATTCTTCGTTGTCCTTACCATTTTCTGAAATCCTTTTAAATCTTTATTTTCCTTAGCTAACCTTCATTTGTTTTTCCTAAGGATACAAAAAAAACAAAAAAAAAAAGAAAGAAAATTGTTGTAGCTTAGCAATTTTTTAGGCTCAAGTTGTATTTATATTTGTAATTTGCCTAAAACTCTCCTTCTATCTGTGTGTGTGTATGTGTGTGTGTGTGTGTGGGTGTACAAATAAATGTATGTATATATGCTGATAAATCCGTCTAATTAGTATTGCAATTTGTTAAGAGTAAAAGTTTGCTTATGCGAAAGAAAAAAAAAAAAGTTAAGTGCGTCTGGCACTCAACCAGATACAGATCCGTTTTTCCCCACAATTCATTAACACCATGCAGCAGGAGCAAGTTGCTGTAAATACTCGAATGCTTTGTCCAAAAATGTGTTTAACTTGCAATTTACACACGCAGACACACACAGACACACACACACACAAATTTCACCCAAAGTGAAAATTTTTGAAAAACAAAAAAAAAGAAAAAGAAGAAGAAAAAGGGAAAATAACACAGAAAGAATGACCGCACACTTGTTTATTTATCATTTAACGTGACTCGAGTGCCAGGAGGAGGAGGAAGGAGCCACAACGATAGCATATCTCTCTCTCTGGCCACGTAATGGCAAAGTTTTCTTCTCTCTCTCTTTTTTTTTTTTTTTTTTTGCCTGCTAGAAAGCAGCAACAACCAAAAAGTAAAAATAAAAATAAATAAATAAATAAACAAAAAAAAAAAAAAGAAGTAAAACAAACTTTTAACCCAAGCAAAATATATAAATCCTGCTAATCGCTTTGCAAAACTGTCATGGCCAAAAAGCAGACTGTTACGAAACTATCATTTGCATTTATTTGCCTGTTTCTAATTGTTTTTACCCTCCCCCCCTTTCCACAACACTGCAAAATAAATCAGGAACGGACTTGCAACCGGAAAAGCACAACAAAAACACAGCATTGAAAAACTCCTTTTAGATAAAGTTATTTTATTTAAATCATTTAAATCCGGGTCCTGAATTCATAATGAACTAATTTCATTGTGTTCAATATATGTAAATATTTTCATATTATGCATTATGTATAAGTGGATTTTGATTGAATCTAGATCCAAAAATCTAAAAATCTTTCCAAACCTATGGACAACAAAAATTATAGTAATATACATAAGGAAGAAACAATTTTAAAAAACAATAAGGACAAGTTTTCTTTCAAATATTTTATGGCCATTTATAAAGAGTTTAATATATATTTTATTTTTTTAAAGAAAATTTCAAAATAGTTTAATATGTATATGTATATAATAATATTAAGTTAATAAATAAAGTAAAAAAAATGATTTTTTCTTTTTGCATTGAAGAAAAATTGATAGATAATTATTAGGTGTAAGGATTATAAGAAACCGGAAGAAGAATGAGAAATATGAAAAGTCAAGTTAATTAGTCATAGCAACAAAATCTAAATGTTAGCGAAATTTTAATTTTGTACCCCTTAAAATCCGTCCCTGCTCCTTCTCCTCCTCCTCCTCCTCCTCCTCTCATGGATACATATTTTCCATACACAACATTCTACATGTTTTTTTTTTTTTTTTTTGTTTCTTTTTCGGAGTTTTTCGCTGTGAATGCGAGTGAAATAAACAAATGAAATAATAATAAACAAACAACAGGCGAGTCAACAAACAAAAAAAAAAAAAAAAACAGAAAAAGAGACAAAAGAAAAAACATGCGAAAATAAACGAAACGAAAAAGAAAGGCAAAAAAAAAAACATATGACAAAAAGAAATGCGTACAAATTACCCTGAAACGCAATGGACACAAACAACAATTGTGCAAAAAATATTAACAACAACAACAACAACAACAAGAGCAACAACAAACAGAAGGCTTCTGTTGATGTGTTGTTGTTGTTGTAGTTGCTGCTGCTGCTGCTGCTGCTGCTGACAATGGCAACAAACAACAGAAGGAACAAAAAATATGGACACTGACACTTTACGAAGATTTATGCGTTTTAGTTGAGTTCCGAGTGAAAATGCCTCGGCCCCCACCCCCTTCCTCCTTTATCCCCTGCTCAATTTGACGCAGTGTTTTTTTTTCTCTCTATCACTCTCAGAGTTACGCCTCTTGTTCTATGGGGTGAGAGGGGGGGGTAACAAGTGTTTCTTGCTTTTTTTTTTTTTTTGTATTCCTTGGCCTGAGGCAGGCGTTAACAAATTGGCATTTAAATTTGCATTAGGATTGAATGCAAAATAAAGAACGAAAGAGATAGAGAGAAAGAGGGAGCAAGGGAAGGAGAGAGAGAGAGAGAGTGAGTGAGTGAGAGATGGCAAAAGAAGGGCAGAGGGCAGCAATAAAGTGAATGGTGGAAAAACAATTTACATGGATTCTTAAAAGAGATTTTAGAATTGAGATGTTCCCATAATAAGTAGCCACTAAGTAGGAAATGAAAGAAACCAAGAGAAACCCCTTGAAATATTCCAAATAGAAGATGGGGGGGAAGGAAAAGCCTTGAAGTAACTTTGTGAAGGAATAATGTTAATAATGCTGCTTAAGTCCTTGAAGACTAGGAATGAGTGGCAGGTGCAGGAAATAGCCTATTAGCAACAAAAGGTTGCACATAATCAGCGCAAGCTTGAGAATATCATAAAGAAAGCAAAACACTCAGGTGACAAGCGCGAGAAGATGAAATATGCGAAGAAAGTTCAAAAAGAAAGTCATGGAAAGTCACTGCCACTCCCACTCCCACTCCCACTCCAAGGATTTATTCCTTAGCCACTTGAACTGAATTTATAAGAATTTGAATATTATTTTATTTTAAAATTCTATCCATGACTAATAATGCGACTAAGACTTTAAATGAGGCAATTAAATAGAATTAGAAATGTAATTTTATATTATTATAATGTTTGATACATATACATAAAAGTATATACATACATACGTACAGTATATTAACTTTTATCCAGCGATATACATATATATATACATTTTTTTTTAATTGATTCATTTAAACAATTACCAATTCATTTTATTTCATAATTGTTACAAGTGACAAAATCAGTTTTGTGGAAATATGCATTTTCAATTCAATTTGTTTATTAAAATTGATAAATAATTAAATAACAATATGAAAGAGTTCACATGAGTGAAGAATGTTCCAACGGTTCATTATATTATGGCAATTATTGTATTGGTGTGTGTGTGTGTGTGTGTGTGTAAATATAAATCTATAAAAATAAGCTAGATCTTTTTTTTGTTGTTTTTTTGGGGTATGAAACAGTTATCAAGCTAATAAGCACTTAATTAAATTTACACTGACTGCCATATGATGACCAAAGGCAGCAGCCACTAAAAGCCACCACCAACTACTCCTCCTCCTCATCCTCCTCCTCTTCCTCCTCCTCTTCCTCCTCCTCCTTTTCATTCCTCGTTCTCTTCTGGTTTCTACTCTTTTCAATTTCTGCATTACTTTGATCCCAGTAGTGGACAAAACTCTCACTCCCACTGCCACACCCACAATATATACCCGCCGAATAATGCAATTAAAAAGTATTAAAATTATATATGCCAGGGCACAGGACGACGCTTTATATTGACGTTGCCAGGATATTGTGGTTCAACCCACTCACACACACACACACACACAAACACACACACACAAACACACACAACAGTGCCGCCTGCACTCGCTTTTGATTGCGCTATAAATGTTTTACTAATTATTTGTAAAATTTTTGGACTAGTGAAACCCAAATTAGACAACGGGCGCACAGCTTGAACTGGGCCTAAACTGGGTCCAACTGAATTGCATTTCGCCCAAAATAGTTTATTAAAATTGCACAAAATTTGATGTAATTTCTAACTTGGTTTCTGAATTTGTTGCGGCTTTGTCAAAAATCAATACAAAAAAAAAAAAAAAGAATTAAATATATTTTACTTACTAAAGAAATATTGAAAAAGTTAACAATCAAAAACAAAAATTTTAAGTTTTTATTATTCAAAAAAAAAAAAAGACTAAAAAGTATTAAAATTAATCAAATTTAAGGAATAAATTGCCATAAAACATTTAAAAAATTTTAATGTCTTAAAAAATTGTCTTAAAAAATTGTTAAAAATAAATTTTTGCCATTAGGCAATTGTAAATTGTTCTCGTTTGTCCTTCGAGCAAATTAAAATGTGAGAGGAAAAAAACCAAAAAAAATACTTGAGCTGACAAAAATGTATATATGCATATATATATATATATATATATATATATATATGTATATACAGTTTTTTTGTTGTTTTCTAACGTTAAATGAGCTACTACTACTACTGAGCACTCATCTGACTGACTACTACAAGTACTGGACTAACCTCATCTCAAGTTTCTTTTCGGTGTCTGTATACCCGACCCCCTCTTGACTCCCTCTTTTGTCTGTCAACCACACTGAACCAATTCAACGCTATTCAAATTGCGTATCCATCTTCATTTATTTCATTTTCCTGTAATTTCCTGACATTTTTGCTGATATCCCAACCAGACCAGACCAGACCAGACAAGACTAAACCAAAACCCAAACCCAAACCCAAACCCTGACCAGGCCAGACCAGAGCTGAGCGGAGCATACCAGACAGGACCAGGCACGTCCTACGGAAATGGAAAAGTGCGCCAACTTTTCGCTTGAATTGGCAATGGTTACACCTCGCCGCTTGCCAGGATTCTTCTTATACTCACTCACTCATCCTCTTTGTCACTCGCACTCGCACTCACACCCACACCCACACCCACATCCACCAACGACCACGACTATCTGCCTTGTGTTGTTTGTGGTTTTTGTGGTTACAAGCTAGTTGCATCTACCAGCCTTTCCCTTTCCTCCTACTACACCCCCCCTCCCGATACCAATATCCCCTATATACACAGGCGTCTTCGTTCACCAAACCTGTAATCGTTCTTTTGCGCCACATTTAAAATGTCTCCGGGTGTCTCTCATCCTTTTGGTCCCTTCCTCTGTTCCACTGTTCACTCTTCTTCTCTTTTCCTCTTTCTCGCTGTCTCTCTCTCCCTCTCTCTCTCCCCCTCTCTCTTTATCTATGTGGCTGACTGTTTTGTCTGTCCATGTGTCCATTCGTTCATGTCTTGTTAGCGTAAATCAAGCGTAACAAAGCGCCGTGCGGCATGCAGACAAGACGAACCAGAAAGATGCTGGATGGAAAGCTAAAACGAAGAAGAAGAAGAAGAACAGAAAGAAGCAGGACAGAGGAAAATGAAAAATAAAGAAGAAGATGAAACATTGTCGTCCGACCACCTTCTCCCCAAGTGGAAGATTCTTCATTCTCCTCTGCCATTCGTTAAATTCAACTCGGGCTTTTTGGCGAAAGAAGTCGCTGTGAAAATTTATTACCAACATTCGCTTACTAAACTGCGCCTCTGGGATTAGGGATTGGGGGGGGGATATCTGGTGGGGTAGCTGGTGGGAATGTTTGAGAATTGGCGCATTGGCATCCTGGCAAAAGCTGACTTGTCCTTTTTGCCAAACTTTAGAGCTTAGCTTTAAATTGAATGGATTTCTACAAAACGTTTAAATTACAATAAATAAAAAAAAAAATAAATAAATGAAAAGAAATTATTCGAAAAGAAAAAGGAAAAAATGATAATAATACTCGAATAAATTCACAATTCAATCATCAAGTGGAAGGAAGAAAAAATATCCTCAATTAAAATAAAAATTCTGTGGGAAAGAAGTGTAAAGTAAAATTCAATTGCAATTAAAAAGAAAATAAAACCTGTTAAAAACTTTTTTCCTTTAATTTTATTTAATTTTTTTTTTTTTTTTGCTTTTTATTGTTTTATAAAAGTTTTAACTTGATCAAATGAAAACTGCCAAGTACTTGTTTATCGAGTTAGAGGCAAAAAAAAAAAAAAAGAAAAAAACGAAAAAGAAAAAAACTTTTTCGTTCTAAAATGGCAATTGAAGAAGTTTTCCATACCAAAAAAAAAAAAAGAACATTTTAACAATTTCCACTTTACTTTGCACTTAGATACTGAGTATACCACACTACACTACACTACACTGCATAGATGCGTTTATTATGTCAATAATGTCCTAAGCTCTAATTGGCAACAAATCAATTGATTGCTGCTGCTGGTGCTGCTGCTGCTGCTGCTGTTGATGCCTGCCGCCTGCTGCTTCGTCTTCGGGAATTGCCTTCAATTCCGCTTTCAATTTGCTGCCATTTTGTATTGTTTTGTTTGTGTGATTGACTGACTGACTGACTGACTGGCAACAGGGTGCCATTTTATTGCTTTCGCCTTCGCTGTTGTACCAGCAGTTAATTACCAAATGAAATTGGTTTGCCTCACTAACAAACCACCGCCAACCACCTACCACCTACCACCTATCACCAATTTACCCCTATACCAATTTACCCACCCATCAATATTGCATCAAGTTTATCCACACATAAAGATGCCCCATGTTTCATTTGAATTTGCATTATTTCGTGTAATTTGGCCTCTACAGATTTCAAATTTTCCCCATTTGTTGTTCTACTCAAGATTGAGATTTCGATTTATGCATTGCATTGCCCAGGAATGAAATTCAAAATAAGCCAGAAATAAGGGCTTTATTCTGTTTACCCAAAATGCTTTGAATGAGGTGAAAAGTTAAATAGCCTTCGGCTTCAAATTTAAGTTTGCACAAGTTCTAATGGGAATTCAATTACAACTAGATTCAACTAGAACTAGGAATATGCTATATATATATATGCACACTCACATATATGTACAACCAACATTGCTTGTAGAAGCAATGTAACAATTACATTTAACCAACTTGAAGATGTAAAAGATGTAAAATAATAATAAAAATTTTTCGTTTTAATTGAGCTTACGATTAAAATTGTTTAAATTATCTAAAATTAAGTGAGAGTCACATCTAGTAGTCTGAAAAACTTATCTAAATCAAATATTGTACATTATATTTAAATATGTAAAAACAAAAAACAAAAATAGTTTTATTTGATGACGATTTGTGATCAAGTTTAAAATAGAATTTAATGCATTTTGACTATAAAATGACTAAAAATATATTATAAAAAATTGCATTTATTATAACCTTGCAACGCACAGAAGGAAGCATCTCCGACTATATAAAGTAACTATATATTCTTGATCAGCATAAATAGAGGAATCGATCTAGCCCTGTCCGTCTGTCTGGATCAACAGCTTCTCCTTCAAGACCATGCTGCACGCATTGTATATCTCGAAATCATCCCGATCGGACGACTATATCATATAGCTCCCATAGGACCGATCGGTCATGAATAAGGTTTATCCTCAATAACTCTGTTGTTTTTCAACCGAATGCCACGAAATTTAATATTTGTGAGTTTAATAAACTTCTTAATACTTCAATAAAGTTTTATCAGAATAGGACGACTATATTATATAGCTGCTATAGGAACAATCGGTACAAAAAAAATTTTTGTATGAAATTTGTATTCCTAGGTCAAAATTTTGAATTTGTAAATTTGGTATGTAAAATTTACAATAATGATTCTGGTGAATTATATAGAGAAAATCTGCAAGGGTATACGAACTTCGGCACGGCCGAACTTAGTCCATTTTTCTAGTTTTTTTTTTCTTTTTAATTTTTGCACTTGTTCACTTGGCTTTAATTTGATTTAGTATTTAGAAAAGAAATTAAGTTGACTTTACTATTAAAACATTTTCAAGTTAAATGGTTTACAAATGATATTCCATAAAAATCTAGGGATTGATTATTATATAAACCACTCATAAAAAATGCAATATCAAATTTTTAAAGAAAAAGTTTGTTAAGAAAATATTCTTTGAATTATTTTGTTGATTGCTTTTCAAATGAATTAATTGAATATATCTATATTGGTATGCAGTGGGCGTGGCAAAAGTGCAACAATTGTGGTTAAACTAGAAATAACTCTATGTGTTAGGTCATAATAATTAAATATCACTCATACGCACTGGTTAACAGCATTATGTTACAAATTTTGTCAAGTGTGTGTGTGTGTATGTGTGTGTGCAGACAAATGATAATAACAACAACTGCAACAATAAGAATAAACGCAATTGCAATAACAACAACAATAACAATACCAACTCCAACAAGAATAACAATAATTAGAACAACAACAACAGCAACAACAACTCAAACAATTTGCCATTGTGTTTTGTTGAATGTGTTGTGGCATTTAATTTATAGACTCAAGCAGGCAAGAACTGCAGGCCAGCCAGTAAAATTTCCAACATCTCTTTGGACGACCATCGTTAGATGGCATAACACATTTTTAGTATTAAACACTAGCCAACAAAATGATGAACAATGTTTATACAAATGTGCAATGTGTGATTTAGGAATGAAAAGTTAATGCCATAACAAGGGAAATTGGACTTTCACTTTCATTCTCTCTCTCAATCTCAGCTTCCTTCCATTACTCTTCTTTTATATTTCTGATAATATTCCTAGTTAAAATTTTTTTGTTGCATAGTGTGAATAAGAGTCAACTGCTTGCTCTATGCATAATTGAGTTTCACATATTTTCATATATGTACGTATGTAAGAACAAAGCAAAATTTTGTTGGCCAAATGGGTAATATACATAAGCTTCGTAGAGCTTAACTTTCTGTAGAATATATTTCCTTATTCAATTGAAATTATTATGCAATTATGTTGAAATCATATATATATGTTTTGTGTATATCTATATCTATATATATATATATAGCAATTTGCTATATTTGTAGCAAATACAGACTTTGCTGTTGCCTACTGCCAAAAGGCAGCTTAGTGAATGAAATGGAAAACAAAACCAAACAAAAGAAAAGAAAAAAAAATAATAATTTGCAGTGCCATTGAGAAATCAATTAGATTCCAAATGGTCACAACAACACAAATATTTTATACAAAATTGCTCATACGACATGTATGTTGTGTATTGTACTGTGTATGGGGGGGCAATAAGCTGGATAAATCTATCTAAGCCTAACAATAAAGACGCATAATAAATGAAATAGACAATGCAATTTCATAATAAAGAAAAGACACAAATGTACATATATGTATATAACTTTGATAATTTTTCAACGATTTATTGACTTGTTGAGAAAACAAAACGAAAATGAAGCAATATAGAAAATAAAACGACTAAATTACTTCTATTCTATTCTATATTCGTTTAAATGTTTATAAATGTCAAAAAAAATAATTAACAATTTCCTTACACATTTAGATTAGGTCAAATTTAAGATTATAACACTTAATAATAGTTTTAATTATTTTATGGTAAGTGATTTATTTGTAAATATCTACTCGATAATTAAAACACTTTCAAATCATTTTTTTCCGTTCGAAACCGAAAGTTATTTGATATAGTTATTTTTATAGTTTTTAAAAGTTTTAATTTAAATTTTCTTATGCAAAGTTAATAATACAAACTAAAGTTTGTTGTTTGTTTTTGTTGTTTTTGTTTTTTTTTTTTTTTTTAAATTATCTTTTCCTTGGCCTTAAGACATTTAGTAGTTGATGCTACAAACTGTAGTGCAATTCTAGGAAAGTAATTTAACTATATTCCTAAGAGAGCCATCGGCACTTTTTCTTAATGTTGCAATCTAAATTGCGAAAGAAAGAAAGGATATATGTAAGTTGGATTCCAGAGAAAGCGAAATCAAGTCTTACATTGTGCAACAATGCATACATACATACATAAGTAACCTGTGGCAAGTTAAAGTATATAACAACAAATTGAATGGAATATAGGAGCATATATACATATGTATATATATGTATATGCACATAGTTTACATAGAGTTACATGGATCGTATATTATTTTTATCTTATGTATACATATACATATATATATATATTTATAGCTCTATATATTCTAGATATACGTACATATATGTTCTTGACAAATATTTATTCTTGAAGATTTGTCAAATTTATCTTCAGTTCTCTCTGCTACCTCATTTGTTAGTTTATATTTCACATTGTTTGTTTACTATTTGATGGTTTTGTTGCATTGTTACATTGTTTGCCTTGTGAATGCAACAATATATGTATATGTACAATGTACATACATACATAAATCCTATCCAACAAACATTCCCTTGATTTATGTGGCATAATTAAACGTTATCTCTGGGTTGCAAGTTACAAAGCCAGCAAATCTCCATTGAAAATTGAGTCAAATTAATAAAAGAAAATAATAAAAAAATAAGAAAAAAGGAAAAGAAGTAGCATAAAGATAGTTAAAACAATGACAACGTTGCGTATGCGTGATTTATGAATTGAAAGTTTGAAAAGAAAACAGCAAAAAACAAAAGAATCAACTGCCAGCACAGTTTTGTTGTTCTATCAATGTTATCTGATATAGACTTTTTTGATTTTTGCATATATGGAATAAAATCTAATCAAATGTAGATAAATAAACCAAATTCAAATCGAAATAATCGGAATGCATAGTTTCTTATCTATTGGGGAGAAAAAAAAACATGAAACTGGAAACTGTTGAACGCGATATGGAGTAAGAGCATGGTCTTAATGCATTTCCTGTCTTTTTGGGTTTGGGGCGTGGCATATGAGTAATATTTTAATGAAGACACGGGACAACATGCCGCCGCCGCGGAATTCCTTTTCGCCTACGCGCCTCAAAGCACTTTATCAACTTCCGGCATGTGGAGCAACGCGATGACAACGATGAAAGGACGATGACTATATATAGTGATGGTAATGGCAACGGGTACGGGAATGAATACGACGAAAGGACGAAAGCAAATCAAGCGCGCATAGCCCAGGCAGGCTGCTGTATGGGTAGAATTGCATGATGGGAGGGGGGTGGCACGAGGAGATGTTTGAGAATATGCGCGGCATTTTGCCACATTGCATTGAGGGTAGGGCAAGCCGAGGCAAGGCAACGTGCTAAAGTCTGGCAGGATCTCTGCATGTTCCTGCTTCTTGTGCTGCTGTTCCGCCCTCTTATCCTTTTGCATATTTTAGGAAGTGATTGCACAAATGCATAATTTAATGACAGGCGATTGAGGAGGAGCATGGTATGGAGTATATGGATAGATAGCTAAAGCAGCAGGAGAATGGTGTGAGGCAGGGGCAGGGGCAGGGGCAGGGTCTGAAGATGGGTTGGGTTTGATGTGAAAGAGATTTGCTTGTTGCAATTTTGATAAACGTTTCACTTGAGTAGAGATTGCATTGTGAATGCAAACGGTTAAGAAGGAAGAACAAAAGATTGAAACGGAAAGATAAAGAGCAAAAGAGAGGGGGAGAGAGAGAGAGTGAGAGTGGGAGTGGGATACCAGTTAAAGTGAGAAGTACATAAAAGTTAATGGTTATTAAGCTTGATGTGAGTTTTTGACTTTTGATTTCATCTCAACCATCATTCGTACTATTTTCTCTACTCTTTTGATTACCACATCTGTGATTTATTCACTGTTTATTCACCCTCGCAGTGTTCACGCTCACCGCTCAACGCTCCCCTCACCCTACCCATCTTCTCTTTCCTTTAGTTTAGTCAGTCGACTTGAATAACCACAACAGCTTAACCCCATAATAGCCAATCAATGATTGTGCTAGCAGCAAAAGCCAAACAAAACCAACCATCAAATACCAATGGCAAACAAAAATCAATCAAAAAACAAAAATAAAACAGAGAAGAAGGAAAAACGTAAAGAAATATAAAGAAAAAGAAAAACTAACCCCTAACCCATCCCTTTCCTTGGCCCCCTACAACCAATCAAAGGAAGAAGGCAAAGCTGGCAACCCTAGCACTTGCTTCAATCAAAAGTAATACACATTACAAACAGATATGTTTACCCTTCTGACAGTCATACTCCTCGGCAACACTACGTCACACCGTCACACCGTCCATCCCTCCTGCTCCTGCTCCTGCTGATGCTTCTGCTGATGCTTTTGCTATTCCAATACTACTCAAACAGCTGTTGTGCATATTTCTCTTTTTTCTTTCTTATATGTATTTTTTTTTTTTAAATTCAAAGTTATTTATATGTCATGTGAAATTGAAATTGCTGAATGTCGTTGCCTCTGTTGGAACTGTTGAGGGTTTGAGAGAAGTCCGTGAAGCGTTTGTCACGCCAACGACAATTCATCATCGTCAGAGCTCATCATCATCATCATCATCATCATCATCATCATCATCATCATCATCATCATCATCATCATCGAAATGGAGGAGGGAATAAAAAACATTTCGAGCAAAGTAAAGAGATAACTACTGGAATCATTGATTGAGTTGTATCGTTTTTTTTTCTTTTTTCTTTTTTTTTTTTTTTGACTGTTAAGCAAGTTTTCATTCTCGTCTATAACTTAACGATTACCGTGAACTTTATGTTAATAACATTTACCATACATTTTTATATTTTGAACAAAATCACCGTTTTTAAAGGAAGAACGAACGAAAAAAAATCATTTATTTTGGCATCTCTAACACTCGAACGAGACTGCTTAGGACAACATTCATCTGAGTGTCGCCAGAGGAGGAGAGAAAGGGAGCAGACTAGTCTAAAGATATTTTGAATACATCGAAGTAAAATAAAATATGTATATATAGATAAATAAATACATATGTATGTATGTATGTATTGTATGAGTGTGTGTTTGCAAATTTCAAAGGCGAAAGATTGAAGGAAAATTGTCACTTGAAAACTGTCAAGTTTGAAAAGATGAAGAAAACGAGGAAGAAGAGACAGAAAGTGAGAGAGAGAGAGAGGGAGACAGGAAAAAAGAGAAAAGTATAGCAATCGAAAAGTAAGAAATCAATGTAACATATATAAAAAGGGTAGAATTTACCCTCCCACCATCTCTCTCTCTCTCTCTTTCTCTCTCTCTCTCCTCCAGTGACACATTTAATTTTTAGTTAGTATTTTTATTTATTTTTCTATCACTCGTGCAACCCTCTGCTTTGAGATCACTTTGAAGCTCTTCACCCGCTACTCCTTGACATATTGATTGATGAAGTCTCCAAGTTAGACCAAAACTAACATCTGTTTAACAAAAAAAAAAAAAAAAAAACAAAAACAAAATAGAAAACCAATTATAGGGCAGGCAAAAACAAAAAACCAAACACGATAAACAATTATAATGAGTAATTAGTCAAAGTCGACGTAAAGCTCTCTACAATTCTCATCCCTGCTTCTCCTACACTTTCTCTTTTCCCGTTGCCTGGATGCTTCCTGCAATCATTAATATACTTAATTATAATGTGGAAGCCTTTTTCAGCGATGATTTCGATTTGTGTGGGACGCAACCCAAAAAAGTAGGCAACATTAATTTGCATATTTTAATTTGCATGGCGAACACATATTAAATGCATAATTTTTGCCATTTATGAGCCTGTGTGTGTGTGTGTGTTGCTGTATGTGTGTGTGTGTGTGTGTGTGTGTGTGTGTGTGTGCGAGAGTGTGTGTGTGCCTGTGCGTGAGTGCGTGTGGGTGCGTCTAATTAAAATTGGCTTAATTTCCAATGCCCAAAGGGAGGGTAATAAATATTCTATTATAATTATTGGTTATATATATTTTTGCCTAAATATGCAAAAGATGCGCACCAAAATCAAAAAAAAAAAAATCAAGGGAAAAAACAAATAGAGAAATGGTTTATTATAATTTAAAATTGACCAAAAGGCAAAAGTATATTTTCCATGAATTCTAATTCAGCCTCTTGTCTTTCAACTTAATCATATTAAAGCGGCTTTATGTATATAGAAGATATATAAATACATACATATTTATGTATATACATATTTATATACATAATTTATATTATTTATCAAATGTTTGCCATTAGCTGACAACTGTCATACAAAATATTGAATGACAAATGTAAAGAAAATGTCATTAAAACTGTCGCCGGATGTTCCTAATTGCCATAATCGGTTTAGTATTAAATGAAATAATTTTATAAATATACATATATATGTACATATAAATATTTACATTTAAATATATATATATATATCTTTTTAAATACTTGGTGATAAGCTCAATTCAAGTTATACAAAAATTTAATGAGTCTTTTGTTATTTGTTACCAAGACATAGTTTTTACTTTAATTGCTGGTAATTTAGTTCATCTGACTAAAAGTAAAATACTTCCGTTTCACAATTGCCAAATGAATAAAAATTGATTCAATTGGATGCGATTTGTTCCTCCCCCCCCCCTACCCACATTATTTTTTCACTCAAACAGTTTTCTGCTTTATTTTATATTAGTGTTATTGGATTTTAAAGTCTATTATTATATTTATTAGATATTAAATATGATATGACAACATTTCCCGTTTCAATGGCAACTTATGGAAATTGATGTCTGTCTCTCTCTCTCTCTCTCACTCTCTGCCAGGGCGGTAAAGGACGCGAAAAGAAAAGCTATAAGAAAACTTCAAGTTGATGCTGAGTGATGTGTTTTCTTGCTACAACGTGGTAGAGTGAATGAAAAGTGGCATTGTGGATGGAGGATGGAAGCGAGAATGGATTGAGGAGTTTGGGGCTAAAATGGCAGTGGCAGTGGCAGTGGCAGTGGCAGTGGCTGTGGCAGTGGCAGTGAAAGAAGGCTAACTGTCACTGACATTGATGATGACGTTTGGCCCAGAGGGTGTGGACAATGTTTGTCATCTCCTTTGACAGGGTGTCATATCAAATGAAGACAGACAGATGCCACGCCTCCGCTGTTTTCATTCTGTTCGCCTATCCCGGAAGTTTAACAACTAACTGGGCAGATCAGGGGAGGTGGGCTAAGGGCTAAGGGTCTTGCTAAATGAATGGAGGAATGGAATCCCTTCAAGTGGTAAAGCTTTTCTATGCGCCTTCCGCACATAAATGAGCTGCACTTTGCTGCACTTAATTGTGGTTCAGGGATTGTTAAGGATTCGAAGAAGAATTTTAAGTAGTTGGCTTGATTGTTTTGTGGTGCGGTGCGGTGCGGTGCGGTATTGTGGAGTGAAATACTCGTTGCGGTGCGGTGGAAAGGGTACTTAAACTCTTTTGGTCTCATGTTGAAGTTTGGTTTTTTCTATTTCTTTTTTTTTTTCCTTTTTCTTTTACCAACGATAAGCGGCAATTTTCCTCTCGAATTTCTCTGCACTTCTGTGCCAGCAATTAAAGGAAAAACTTTATCTTGCTAACTAAAAAAAAAGACCAATTACAAGAAGATAACAAAAAAAGAAAAAAAAAAACACTAGTATTTTGAATATTTATGAGCTACTACGTATTTCAACTGGCATTCCATATCATTTCATTTCAAAAATAACTGTCTTAAATTTCCATTTAAAAACAATAAAAGAAATTACAAAAAAATGAAAAAAGAAAAAGAAATATTTGTTATGGAATTCATTACATTCATTTCATTCATAGAATGAATTGCTAGATTTCAGGAGATGTGCAAAATGAAAACCATAAAATATTTGCAAGCACAAACAAAAATAACTGAAACACATATAGAGCGAGACGGAGACAAAAAAAGATAGAGAGAAAGAGAGAGATAGAAAGGCAACTAAATGAATGAAATGCATTTTTGAACAAATGGCTTTGCATTTAAGAAATTAAAAGAAGGTGGAAAAGGTTAAAGAAAGGTTGCTTTGCGGCTGCTGCTGCTGCCTCCTGATCTCCTTCTTGGCCACTTTTCAATGCCGAAGTTGGGGCCCAAACAACTTAACAACTTTGGCCTCAGACTCTAAAGACAGAGGAAGAGCTAATGGGAGCTACTGAGGTTAAAGAAGCTGTAGTCATATTTATGTTTTCATGGCGTGTTGGCGTTATATATATACATCTATATAAACGTATATGTATATACATACATATATATATATATATTATAGCTATCCTTTCTTGCCTTTGCCTTTTGTCAATTTCACATTGGAAAGGAATTTTCATTGCCGAGACTCGAAGACTCTCAGACTCTGTATTCGAATTACTCCTTCGGGGCAAAAATCCTGAGCACGAAACGTGCACAAGTCCTCGACCAAGGATAAAATAGATGCATGTGCAATGCGAAATGAATACAAACAAATAAACAAACAAACATAAACACAAACAAACAAACAAACAAACAAATATCGTAGAAGGAGGAGAGCCAACAACTGTAGCAGCCAATGAGCTAGATAACAAGAGATGGCAGCGTGACACGATCTATCACGGCATTTCAAATAAAAAAAAAACAATAAACAAGCATAAAAGAAAATAAAGGATAATAAAATCATATAATATAATGAAATCAAATAAAAACATATATTTGATATACTTTACGATTCAAGTAAAGAAAAAATAAAACCAAATTTAAATTCCAGTATATATTTTTCTATGTATTTATATATATATATATATGATTGAAAAGTGAATTCTACATCTTAAAACTCAGAATATATAGAAGGAACCCCGAACAGGGAAACAGAGAAAGATAATAATTTGATAAACTAAAACAAAACATAAAATACAGTTTGATATAATATGTATATAGGTATATATGTATATATATGTATATATATATATATATATATATGTAAATAATATCATCTGACATTTTCTAAAATGATATTCCTAAATTCTATTTAGTTTAAATAAACATTGAACTGCTGTTGTTTTAATTGAATTGTAATAAAGGGTATCTTCAAGTCGTTGCTCTATTTTGACATATGGAAAGTCGTTTTTTTTCATTCGTTTTATTTTTGACCTGAATGTTTCATATGAAAAGTCAAACGAAGTCATCAGAATTCATAGTCTGTTTTATTAGCACTATATATATATATTTTTTTTCTGCTTTCTTTCGGTTTGTTGTGTATATTTTGGTACGTATCTTTGCCCCTCCCCCATTCCTTTATCTATATATAAAGTTCTTCTATTTTTTTTTGTCGTTGCCAATTGCAAGTTGCATGTTGCTCGCAGCTTTGGAGTGTGCAGCTCGCAACTTGCAACTGCAGCAAATACAAAATGTGATTTAATGCCCTTTGGTGTTGCATGCTAATGAGGCAAAAAGAATAAAAAACAAAAAAAAAAAAAAGTTTCTTTTTAGATCCATAGTCAACGTTGGCAACTTTTGCTAGGCACGTGCCCTAAGCACAAAATGCAAAGGCAAAAAGGGGGGAAAGGACACACAAAAAAAAAAGAAGATGAAGAAGAGAAACCAAACTATGCCTAGCAATGTGACAAGAATATTTTTTTTTTTTTTTTGTAAAAGAAACATGAAAAGTTATGCAAAATATTTAGTTTTGTCCCCAAGCACAGCTGATAGATGATGTTGTGCTAATTGTGTGTGTGGCTAGCTAGAAAATGAAGAGAAACCCCCCTCCCCCCTAGAAAAACTAGGCTGTGCTCGAATACGTGACTGGAAAATTGTGCAGAATAAGAAAATACAAATCTGAGCATGAAAATGAACATGGTGGACCAAAACCAAACCAAAAGAGGGGAACTTTTCCCCTCCAACCACAATCCCTTTTTTTTTTTTCCTTTTTTCTTTGTTTGGTTTTTTTTGTTTTTGTTGTTTTTTTTTGTTACGCCAACCCACGACTTTTTGATCATTCACCATAAAAGTTTATATGTAGAATAGCCAGGCAATTCTTCAATTTCAAGCTCCCTGTGTCAGTTCTTGGAAAAGTTTCAACTAAAGTTAAGCTCCAACTATTTGCTAGTCACGTTCGCGTCTTGATAACTTGTCGCCAGCTGGAAATCTTTGAGGCATGCCATAGTAAAAGGGAAATACACACACTCACACACACACACACACATATATATATATATATATTTATATATATATACAAACATATATACATGCATTGACATTGTCGCCAAATCCTTAACCAAATGTTGCAACAGTGTTGCACAGACCTTGTTACATCCAGTAGTAGCTGCAACATCAGCTTAAGCAAGCGATGAGCCATGAGCCGCCAACAACGATGATGATGATGAAGATGATGATGACGACGACTACAACTACATACATCCCAGTAGTTACTTTTTGTCATCCTCGAAATTTTGGCCACATTTTGTGGCCAACATCTTGCGGCTTGACACTCGCCGAAAGTTGAAGAGGGAATTATGCAAAATTTTAGCGGAATATAGGGGGACAAAGTTTTAAATGTTATCCCCCCCACATTCCATGTACATATGTATATAAATATATATCTGTATATATGTTTGTATAAATGATAAGTTGAAATCCAGCAATGATTAAGTTTTTCTTGAATTTCTTTAAATTTCTCATTTAGCTAACAAGTTTCGCGATGAAAAGAAAAATTTTCTCAATTGGGGGCCAACTCTTGGAGTTGATGGCCGCTAATGTAGTGCTCATGCATGGGTTATAAGTGCCTCTATTTCCCGCCAACTTATCATACCCCCCATCCCCCTAAATACACACAAACACACACCGTATTGCTTCTTCTTACACGTTTCCCCCAATCTCATATCCCACTTTGTACATGATAATCGTGCCCAGAAGACATTTAGCATAGCTTCACTATAGTCATCATCGTCTCTTTCATCATCATCTTGGCAGTTGCTGCCCCACCCCCTCCCCTCCCCACTTTAGCTTCTTATCCTGCGTTTCTTTTCTATATATATACATATACATATATATATATAGTTTTTTTTTTCTTTTTCTAACCAGAGCATTCACCATGTCTTTTTGCAACTGCTTTTGGCGTAACTAATTTTTCTCCTGTGCTTTTTTTTTTGTTTTCGACTTTTTTTTTTTGTTTTTTTCGCCAAGTTTCAAGTTTTTTCTTCTTGCATTATGCATTTTTTTTGTTGCTTTTTTTATTTTTATTTTCTCTTCCCCATGTCCAGGAGTAGAGCAGAAGGTGGTGATGCAGTGCGAGGGAGCATAAAGAGCGAGATAGAGAGGGAGTGAAAGAGATAGAGAGGTGAACGTGTTGCCCTGCATTGTTCCAAAGCGCTAAGCAATGTTTACGCTTACAACATTTATTTTGCATGGCATTCAGCTACCCCTACACCCTCTACCCCCCTTCCTCACCACTTCATACTTTTGTCTAACCTGGTAATGCCAATTTTCGTATACTTCACTTGCCCTCGTCCCGTCATCGGCCTTCATTCATTCGTTGGTCTCTACCCACTGTACAACTAAATGGCTTGCAGGCATTGGCTTCTCTTTGGTTTTAGTTCGTCTTGGCTGGGAAGTTGCTACAAGTTGCTAGAAGTTGCTAGAGATGCAAACTGAAGTGAACTTCATAGTTTTTGTGCCTTGAAGCAAATTGAGTGATTATCAGTTGGCTGCCTTACCTGACAGGGAGGGGTTGGAGAGGGGAGAGATGGAGATAGAGAATGAGAGAGAGAGAGAGAGAGGTGGGTTGATAGGGACAGGGTCTTGCTTAAAGTTAGTTTTGATTTAAAACTTGAAGCAGTGCGTGCAAAATTCTATATGCTAAAATATACAACTGGTTACGCTTTAATTAGCCTCAAAGTCATTGAACTTAAAAATAGAATAGAAATAGCAAAAAATCAACATCAAATTATGCTTATAGATGAGAGAGAGAGCTAGCGAGCGAGTGAGAGAGGGGATAGAACTTTCAAGGGGTACAAATTGAAATCTAACCATGACGTTAGTTTTTGGCATATTAATTTAATTAGTTACAGTTCTTGCCGAAAGCCATATCAAGTCGATACGAATATGGCATAGAAACTGAAATCTGTAGCGGAAGCTATTTACAAAGGTTTTTCCCGATGTATGTCTGTATGTTTCTACATTCATATATCGTTTGTAGATATATGTATTCATTCAAGACACGACAAAACAATGTAATGAACATGCGATACTCTTGATATATCATTAAGACGATTTAATTTAATTATCTTAATGATTAGCACCATCATCTAAAGTGATGAGCATTGTGGGTAATTTAAAGATAATTAGTTACAACATATTCAGTATTAGGTCTTTAACAAATTTTAACGATTAATTTGCCATTTAGATATAATGTAATTATAAATACTTAAATAATAATCAATAAATACTACAAAATGTAATAAAAACATTGTAAATATGTATGAGTAATGGGAATCCATCAATAGTGTATGTAGTCGATGCTTGATAAAAACTATCTATTGGATCGATAATTCCATTAATTATTACTTCTAGCTCAAATGAATAATGGCCTACCATCAACAATACTTTAATAGATTGTAACATTTGCTTAACGATTATTATTATTGTTAAAAACAAATTAGGGTTTTCTTTATAAAAATATAATTCTGAGAAATTATTACTAGGTTTGAAACCTGTTGAAATCTGTTAATGATGTGCTGATCCCCCTATTCATACCCTTATATCCCTCTTACTAAAGTTATACCTATTTTATGTACTATTTACTATTCCTATTTTTTTTTTTTTTGTTACTTTAACAAATAGAAATATTTTATATTTTGTGTTGGCCTTTTTGACATAATTTATGTAAGTTACTTGTTTCTTCTTTCGTTCGACTTTTATTTCTATTTTTTGCACCCCCGCCAATAAGTTCTCAGACAGTTAGCCAAACAAATTGCAGCCTCAACACTCAGCCCATTGCTCGCCCGACTACACCATGGCTAATGAAAAGAAATATTAAATTCTCACGTTCCGACCAAGTCGAACAAAGTCAAAGTCGTCCTCAAGTCGCGAATCGTCTCTTCAGTAATACAAAAGAACGCTTCAGACAAAAAAGGTAAATAAAAATTGCAAAAATGGGCTGACCTTTTTAGATGAAAAGACGAAGAAGAAGAAGTTTTAGTAGTAATAGTAGTAGTAGTAGAAGAGGAAGACGGAAGAAGTCAGTCTCCAATCCTCGCCTCGTCTTGTCTGAACGAGACGCGATGCGACGCGACGCGACCGACCGACTGCATCGTTAAAGTCCAAAGGCAAAATAAAACGTGATTCATGTTACTTATCACCCGCACAGCATCAGAGAAAGAGTCAGCTATAGAAAGAGAGAGAGAGAGAGAGAGAGAGCGACCGGGAGAAAGGGTGAGAGAGGGAAGAGGACAATTGGTTTCCTGGTCCCTGCTCAACCATCAGTTTTGCCCTGTGGCATATGAGCGGGATCCATTGGTTTTGGGCCTTGATTTTCAGTTGGTTTGGAAGTATGTATGTATATATATATATATATATATATATATATATATATAGTACTTCATCAATGCCGAAACAATTTGGAAATTTATGCTCACGACCTTTTCCAGGGGCCCCTTTCCACACTATCCTACCTAACTCTCAGTCGCTGCGCCATTCAATGATGAAGAGAGCGACTCTTTTTTGCTAGCAAAATTATTTATGATTATTTGAAAAAAAAAAAAAAAAAAAAAAACCCAAAAGCAAAAAGTAAAGAGAATTCCTAAGATCATTAATGAACATCTATTGTGAATTGGCCTAACCTTTGACTGGTTACCCAACTATGAGATCATTTCATCCATTCAATGAACTTGCAAATTAAACAAAATGAGCCACAGTTTTGCTTTGAAATCTATGCGTATATAAGCACATGGAAAAGACTTCAATTGATCCATACATTCTTATTCTCATCATCATCATCATCATCATCATCATCATCTTTGTGTGGCATTTCTTGAGTTTGGTAACATTTGACTTTATCTTGGCCACAAAAATCTCAACAGCTGGTCTCAACCTAGAAGGCAGCAGCAGCAGCAGCAGCAGCAACTCTCTATGAAATTTCATTACCAGCCAAAAGGGCCACAAACAAAAGAAAGTTAATTGCCCAGACCATTGAGAACACAAATCGTGTGGCAAAGGCAACAGAAAAGGGATGGGGGAGAGGGAGGGGTTTGGGGCAAGGCAAAGCAAATTGCGCTCAGAGGAAACCTTCAAGTTGATGGGCAATATTTGGCCTTAGTTTTCTGACAATTGCTAATTTTTTGTTATTCGTTGTTGTTGTTGTTGATGCGTTTTTGTTTTCTTTCTCATTTTTTGTTCTTTTTCTTTTTTGTGTGGCTACGAAGATAAAACCCAATTAAATCCGGCCTTCTAAACTGCTGCTCCCCCACCACTTTCACAATTCCATGGACCAGCTGTCAGGATAAACTTTTAGGCGCTAAATGAATAAATGATGGGGCATGAATGTCAATCAAACTTTCAGCTCTCTTTGTGGAAATGAAGACAAACAATCGAACTGAAAATAAATCTTGCCCCTTTTCTAAACGAATGATGATGATGATGATGAGTCATGTTTTTAGGTTTACTTCCATTAGCTCTGGGCATAAATTATTACCCTTGCCACGCCCACAAATTGATAAAGTTTTTACCCCCACATAGCAACACCATACCAATCAACAACCAACATTCTACATTGTCCATCCTCCAACCTCCATTCTCTCCATCCTCCTTCCTCCATCCTCAAAGAGAGCACTAACAAAGCCTAATGACAGTTGGCGAAAAGTTTTGTTCGTAAATCCAAAATCGATTTTAATGGCATGGCAAATAATCGAATGGAAATCGGATGAGCGAGTTATTTATAAAATAGATATAGAAGATACATATATAGGCAAGATATAAGTGTGAGAATGACTCTGCCCCATTGTGGATGGTTTTCTTTTTTATTTTTGGCTTTGATTTCAATGGATTTGCAAATAAAAATTGAAATGAATTAAAGCATTGGAAGATGAAAATGGATTCCAAACATGATAAACAGACACCTACTAGCCTATCCAATTAATGTTTGATAAATTCAATTAATTGTCCATTGAAATAATGCGTTATACGGATGCATTTAGTAATACGGCAAAAATATCAAAGATTTGATTTGAAATGATTAAAAGAGAGAGGAGAGATTTCCAAGTTAAAAAAAAATATCTGAATTTCGAAGTTGAAAATGACGATGAATTCTCAATTGAACAATTGGCAAAGTTGCAAATGAAGTTGAAGATGATGAATAAGAAAAATAAACAAAAATGATAATGCTAAAAATAAATGTATATAAGATCAGTACAATAACGATAAGAAACAACTGGATTCGGATGAAGAGAAGTGTCAACGCTTTAATGAAGAGGTCAAAAGTGTTGACCTTAGAATGACAATGATGCCAAGTAGCAGTCAGACAAGGGGGGAAGGAACTTTAGTTGGACATTTGGTTAAAAGTGACATCGGTAGTAAATTGCATGATATATGAAATGAATCAGAATACATTATAATAAGTACATATGCAGTACACAAAGCCGGAGGCAAGCGCACGGTATTCGCTTGTGTAAACAAATTTGCTTCAACGTTGATTGAACAGAAATAGTAAGAAACAAGAAATAATTCGATAAGAATCTCACAATAGAATCAATGAGAAATAAGTAAAAACCTAAAAGTAAGAAAATAATATTAATTAATTAAAAATAATACGAAAAATACATGCTTTCGTTAGAACGAATCGAAAGCAAGTGAAGTTTCTGACTAACAACTCGTTCTATTTATACTAAAATCATTGAAAAATTTTCATTCACATAGTCACTTAGTAGGCAGTGCTAATTTAAGTGAACTAGTTCAAAACTAATGGTAAATAGTAACTACACTTGTTCTAACTAATTATTGATGTTTGACTTGTTGCAATTTAAGGCTTTTCCTTTAGATAATAAAGTCATAAACTATTTATGCACCCCCCCTCCCTTCATTCCATAGAAATAAAGATGTAAAATACTTTAATTATTAGCCAATTTTTGTGGCTAGTGTTCGTGTCTGGCTAACACAAAATCTAGTCATAACTTTGACTTCCTCTCAGTTGCCATAAATAAAAAAAAAAAAAAAAGAAAAAAAAGGTAATGCAGCAGGTGGGCCATAGAATATCTTACGTATTGAGTAATTAAAACAATTGCCACAAGTCACAAAAGCTGAAACTAAAAACAGCAGGAACTCCTCTTTATGTGTTATTATTATGTGTGTGTGTGTGTGTGGGGGGGGGAGCTTTTTAACAGACAGCAGGGAGTCCAACTCGATGAAACTTACGCAGATTTATGCCTGCGGTGTTTGGTCATGGCGCGTGCTTTTCTTAATTGTCATCATTTCTTTACATACTCTTGTCCAGGGTATATTAAAAAGAAAAAAATTGGCTATATCTTTCTTACCCAGAAAAGAAAGCTCAGATGATCTCGGATGAGAAATAAAAATAAAATTCCTCTACTTACAAGTAAAATAAATGAGACAAAGACTTACTTGATATTTATTTTATTTTATATATTTTATGAGTAGCAATGCTTAATAAGAGGACACAGTTGCTAGAGGTAAAAGAATGGCAAAGAAACATTTTGTGACATCACAAATTAAATTTCCTTGAATATAAAATTATTATAAACAAACTCAATGTAGGAAAGTACCGTGGAGAAAGAGGAAATCAAAAAAAGAAAAACGAAGTCAAAGGAAGACAAAATTGTTTATTTTATTTCACATATTTTTTTAATCAAACTGCATTTGTTATACTCTTTAACTAACTTTAAAATTAAATAATTTTATGGTAATCAATTGCAAAGAAAACTAATTATCTGTTTGGATATTGATTCAGAACTTGCTATAGTTTGTTGCATATAGATCCAAAAGTTATTTTCCAAACTAATAGAGAAATGAAAACATAGGAATACGCGCTTTATTCATCATCATATATTAATCGTTGATGCTAAGTATTAAACAAATATGTATTATTCAATTAGTTTAATAACTTTATTTGTTTGTTAGAGTATCACAAAAGCGAGCTGTGGAGAATTGCATAAATACTTACTTTTAGTGTTTTTTTTTTCCTTTTTCCTTATTTTTTTTTTTTTGTTGTTCCTAGTTGCCTAATTGAAAATTGCAATTAGGACGTTGTTCGATTTATGCTACCCGATTCGGCATCCGACCAATAGAAATGTCACCAATCCTAGATGCCAAACTACTACTATTTGCCATTAATTAAATGAAGCTTCCGTTTTGTTTTCCCTTCAACTCCATCTCCTTTTTTCTTATTTCTTTTTTTTTTTTTGTTTGTTGGTCTCACACACACACACCCACACACACAAACAACTGAATGAGATAATGAAGAGTAATGACCATAATGAGCAAGTGGAATTGGATTTTCTTGTGGCGTCAATTTCTATTTTTTGTTCTTCCAAAAACCTTTGCGACATCATCAATTGACGATAATTTAACAAATGTTCTCTTGCTTTATCTAAAAATCTCTTGCTCGCTTTCAATCTCAACAGATAGCCAAAAGGGTTAATTTATACTTAATATAGGAACAAAATTAGTTTCCATATCACCTTGTGATAATATTCTCCCTATATACATACATATATGGATGTAATTGCTATGGCTAAAAGTGTCCCAGAAAGTCAAAAATTTGAAATCATTTTGAAGAAAATATTCCTTCTATTAAAAAAAAATATGTTGAATATACAACAAAAAAAAAAAGAGAAGTAAGCCGATTTAAAAATAATTTTGTTGGATGTCAGAAGCATTGTGGCTTACTTGGTTTTTTTCCCCCCTAAAACTTTTCGCTTTCCAAATCCTTCTCCTCCTGCCCCCTTTTTTGTAGTTCAGATTAGAACGTGCAACCGCACAAAACTATCGCATTTAGGATGTGAGTGAGTTTATTTGTTGTAGTTGGTTTTCTCTCGTTTTATTTTTCATTTTTTATTTTTTTAGTTTTTTTTTTCACTTTTTTTCGGTAACTTCCACTATATAGACTACCCCACTCATATGTTTTGCTTTATGATTTTCACGCCGCCACAGAAAAAAAAGTGCAATACAAATAATAAAAGTGAAATAAAATTTGCAACAAGGCCCATTGAAACGAACATTTGATACTCTATTTTAGTGTTAGGTGTCTTTTGAATAAAATTATAAAATAATGAATTATAACTAATAAGAGAAATTTTAGAAAGTATTCGAAAAGAAATATATATACATACATATGTACATACATGTATGTAAGTATATAAAATGAAGTATAAATAAAAAATATGTAAACAAATTGTCGAAGGATAAAAAGTATTAGAAAATGAATCTTATATATTACTTTTCGAATACGAAAATTGATAAATAATTTGAATTTTATTAAAATCATGAAAAATGCATTCCTGATGCAGATCCAATTCATCTGATATCGCATTCCTTAAATAGTGTATAAAAGAATTTGTCGTTGGGCAAAGCCAAAATGGGGAAAGTTCATTTTGAAAACAAATTTTTTTTTTTTTTTTTTTTTTGCCACATTAACGCTTACACACGCCCGCGCCATTTTGTATCGTGTGCCGTGTGCCGCGCGTCGTGTGACCGACCGACCGTGCACCGTGCACCGTGCACCCCGTGTGTGCAGTGCTTTTCCTTTGCTTTTCCGGGCACCCATATGTCCCCCCATCCACTACTAAGCTTGTGGCACCTACTTACCTCCTACCCCCCTCTCCCCCTCCCCCCTTCCCCTTTTTTTTCCCCCTATACCATACATTAATAACTTTTTTATGGCGGTCACATAAAAACGCAACAAAACTCACCGCCACATTGGATTCTGTTGAAAAAAAGCAAAAAAAAAAAAAAAAAACTTTTTCTCGTGCCTTGTTCATGTTTGGTTTGTAGTATGCATGGGTGTAGTTTAAGGGTCTACCTTAAAGCTAAATGAATAACCTTAACCAAGACCAGGGATGCAATGCATACGTATGTATATATATTCAATTTATGATTCTGATCTTGACAACTATCCAATCAAATTAGTTAAGAATTGTCGAAAACCCTTTGGATAGGATCCGTGGCTACGTTTATGGCCAAGTTATATGTATTTATTTTCTTTTTTGTAGTTGTTAAATCGCACACGTGTTTTGTAAAACATTTGCCATATCCTTCATATCCTTTAATACATGTCCCGCTGTGTATGAGACAGAGACATACAAGAAGAGGAGAGGTAGGGCGAGAGAGAGAGAGAGAGACAGAGAGTGAAAGAGAGTAAGAGATTTTTGTTACTCCCTCTCGTTTTTAACTGCAATTTGTTGCCAAGAAGCTTAGCATTTAGCTCACCTCTCCTCTCCTAAGTACAGTCTCGTCCTGGATTTTATTTCGGCCTTTACCACACACATACACACACACACACACACACACACACACACACACACACACACACACACACACACACACACACACACACACACACACACACACACACACACACACACACACACACACACACATCTACTCATACTCATGCAGGCACGTGTATATGTGTGTGTGTTTTCTGTGGTTTTTCCTGCAGCCCAGCAGAGTATTTAGAAAACAAGTGTAATCAAAATTATATGGGCGTGGGTTTTTCGCTGCGTACCCCTCGTAAATTTCAACGCTTACAGCCATCTGGCTCAAGTGTAGGAGGAGTAGCAAGTTAGAGAGAGAGAGAGATATATACATATATATGTGGTGATAGGAGACTTTAGGGCGATAGGGTGACGGCAAAAGAAGGGCTTACGGCTGTTGGCAAGTTATGATTGAATTTGAAGCTGTTTTTGTGGTCATAGTTTTCTTTTTTTTTTTTTTTTTTTTTTTTTTTTTTTTTTTTTTTTTTTTGCCTAGTGAGTGAATGTGTGTTGTGAATGGGCGGCTATAAGTTCTATGTTCTATGTGTTGCTCTACTAATGGGAAAAGTTTTTCAGCAGTCTTTGTGTTTTACTTTTTTTTTTTTTTTTTTTGGTGTTTTACTTTTCTTTTTTTTTTTTTGGGAGGGTGTGAAAAACAAACTGGACAAGTGCTTATTGTGTGTGCAAAAATATCATTAGTTGGAGAAAGAAGAGAGAGAAGGAGGAGAGTGTGTTATGAGAGGCGCTAGGCAGGCGGCTGAGTGTTTTCAAATTGTAGTTTTTAATGAAGGTAAGCAATAAAAATGCAAATTACCCAACCATCTGGAATCGGAATTTCATTTTAATATCCCTTCTTCTTTAATGAAATATATTCAAGTTTTTGTCAAACAAAAAGGGAGACAAGAAAGAATATCATTTTTGTTGTCATAAAGCTTACATAAATAAACTGTTTAATAGTCCTTACCGAGACGATTTTATTTACGCTCTAAAAATTCTAAGCTTGTGAAAAGCATTTTGTAAACGAGAATCTGTAATGAGATAAACTCTTGAATTTTAAATGCAATGGAGTAAGGGAGGGCTATGCATACAGAATTGAACGATTGGATATCCTTAGCAGATTTTTCAGCGGTTTCTTATCGAAATATCCTCATTTTTTTCAAGTAGTTCCGCTTTTTATTTCCATACTTAACCTTGAATTTTTCCAAAAATTAATTGAAAACGCAACTACAATTTTCAGTCTTTAACAATAAAAAAAAAGTTCTTTGTGTTTTTATTAATTTCTTTTTTTTTTGCGTCTTTCTTGCATATTTTCTTTTTGTTTTGTTTTGTTGTATACACTTATAGTTTTTAAGTTTTGTTTGTTTTGTTCGCTATTTTACACCGAGAGTATCTCATAATTTGTTCATACATATTTATTCAATAGGTAAATATTTGCACTTAAATTCTATACACAAAATGTTTTGCTGTTTGTTGTTCTAATTAACAGAAAAATTAATGAATTTCGTTTAGTTAGTTAGTTAGTTAGTCAATGTATTGGCCTTTTTCCTGTCTATAAATAAATATATATGTATATATATATATATGTACATATACTTTTTAAATGGCAGTAGTTTAGCAACAAAAAAAAAAAAAAAAAAAAAAAAAAAAATTATAATTGTGTAAATTATGACTATAACGTCATTAAACAAAAGTTGAATAGAAATGATCATTTAACAAATGTACAGTTGTAATAATAATAATCATAATAATTATAATAATAATATAATTAATAATAGTTCATTATGCATTTAAACTTTAGCACATGGAGGACTTTGTTTTTTGTTTTTTTTTTTAGGTTTTTCTTTTGTTTCATTTTCTTTTGTTGCTTTTTTTTTTTGTTTTGTTAAGTTTCTTGTTCATTTACTTTTATTTTATTGCTACATAATACATTTATCGCTTGACATTCATTAAGCAAGTTTAATTTAAATACATGTACTTATGTATATATATATATATATATAATTTATATAGTATACGAGGTGAAAGAGAAACAAAAACAAATCGGCAACAATAATGAAATTTCAAAACGGATTTATGCAAAAGAAACGAATGGATTGAGATGTTGATTAAATGTTAATGAAATAGGACACTGAATTAATATGTGTACGTCGACAATAATTACAAATTGAAAAGTAAAAAGATTATTAACAATGTTAAAAGGAATATTGAAAACATTTTATCATTAGTTATTTAATATCCACACCTCGTATATGCTATATATATGTATATAATTTTTATATGGTTTTTTGTTTGTGAGAATCAGACCAAAGTTGGAGTTTAGGGGTGGAGGGGGGGGTCGGTAAATATACTATATGTGATATATGTATGTTTAAGTAGATGTATATATAGAGATTGAGAAATGCTTTTGTCATATAATCGTATGCCTGGCTGTAATACTATATATATATAGAGATATATGTATATGCTATATATGTAATTATACGTATCTATGTATGCTTCATTTATTGCAATTTGAATTTCTACACATGGACTTAAACTCTATAAGCCCCCAATTCTCCAACTAATTTGGGGTTTTAGTACCAATTCTCACTTAGTTTTATTTCTACACATTTAGTTCATACGTATATATATATATATATCTATAGAGTGTGAGTGTGTGTGTTTCTATGTGTAGTATGCCTTTGTGTGTGTGTGTGTGTGTGTGAGTGTATTTTTGAGGGGGGCACATTTAAAGCTTGTCATAAATGAAAAATGATAATTTATCAAAATCTACTTAAATGCATATTGAAAACTTAATTCAATTTCAATGAAAGCGTTTTGCTTATTTTTTTTGTTGTTTTTTTTCCTTTTCATTTCTTGTTTTTTTTTTAGCATACTAAAAATACTTGAGACTTATATAAATATCAAATAATTTTAAACTTATATCAATAGTTTTGGTTCAACAACAAAGCCCAATTAAGACTTTAAATTTTTATATATGATTTATGTATGTATGTATGTATGTAAGTATGTATGTATAACTAAAAGTTTTAAAAACAATAAGTAGCTTAAAGTCAATTTTTGATTCGAGAGACAGATGAACTTTATACAAAGCTTGGGGATTTCATTTCTTTTTTTGTTTTCTAGATTTTTTCATTTGTTATTTTTTATATTTTTTTTGCTGGCGAGGAGGAGCTGGTTCTGCAAGGGGGATGGATGGTTTGTCATAATAAAGTGTTGTTGCTGTGTTTCTTTTTGTGTTTCTTTCTTCTGCTTAAATTGGTTAAATTAAGTTAGTTAGAACCAATTTTTTTTATTAATTTTTTAATAGTTACTCTTTAATAAGTGTAACAGTTCCCCATTTAAAATTGCTGCTTTATAACCAGTTCGATTCCTTCCACAATAATGAATGAGACTACAACTACGACTGCATTTTCTTTGTTGTGTTTTGATGGTGAGGAAGGAAAGAGGGATCATGTTTATATATATATCGATATATATATATATAAGACTCTACGTGCTAAACACTAAGTAACTCTCATTGGCCGCATCATCGTCTGGGGCCTGTATCGCTGCTCGATCTTTACCACCAATTCTACCATCAGCTATATCGCCATCGCCATCGCCATCTCCATCTCCATCAGCAGCACCTCTACCACCCCCCTTTGTCCATGTCTCATACTAGACATACGCCTGAGCTCTTGTCCTTGGCTCCTTGCCCTGCAAACGTTCCACAAAATTACGCCAACTGACCATAGTCTTGCTTGAATATAGCCAAACGCTTGATGTGACACCCACAAGCATGGAGCATAGATATTTAACCATAAATATTTGGAAAATTGGCCGAGCTTCGGTTGTTCCAGGTGCCCTGGCGGCTGGGCAGGGTATTGAGAATGGCTTGCATATATCTCGATGCCATTGAATCATCCATTCATCAAAATTATAATACTCATAGAAGAGGCAACCCAAAAGACCAACAGCTGGTAATATAAATAGGCCAGAAAAGAAACCAATTCTTAGCATTAGACGCTCCAATTTATCCGTACGTTTACCATCCGTCTTCATTACGGTGCGTATACGGAATAGTGAGATGAAACCGGCAAGTAAAAATAATGCACCGATCGACAGATATATGCAGAGTGGCAAAATTAAAAATGCACCCAATGAATGTGTATCCAATTGTCCCACAAAACAAACGCCAGACAGAATGTCACCTGAAATGAAAAACGAGATGAGAAAAAATTCAATTAAAAAGTGAAAAGTGATCGGATAAATAAAATACTTATGAATATAAATCAATTAACAACGATTTGCGATCGAAACCACAAAACCAGATATTAACTCAACTGTAACTAAATTGAAAGAAAGAGTTTGAATTAATTGTATTAGTATTTTACAAGTTAAATCAAGCATATAAAATTTGTGAACCAACGCAACGACTCTGCAAAATTTACGACAAGTTCAAGTGAAAACTAAATTAACATGTTAAAAACGGAAGAAAAATGAAAGAAAAACAAACACGGCCTGTGTGGAAATTGTGCAAAAACCATAACGAAATTTGTATACCCTTGCATAAATAATATTTGTTGCTCGATTGTTAAAGAGATTTCATATCTTTATCATGGAACATATAACAATATTATATCAATATACATAAAAATAGAGAAAAGACATTCCTAACAAAAAATTTATAGAGATAAATTTCATTATAGCGACTTTATCCTATATTCGATGTAAACTTAAATCCATATATTCTTCTGTAACGATAGTGTAAAAATCGTACCAATAAAAAAAGAAGAGAGAGGTAGAGAGAGAGAGAGAGAGCGACAGAGTGAGAAAAGACAACAAGAGGCTAATCGATAATTTATGAGCGGAAATATGGCACACCGAATGAATGATGGATTTGTGGGGACACATTAGCTATATAGAATGGTATGGTATGGTATGGGGGACAAACGATGACGATGAATTGTAACATGTTTATAAATAGCGCTAATGAGACTTGATAGAGCCAAGCACCAGCCCAATCACAAGCAGCAGCAGCAGCAGCAGCTGTAAAGAAGAAGCTAACTTGGGGGGAATGGAAATGGGAATGGGGGCGAGGAACTTGAGCTTGTAAATTGTTTAAACAAGCCAGGCGGTAAATTGACTTTGAACTACTCGACAGATAAATATACATATATATATATATAGGTACATATATATGTATAAACGGACGGACGACAATTGTATAGAAGGAGACGCATTTGTCTGGGCACAACAACAATCATTGTGTCAATATTGAAACCAAATAGAAGTAATAAAAGGAAAGGTGAAACATTGTTTAAATGTTTATTACATTTGACTTTTCACTATTGACATATAATAAATTTTCAACTGTGAATAATGTAAGTATATTGTATACGAAAAATTAATCGAACATTCGATTCGCTTAATTATTTGAAAATTAATTCGTAAACATTTTCTTTTACTTTTATTTAGTGTGACCAAATTTTGAATATTAGGAAACTGTATGGATATAGCTATTAAAGTAAGATATTATTTATTTTCTATTTAATTTGATATAACTTTTGCAATCTTTCTGCAATAATTTTTCCTTTTTCTTGCATTAATTTCCCTGACAATTTTTCTATGAAATAAAAAACTTTATTACTTATGTATATATATATTTTAATTATGCTAATATTGATTTATTTTCAATATCATGCCAGAGACGAAATTCAATTTTCTTTTTATTTCTTTTTTTGTTGCTCATAATTTTTTTTAAGACTTTTTCAATTGAAAAATAATAAACATTTACAACAACTTTTTTATTTTTATTTAACCCCTTCCCATTATTTGCCAATAGGGAGAAATAATTGTTAATAAAACTTGGACAAAAGTCGTAGAAAGAGAGAATGAGAAAGATAGAGAGAGAGAGAGAGAGAGAGAGAGGCGGAGAAGGATATAGATAATACAGTTAACTTAAAGTTTAAAAAAACAGTTAACCTGTCGTTTCATTGATTGGCCAACATAAAACATATTGTTTTTTTTCTTTTTGTATTTTTACAACTTTCAACAACTTTTCCAATGATTTTTCATCTAGAAAGTTACGTTGGGTTTTATTTATTTCTATCTGCCTTGGTAGAGTTTAAAGGAAGTGAGGGGAGGATGAGAAGGGAAAAGCACTTAAAGTGAAACATGCTATGTACATTAAAATACATTTCATTTCATTCATTTATGCTACTTTTACAAATCCACGCTAAATTCGGGTGTTTTTTTTTTTTATTAAATTTTATCTAAAGTAAGGTTTTTGGTTTTTTGCTTTTGAATGGAAATTTTAAATAATTTAAACTTTGACATTGCCAGCACTCGTTTTCTTCTCTGTTCCAGTTTTATTTTGCTATCTCAATATTTCTATCAGAATATTTTCATCTTTCCAACGTATCCTCTCTATCCCTTTTTCCCCCTCCTCTCCATTTCAATCTGCTTAATCCGTATGACAAAGTTTCAGCAGCTGCAACTCGACGGCATCAGACATCAGTTTCACTTTATGCTAAAGTCAAAGCCCCATATGACATTTCACCTGCTGTTCCTGTGCCCGTTTCTTTTGGGGGCCATCAACTCGCCAACTCCCCTTACACTGTCTCACTGTCTCTCTGTCTCTCTGTCTCCCTCTCTCTCCTTTCCATTTCTCTATCTATGTCGTAGTGTTTCGCTCTCTTCTCTCATGTATGTAATATGCTGATGAAACTGTCAACTGTCATTTTAAATTTTAATCGCATGTTGTCTCTTGTGTCTGTTGTTTTCTCTCGCTTTTGGAGTAGACCGCGATTATTATTGTCGTTGTCGCCACACGACGATTTTTTATTTCTCTCTCTCTCTCTCTACCGCTCTCTTTCTCTGGTTGTTTTTTTATTTTTTTTTTTTTTTAATTACTCTACCACAAGGCAGACCATGAACAACATAACGCCATCCCCTGTACCCCTATTCCCCCCCCTATTCCATCAACAACAACTCACATAACCCCTTTCCACACACTGTTTGCTGTCAGTTGCTTATCTTGTAGCTTTATATATATATATATATATATATACTTGTTCATATAAGAAAAAAATCCAACAGAGAGACACACACAATCATTGGCTTGACTTTTGCTGTTGCTCCATTTAGATAAATGACACATAAATTAAGCAATTTTCCTTTAATGTTTCTTTTTTTTCGCTTTGTTCTCTTTGCCTCTATAATGGAATAATTATGAAACAATTGTCCAGCTGCTTATGTCATGAAAAACTATTAAAAATATATAAAAAGAAAAGCGAGTGAGAGACTGTTAAATTTATATATTATATGTACATATACATATATATAGAAAAAAAGAGAGAGATGTAGAAATGGTTGACAATCAAAATACATTATAAGAAATTCCCCGAAATTTTCCCTTATCGTGTTACTAAATATATTTATACTATAAAGATATAGAGAAAATGGATGACTGGTTTTTTAACCTAATCTATATTTTGTCGCCTTCTGCTTATAACCTTTATCGTTTGAATTTTTAAATAATTATTCTTTGATGCTTTAGCAGGTAATAAAAACTTAATAATATTCATTTTCTTTATCTTAACATACAACGTTTTTGAATATATTTATATGGTATATAGAATTTTCTTCCGTCTCTATCCATTTTCTTTATTGCCATCCTCCCTCTCTTTCTCTCTCTCTCCTGTCTGTCCTCTCAATAAAGTTTATTTACTCATTTAATGTGTTTTTATCATTTTATATAGAGCGATAGATAAACATTTTGACAACAGAAAGTCATCAAGTATGAAAAGAAAATTAAATAAAAACGAGAAAGAGAATTGAGGTTTTTCTTTTCTTTTTTTTTTTTTTTTTTTTTGTATCCAGGTAAACTTTGATTGTGTTAGTAGAATATATTTTATTAAGCAATTTTAAATGGATTCAAATTGAAATATTTCACTTAATATCTGTTGGAAAAGTTGTTGAAAAAAATAAAATAAATAAAATACATTTCCATTTCAAAGAAGATCAAAGGTAAAACTTTGCACTTTGGTCAACTTGCATTTAGTTTACTTTTATACTATACAAAATATACCAACCTATTCTATACAAAAAATAACAAAAATTCAAAAATTGACACCTGCACATACCACAGAAAAGTAAAAATAGATACCATTATATACATACATACATAAATACATAGAAATGCAAGTACTAAGACAAAGATCTGTCATTGTTTTATCTATTCATTAATACAGTTTACTAAACGTGTCCATGCACTTTGGCCAAAGATCTGACGTATTATTTTCTAAAATTTGTCAATTGGCTTACATTTTGTGCAAATTATTTTTCAACTAAAGGAAATTTATCAACAATAAGGAAGAATAAGTTTTTGTAAATGATATGCGATAGTAACAAAGCAGAATGATTTTCTCATGATATACAAATGACTTATATATATATATATATATATATATACAAATTTACTTTAAAATGAAATTTTAATTAAGAAAAATAATGATTGATTCAAGAGAGACAAAAGAATTATATCAGAAATCACTCAATTAAAAATAAGTTATAGTATATATCTTTTGTTCTTTTTTTCTAATCAAGTGTATATCAATGTTGGTGCAATTCACTTTTTCATTTTGAGTTTTGGTTATTTCTTTTTTTTGTTTTTTTCTTTCGTTTTTAGGTTTCTTTTTGAGGTGTAATTTCTCATTGGAATTCTGATATTTGTTCAACAGATTAACACCTTTTCAGAGTGGACAAACCGACAAAAAAAAGAAAAAAAGAAAAAAGAAACTTGTTCCAGTTGAAGGAGAAGATGATGAAAAAGAAGAGTCTTACACTCACACAAAACAAAAAGTGTGTGTGTGTATTTACCCTTCTCACTCCTCCTTTCCCCCCCTCAACTTGAGTTTTGTTGTTTGTATTTTTTTTTCTTTCTGTTCGTTTGGTTGGTTTATAATCAAATGCAATAGCCTGACTAAAAATGGAATTTTGCTTGTCTGCACTTCATCATCCGGGCCAAGAAAAAGCAGAAGAACAACAACAACAGCAACAACAACAACAACAACTACTACAAACATGCGGGAACCCTTTTTTAGGTTTGGTATGAAAAGAAGGACTGACAGACAGCTGAAAAAGTCAACGCATCTCTCCCCGAAAAACTCGTTTTATACCACTTTGCCTCTTTTCATTCCGCAATTTTACCAGCATCATCCCATCCACTATGCAGCATGCAACTGCATGTAGCAAGCAGCAAGCAGCAGTCAAGAAAAAGAAGAAGAATTCCTGCTGCCATACAAAACAATTGACATGCATTGTGGAGTAGAAGTTGCAGCTATAGTATATATATATATACGTATATATATATATATAGTGGCTCTTCCTACTCAACTGCAGCCACAGAATTGTCAACTCTGCCACACACACAAACAACAACAAGAAGAAAAAAAAATCCAAAGAGGAGATGGAAGAATAAAAAAAAAAATATTGCAATTTTCCAAAATGGCAGAGAAACTAAATAAAGAACTGGTTTAGACTGAAAGGACTCAACTGTGGTAGAACTGGTTCTTCAGTCTCTGTCTCGGTTTCATTTTTAATTTTTCTCTTTCCGATTCTGATATAAATTAAGATCAATATCATCGATGCTACAGAAATGAAAAAAAATGCGAGAGAGAAAGAGAGAGAGAGGAGAGCAAAAAAAAAAAAAAAAATAATAAAAAAGAAAGAATGAAAAACAAGAAGCAGGGCGGCAGGTGGCATTTCATTTCATTTCTTTAACTCTGATTTATATTCATTTAGCGGAAATCGCTTTATACGTGGGTCGCGATTCGCCAAAAACCTCCATTCAAATTGCCAGAGAAGGAGAGATAAAAGTGTGTGTGTGTGTGCGTGTGAATGTGAGTGTGTAGGAGAGTGGGACAGTAAGAGAAAGGGGGGAGGGGGTAACAGTAACTCTATTTGCAGCTATCTTGCTGCCCCCTTGCTGTGTTCGCTTCTTGTTATTTATTGTTGTATATCGTTTATCTGGAATTTTGCTAGGCTCCTCTTATAAATAGTCCATTCGCTTAATTTGCTTCATCTACGCTTAAACAGGCTCCTTCAGCATTGTCAGCATGACATGACTTTTATGGTAAAAAGTTATAAATTTCACAATGCAACTGTAAAGACAGCAACGAAGTATCTACTGTCGGCAATTCAATAGATGGCTATAACCAGATTGACCAAAGGATTAACGCTTTAACATTAAAGCCATACAATTTCGTGTTGCTTTAAGTGGCCATCATTTTTGTGTGTATTTTTAAAAAAAAAAATTTTTTTTTTTTTTTAGCAATTAAAGCTAATACATTTATAGCTGATTGAATATAAGAATTATATTTTGTAATTAATTTTTAATTTTAATTACAAAATTTAATTTTTCATAAATTTATCTATAAAACACTCTCTAATAATAATAATTAAATAAATTGTTATATTAAATATACGAAAATTGATTGAGGATTTGAATTTGAAATTCAAGAATTTCATGGTAGTTCTTTCTCGAAAACCTATCAGAACTGAATCGAATTCGATTCCGATGTTCACAATGAAATCGTTTTTCATTAATAGATTATTTGAGAACATGCCTAATAGTTAATCGTAGTCTTTAAATTAATAGCGATTTCTCCCATATCATATAGTATATAACCCATTTATATACATTTAAACTACTTTCATGCAATTAAATGTAATAAAGTCTTTTGTCTTTAGGCCAACTCAAAGATAAATCACAATAGAAAGAATAAGTCGTGATAACATTTAATCCCCGGATCACGTAAGTGTTGCTACACATTTTAATAAGTCAATTTACTTATTCCATTCCAACACTGTTGTTGTTGTTGTTGTTGTGTTTTTTTTTTTTGCCTAATTCTAAGGTTCAACAACCTGTTGCACAAGTGACAAGGGAAAGGGGAGCAAAAACAAGGCAGCATCGACACGCGACGTAACAAAAACAAACAAAAAAAAAGAAACAGAAACGGGGTATAAAAACGTGGCAGGCAATAAAAATTGAGGTCAACAGCAACAGAGGCTAATGAATAACGAAGAGCAAACAGGGAAAAAAAAAACATAAAACGAAACGTTGGCAACAACGACAACCGACAGCCAGAGTTGCCGTGTCGCATAATTTCGCATTGAAAATGTCAACAGCAAAAAGAGAGAAGGCGGCAGGCAGGCGGGCAGGGGTTAAAAAAAAAAGGGGGTATGAAAGGTTTTGTTATAGGGCCAGGGCCTGTCATTGCGGGGGCCAGCATATACATACATACATACATATAGTGGAAGAGGGGGAAAGCGGGGCAGACTTATCAAGATGTGCAATTAAATATGGAAATGTGCAACAAGAGAAGCAGAAACAGTACCAGAAAATGTGGAAATGCACAAAATGCAGGCAAGTGTCATTAGCCCCCTCGCCCACTATATACCCCCCACCCTCCCACCCCCTCCTTCCGTATCACACTACCCCATAACCTCATCCTTACTGCCATTTATTGTCGTTCCCTTTAAGCTTCCATTTCTGTTGTAGATTTTTTTTTTTTTTTTTTTTTTTGTAAAACAATTAAATGTCATTTTGTGGCACATTTTATTTAGTAAAAGTGTGGTAGGAGAAACAGGGCGTGTGTGTGTGTGTGCTTTTGTTGCTGTTGTTAAGATAGAAGATTGGTTGGTTGTTGAATGGGGAAGGGGGTGCGGGTGTTGGGGGGGGGGGTGGGATAAGGCCCTGATGATGTTGTGTATTTAAGTTAAGTGTTTTTGTTGCTGTTTCACGATTATTTGGTGCAAATATTTGAAAATTAAACATGGCAGAGAGACATGCCTAAAATTTTGTTCGAGGGAATTTATATTATGTGTCGACAACTACAACTACACGAACAGCTGGCGGCGGCAGCAAAAGGTTCTACAGTTCAGTTCAGTTGTTGAATTCACAGACAAGGCAAACAATTTCAATTTGCATTGTAGGAAACAAGGACACATAAACACTAACACTAACACATACACACACACACGCACACACACACACTTGTAAAATGGCTGCCAAAGTTCAACAACTACACATGACGACTATGTGTTGAGAGTCGAGAAAGAGGCACAAAGATATATGGGGGAGGCAGAGTCAGAGATAGAGAGAAATACATGTAAACATACATACATACATATATACATATATACATATAGACATACAGACATACAGACATACAGACATACGTGTGAGAGGCTTAGTTTACCCGAGTTTTGTTTATGGCAACATATGGAATTGTTGAAAGAACGTCAGTGTTGGCTACAAAAAAAAAAATGAAGCAAGCAAGTCGTCTCTGCCGACTTGGAGTATACCCTGTACCAAAAAAGGATATTTGAAAGATATTTTCCCCATTAATTGAATATAAATTTTTGAAAAAATTCTCGCAATAAGCCCAAACACCAAATTCATGCTTTCCTGCTCACTCCTAACAGTGAACGAAACTAATGCGTCATTCGGTACAAAGCAACGTGCGCATGCTATCTCGCTCACACATTTCAGCTGCTGCTGCCCATAGAATTTCAGTACAAAACATATATATTTATTGGCCGATTTCGGTCAAAATCGGTCAGATGGTGCATATTGGCTATAGAATTAGGTCTACCAAAAATAAATACTGTAGCTTTAATAGAACTCTAGTTATAGTTTTTTTCTAATTTGCGGGGGCGGAAGTGGGCGTGGCAAAAATTTGAAACAAACTTGATCTGCCTGCACACTATACGGATCTCCAAAAAAAATTTGGTTGCTCTATCTTTTATAGTCTCCAAGATCTCGATGTTCATACAGACAGACAGACGGACAGACGGACAGACAGACGGACAAGTCTCAATCGACTTCGCTATTGATACTGATCAAGAATATATATACTTTATGGGGTCGGAAAATTTTCCTTCTGCCTGTTACATACATTTTAGCGACTTTAATATACCATGTACCCTATGGGTACAGGGTATAAAAAGGGTGAGAAATCCATATGTATATACCATACTAACAATATGGTATTCAACCTACATCAACGCTTGCGTTTTACTAAAGGTACAGTCCTGTCAAAATGTGTTGACTTTAAAATCTGCATATTCACATATAAATATACATATACCTATATATATATATACATATTTTCAACCAATCAGTAATACGAGTACTGAAGGCAGATCAAAGGCTAGCTGCCAGCTATTAAACAAACATTTAAGACATGCATATGCATAATTTCGTTGCCTATTTCAGTTTTTGGAAACATATTACAGCTTTTCATATTGGATCTGTAAGAGTCAATCGCTGATGGCTTCTTTACTTTATCTTCATTTATCTTCATCTTCGACAATCTTTGCCCTGCTGTAAATATTCCACTAACTTCGCTTCTTAATTGCCTTGGGATTTTCTTGTATGTCTCTTACTACTATTCAAAATGGACTTTTCATTTTGAAATCTCATCGACATGAGTGTTTGACTATTGCAATGGTAGGTTATTAGGTTTTATGAGTTTTCCTATTAATTTTGCCCCCGTTTTTGTGTTAGCTCATGTCTAGAAGTCTTAATATCCTTTTATGTCTATACAGTCATTTCAATATAATTCTTTTCCTTTTTTTTTTTTTTTTTTTTGTACAATATTTCAAGATTTATGTCTTGCTTGTTAAAAATTCCATTATTTATAACATTCAACCTTAACCCACAAGGTAACCACAAGCACGTTTTATTTTTTTGTTTTTTTTTTGTGTTTGTTAGACAATTCCTATTCCATTTCCACTCGAAAAAATCCTACCGAAAAAGCAAAGCTTTTGTGCAATTTCATAAATTTTAATCCTTTTTTATTGCCACCGAGAAAAGGTGAGCGCGGAAAATGAAAAGTGAAATACACAAAACTTATTTCCGTCACGAGGCAGGTGCCTAGATGGGTGGAATGGTTAGACGATGGGTTATGACCGTGGGGAGGGAGGGAGGGAGAGGGGTAAGGTCTAAGCGAATGAAAAGCTGTGCTTAACCTCTCAACGGCAGCAACAGCAGCCACTAACAACAACAATCACACAGTGGAAGGGATACAAAACAGGGAGAACCAAGTGCTGCGTCTCTCCTCTCTGTCTATCTCACTCTTCTCTCAGTTTCAGTGCTTCTCACTAATTACTTTGCCACCTACAGAACATTATGAGAATTGGACAACAGGGAGAAAAGAGAGAGAGAGAGAGGGAAGGGAGAGAAAGTAAAAGGTACAACAAACAAAAAAAAGGAAAAAGGATAGAAGGGAGGCGCCACACTTAATGTCAAGCCTGCGACATGTTGACTACTTTGCCCGACTGCGGTTAACTCTTTCCTTTCCTCTCTTTCTTTCTCTCTCTCTCTCCCTCTCTCGCTCTCTCCCTCTCTCTCTTTCTCTCTCCCTCTCCCACTTACGCTATCTGGTGATGGTTAGAGGTCTTTGGGAGATAGGATCCATTCAAAAAAAGAAAACAACAACGAAAATATACAAAAATAAAAAAAAAAGAACCGTCCAACCGCTGAGGATGCCGCTGAAAAGCGCTGTCGGGATGTGCTCAAGGATTACAGTGTCCTGTCGCGCGTAATTTATGCATGTCTAAGCAGGCTTTTTGGCCTCGCATGCAGGACGAATGTATGAATGAGACCCAAGGGATCACATCAAATGGTTCTCTTTCGTTTATATGTATATTTTTTTTTTCTTCTTATTTTTTAAGTGCGTATAGGGAAATGCATTGAAAAAGAAGTGAAATGGGAATATTTTTTCTTGTGAATGGTAAACAAGGGATTATATAAAGATAAGGTGATATGAATTATAAAATGCTTACTCTAATAATTACTAAAAAAAAATTAGAAAAAATAATATGAAAACGTATTTAGAATATAGTTATGTTACCTGATCTGAGAAATTATAAAGATTAAGAAGATGAAACAAAGATATAACCTTATGATATCTGGGAACTTTTGTGTATTAAACTGATCATTTCTTGTTTGATCTTTCTCTCTGCCTGTCTCTCTCTCTCTCTCTCTCTTATTTATTATCAAGTCGTCCTGCGTGGTATTTTAATTTTTCTTCGGTTCTCTTATTCTTTTTTTTCTTTCTTCCTCTTCCTTTTCTCTCGGCTTGCCAAATCGTAAAAATAAATCTCTTTTTATTTTTCGCCCTCGTAGCTCTGCGGTTTTTGTTAGATTGAAGCCATAAAAACCCTGGCCACCAAATCCCACCCTCCCGCCTCGACCCGTCATACTCGTCGTATACTTAACCCGTTCGTGTCTAGTGAAAAAAAATGTTCATTAGAGGAAATATCATTTAATTAAATTGTTTTGGGAGCTGGTTTTTCCCGTTCGTTTCATCATGTCACCCGCCCTCTATTTAACTTAACTCAGTTGGATACAAAATGAAGATAAATGTTAAATGTGAAGAATTTTAAGAGATCATAATGATTCCACCTGACACTTGGAATGACATTTTGGGATGGGGTTAATGAGGTCTAAGAGATAAATTGGTAAACTCAAGAGAGAGATACACAGAGGGGATACCTTTTTCTTTTCATTGTTATTGTAATCATCAAAATTGATTTAAATTACATATTGTTGTAATACTTAATTTCAACAATATCTTATTAAATATTGACCATGTTAAATCCTTTTTACCTTTCATTACCTCTCCCGTCCTCCTCCTCGTCATCCTCCTCCTCGTCATCCCTCCCTCATCCCTTCTACAGTTGATTAGAGAAATGATTTACTTTGTGGTCTGATTGAACCCAAAACCGACCCAAAGGAGAACATTTCATCCAGTACATACAAATCAGGTTAAAGTCAACAAATCTCTTACATATACCCCCGCACTCTCTGACGCTGCCGACCCGAACCCCGTTACCCTTGTCCCTCACCTACACCAAATTTCTCTCTTTGACCCTTTCAATTAAAAAAAGTGCCAGAAACAGGCAACAATTTTGACCAACAAACAAAAAAAAAAAAAAAAAAAAAAAAAAAATACAAAAAAAAAAGGGCAAGAAACAAGAACAAGTGCAAGAGAAATTCAACCCCAACAATAACAACAACAACAACACTCTTAACAGTGTTTGTCTATCAATCAGGCAAACAAATAACCAGGCCAAACACTTTGGCTTGACGGCTTAACAAAAATTTGTTGTTTTGCCGCTTTTGCAATTGAAACCGGGCAACCTTTTTTCTCTCTCCCACTCCCACTCCCACTCTCTCTCGCTCTCGTTCTACTCTCATTACGAATTCAGGACAACAACAAATTGTTGTTGTTGCTCTTATTTCTCCATCACTAACTAAATGGGTAAAAGGAGAAAAAAAAGGAATAATAGATTTTGGAGAGTAAGTTCAATGATTCGAAGCTGATATACCCCTTAAAAGAAAAGTTATATATCAGTTAAAATATATACTTATATACATATATATATATATATTCGAAGGTATAAATTTGACAAATAGACGAGACGCAACAGAATACCAAGCGAAAGTTTTCCTTCAAATATTGATAAATAAGATAATCAACAAAAGAAACTAAATAAATTGTCTATATAGTTAACTGATTTGAACAAAATGAAAAAGATATTGGATTGTAAATAAATGTATATATTTCTATTTAGTATTTCATTTGCCTGACTTAAATCAAATCGAAAAACATATTAATTTACTGAGTTTTTGAATATATTGTTAAAGTTTTTCTTAATTGCTTGATAAACCAAGACATTGGCCAGGGGTTAGGATAAAAATTGTTGTTCAGTCATAGCCAAGTTTTAATTGAATGTTCTTTTGACTCTTGGGATAAAATATTAATAAATTTTCTTTGTATAGGAAAGTTTTCTGTCAGCCTACTACTGAAAGAGCAACAACACCAACAGAACAAAAAAAAAAAAAAAAGAAGAAAAAACCGCAACTTTTCTAATTTATTTTCCATATGCGTTCCTCCTACAACTTGTTTGTCTTGCTAATACATATTATATAATACTTTTTATTTTTCTTTGGATTTTCTTCCATTTTTGTTTTTTTTCTTTTTTGTGCTTTTTGTGCCGCTTGTGTTTCTTGGGTTTTTGTGAGCCTTTTGTTCTAAGCAACTTGGCGGCGGCGGTGGTAGCGAATGTAAGCAAAAACTCTCTCTGGGGACACGCGAAGTGAGTTGAGAGTGTAGGTGGGTGTGAGCTATGGTGTTGGAATGGTGGAAAACTCAAAGAAAACTTCCCCCTCACAGCTTAGGGAGTTTTGTGTGATTGTGTGAGAGGAGACGGGTTGGGGGAGGTAAAAAGTAGTGACGGGGATTGGACGAACGGACGGACGGACGGACGGTGTTTTACTCGTGGGTATTCACGCCCCTGGTGTTGACTGTTGTGGATTTCACGAAAGCGCTCAGAGCGCTCTAACGGAATTCTCTTGCCTCTTTCGTTGGTTGATTTGAAATTATTTGCTGGCGGTGAAATTGTTTTTTTTTGTTGCATACACTTAGGCGTTGGAAGAGTTACCAAATGAAAGTTATTAGAAAAGAGAAATGTTAAAAGGAACGAGAAAATTATGATATTATTCTATAGATAAGTAGTTGCTGGTCTAATATATATCTTTGCAGATCTCTCTAACAATCTGAATAAATTAAATTAAATTAAATTAAATAATAAATTAGTAAACAGAAAAATATTTAAAAATTAGAAATTTGATCTAAATAGGATATCCATTGAAGAACTAGTTTATTTTAGATACAAAAAGCAGTTTAATTAAATATATCACATCAAAGATCATGTTTAAATTAGGGGTATTATATTACTGATATTAAAAAGACTCCATATTCTTTATCTCTATAATATATCTTTTACATCTGGATCAGTTCGTTTAATCTCAGCTCTCATAAATGTGGAATGCAATTAAAAGCAAAAAGGTTTCCGCTAATATACTTTGTTTAATTTTTTTTTTTTCAACTTCAAATGGCCAACAATTTTCTTACTTCTCTTCTTACCAAGATGTTAATTACATGTTGCAGATAGACAGAGATGAAATACAAACAAACAAGAGAGAGAGAGAGAGAGAAAGAAGAAGAAGTAAGAGTAAGTAGAAGAGAGACAGTGAATGAGTAAATAGCTATACAACAACAACAAACAACAATAAAAAAAGAAGCAACTTACAAAAAAGAAAAGCGTGAAAACGCACAAAAAGATAGCCTTACACCACTTGGTAACATGAAAAGGAAGTTTGCTACTTTTGACCATTTTTGAAGGGAAAGGTGACTTGTGGTGGTGAGAGGGGAGGTACTACTTCTTACCCTTCAAGTTTTATTTAAGTAGAGCAACAAACAAGAAGTAAAAAGGAGTCTCATAGACAAAGGGATAATGAGAACAAAACCAGGATCCTGGAAGAATTTTTTGCCGGTTAGAGGTTTGATTTTCCTAGAAGAAGCGAATGAGAGGAAGAGAGTAATAGAAAGGCGGGTGGGGATGGTACTTGTTGGTACTTGGGGTGGGGGGGAGGGGGAGTGTATCTGGGACGGCAAAACTTGGTTAACATCGTCATCTTTATATGGCATACATCGTTTACCTTTTTATATGCACTTTTTACTCGTTAGTTGCCTTTTGTTTGTCTTGTTTTGTTGTCTTGTTCTTTCTATTGTTTTTATTGTTGTTACATCGCCTACAACTGGTGTTCCTTTGGTGTAGTGTAAAAGTCATCAATATTGCTTATTTGCAACAGTTTTTTTTCCTTTTCTTTTGCGCTTTTTTTTCTCTCTTTCTCCCTTTTGGTGCTTGCCGCCTGCCGCTTGCTATTGTTGTTGTTTGGCAGTTATTGCAGTTCGACTCCGCCCATTCCAACTACTCTATATATACATATGTATGTATGTATGTACTTCTACTCCTACTCACTGGCAATGCCGCACAGTTCCTTTATACATATATGAAGGAATAGCGGAGGTGAAGATGAAGGATAAGGAAGGAGTAGGAGGAGAAGGAGAAGGTCTTCTTCAGCACAAATTGCGTTTTGTTTTTGTCCTTCTCTACAACACAGTTTTTGTGCCTTTTGTGCGTTGATTTATGGAAGGCTTTGTGTGTGTGTGTGTGCGCGTGTGCATGTGTGTTGCACATGTGTGTAAGCCTGCCAGTATCTATATGTATGTATGTATGTATGTATATGTGCATGTGCGTGTATGCTTGCATTGTCCTCCTAGGAGTTGGAGCAGTCCTTGCTATTCGTGCTTGTTGCGCGCATACAAATTGGTTTTAGTTATTAATGGTGTGTATAATTAAGCGGGTTGCCTGCCTTTTGTTGCCAACTTTGTCTGTGCATTTCTCTCGCTCTCCCCCCCTCTCTTTCTCACTCTATCTTTCTCTGCAATAGTTTGTTAGAATGTTTCTTAATAATTTGTGTGCACATAGTACAAAGACGAATACTCCAACTACACCTAAAAAGCAATGGCAAATGGGGGAACAAAAACGATGGGAAGGGAAGAGCAAATCAGCAACAAGAGGAAGGCGGGCAATGATGACAACACCAACAACAACAACAACATTCAACGAACGAATGAACGAACTGGCAAAGAAGATGAAGCACAAGAAGTTTCAAGCAAGTGGATGCTGAAGAAACTTGTAATGACTATAGCAGAGGGAGTAAAGGATAACACCCCCCCCACACAACCAACAGCATTCCCCACCTGCCCCCCCCCCCCCACACACCACCGTCTTTTTAATTGAAAGTGAATAGAAAATTGTGGAAAACAAAGCTTGTTATCATTTGAAACTTTCTTAATGAGCAAGGAAATTGCGTGATGGTGATAATATCCCATATAGCAAATACGCTTCATCTAGATATATATTGTTATAGTGTTATGCAAACTAAATTTATGCCATAATTAGTAAACAAATCATTTAATCTTAATTATAACAGTTAATTAATCAAAAATTTTCATTCAAGTTTTCGTTTCGTCTTAAAACAGAGCGAGCTAAAACCGATTGGGAATTGTAACAAATAAAAAAATGAATATACAATTGCCTAACAATCTCTTAAATAATCTAAACACATTTTAAATGTTTCTTAGTTATCACAGTTTATTAAATAAATCCTGCTATTATACAGTTAAACGTTAAAATCATAAAATGCTCGATTAAAATATCATTAGCAGCAATCAAATAATGTTTTCTACCTTAACAGTTATTTAAACTTTTCAACCACAACGAACCAGGATTTATGTATATGTATATGTATGTGTGTACATTGAATTATCTTGTCTATTTTTATAGTCTCTTATTCACCAACTACAACTTTGAACTTTTGAGCTCTCGATGAATCTGAAATGAACCCATTTTTATTCCACCTCATTCATAGGCTATCAAAACGCACTTAACACAATTGTGCCAGGACAAAAGTTCAAAGCGCACAACTGCCATAAAAGTAAGTGAGTAACTAACTTGAACCCCATCCACCAATCCATTCGACGAATATACCGACAGACCAACTGAACGACCGCCCGACCAACCGACCAACCGACCATCCGACCTTCCGACCATTCTTAACCCTTGTTCTCAAAGGCGGCAACAACCAACAGGTGTGCACTACTACATTGGATTTCCCCTTGGCTCGAACCCCCTCCCCCTACATACCTCTTCCACTCCACACCCGCTATGTCTCGATAGTTTTTGACACTCGAGAGCAAAAGAAGAAGGGAACTTTTCTCTTTCGTTATTTGGCTCATTTGCGTAAAAGTTTGAAAAACTTTTCTTAAAGGGAAAACATTTAATTATGAATGGCAGTTATGCGATAGATGCCAAATGTCAGTTGATAGTCGATAGCTTTTGGGTGCAATTGTAGCTAACTTTTAGCTCCATCTCTCTTTTTCCCTTTCCCTATCTATCTATCTCTCTTTCTGATTCTCTTTCACTTTAGGTAATTTGTCTTTACCCGCATTGATGACTATTGAGAGAAAGATATATATCTATATGGCCTGTTCGCTCTTTTACAATGATTAATAATCAAAATGTCAACGTTGTCTCTCAGTTATAAAGTCACTTGACAGTTTAATCAATTTATATATGTGTGTGAATGTGTGTGTGTGTGTGTGTGTGTGTGTGTGTGTGTGTGTGTGTGTGGGCTTTTGCTTAACCGTTATGCGGGTTCCTCGATTGAGGATAAAATTAACTTTAACGGGACCAAAACTGTTGACAATGTAAACAGTTTAAAAAGTTTACTTTTCACTCCACTTTCTATTGTTAGTTATATATATATATATATATAAAAGGGGGACAAATAAAATGAAATAAACGCAACAAAAAATAATAATAATAAGAAGTAGGAAAAGACGACGACGATGAGAAGAGGAAAATACTGAAAAGATAAGCAAATAATACAAAAGGCAAGGCTAATAAAAGAGAGACAGAGAGAAGTGCTATTGAAGTAGAAGCTAAAAAGAAACATCTGTGCGTAGTTAGAAAATATCCCATATAAGCTTTTTATATACCCCTTATATCTAGCCCAGATGAAAATAATGGGTATATGCACAATATCCTGTTCATATTGAAAAGATTGAAAAACTATATATAAAATATGAATTTAATTGAAATTTAAAGTTCTTTTTCAATCAGCAGCCTATGCTTGACCGTTAGGAGGCGCCATCATCTCATGCGAACAATTGACGATCATTTAATGATAAGTGATAAATATAATAATAAACTTTATCACTGGGTATTCATAATGTCTAGATTTTTGTACAATTGCAAGGAACTTGTGCCTCTTGTTTTCTAAGCAAACAAACAAACGGCGACGATGTCAGAGTCACAGCCGTTGGGTGGGTGGCAAAGGAAAATAAACAAAAATTATGACAAGCGGCAGAAAACAAAAAAAAAAAAAAAAAAAAAAAAAAAGAAAAAAAAGAAATACAAAAAAGAAAATAATAAAAATCTTCAAGAAAAAATAGCAACCGCAATGGTAAAATAGCATGGGTGACTACAAATGTGGGTGGCCATACAGGGAGTGGGAAGTCAACTACTAATAAACAGTCCTCAGAGAGAAAGACACAGAGCGAGAGTGAGTGAGAGGGAGAGAAGGAGAGTATACTATGGGTCGATAGGTACCCCCTGCATATGCATTAGGCATAAAAATGCCAAGACATAAAGCCAACTAGCATGCATAACCTGACTAAGGAGGGGATCTGGGCTTTAAAGACATAAATACAGGGACTTGATGTTGCCATGCCAGCAGTTGCAGCAACACCAGCGGTATGGTGGGGGGTAAAGGCAAATCCGTGTAGGAGTCGGCAACAAAAAAAAAAAAAAAAAAAAAATATCATAACTGTATGGCCATATGGTGGCATGGTGATAAATGGTTTAAGGTGTGGCGGATTACCAACAGATAGAGGAGAAAAGGGAGAAAAGAAAGAAGGAGAATTATGAAGGAAAAGAGATTTAAGTATGCAAAAAAACAAAAAAAAAGTCTTAAGGTTTACATTTAAGAAAATAAAATAAATTCCAAAGGAAAAACAATTTTGAATAAAACCCTTTTGACATAATATTCCATTCGAAATTCTAACGTTTAATGTATAGAACAGAACAGATACTAGGATAGAATTGAATATTAATGCATCTACACTTAAAATTTACTTAGATTGTCATTGTAAATGTGTTCCATCAATTGTTTGTTAGTGTATGTGTTTGTCTGTCATCTGCAATTGATTCCCACAGCTCTCAGTTTGAAATTCCACATTTTGGCCAGTTTGGTAAGTCCTCCTTAAACCTCTACATCTCGGCAACAACCAACCATTCATGGCATATTTCACATGTCTCACTACCTAACTATTGTACAACCCAATCATGCAAATTCCCTCTCGCAACGCATGTCTTAATGCCCTTCTATGGTAAAACTTATGACCCTTACCTGACTAACATTTCTGTCACCCCCGCCTACCATCAATGTCTATGTAGAATGAACGAGCTCTACCTCCAAAAAAAAAAAAAAAAAAAAAAAGAAGATAGAAGATATATCTCCACGAGAGAGAGAAAGAGAGAAATAGAGAGAGTGGTAGTCTCTCTGTAAGGTAACATAACGTTTGCACTACGGACGGAAGTGAGGAATGGGCAACTGGGAACTGAGAACTGAGAACGAGGATAGTGTTGGGAACCAGCTGGTCGCTTTCGACTACATTTTGACGATGACTATGACGACGACGAAGAGCAAGCACACATGTAAAATACAAGCCCTCCTCGACATCCTAACATCCACATCAGAGTCAGAGTCAGAGCCAGACATGGACACATATGGTAAAGCTGAAGTAGCATAGAAAACCAAAAAAGAAAAGAATAGAAAAAAAAAAAAAAAAAATAGCAAAACGGCAGCAACAATAGATACACAAAGAGATGGACTAAAAGAGGAGAAGAGGAGAGGAGATGTAGGTATGTAGGTAGGGTAGAGGGGAGGTAGGAGGTGAGCCTAACAGTCGTTGACCAATGCCTGACATTTGAGCCATGTTGTCAACGTTGTTGTAGTTGCTGTTGTTGTTGTCTGCATCCATTATGGCTGTTTGCTACACCCGTGACCAGGGAGCATGTCTCTCGTTGTCTCATTGGAATTTCGCTTTTGTCTAGCTCTTTTCTCCCTCAATTCCTCAATTTACCCCTCTCATCCTTATGGCCATTTTATGCTCAATACCCTACCCATTGGTTAAAAGAATAGGCATATAAGATGTATATCTATGTATAAACTTATCAATATATTATGGACAATATATATATATATATAAAATATGTTTATACAATATTAGATTTGTTAATGATAAAACGAATGCAGATTCCCTTGCAATGCTTTCATTCTTTTTAATTCTCAAATTTAATAAAGGGTGTATCAAAGTCGAGTCATTCTTCGATTGTGTGAAGGAGCTTTTTTTTCTTTTTTTTCTTCTTTTGCATTTTCTTTTGCTTTTGCTTTTGCTTTTGCATATGGTTACATCGCTTAGCTGCTTGTAATGAGTTGCTCATAACTCTAGTGACGTTTTTCCATTGAAGTACATAAATATACACAAGAAATATTAAGTACCCTTCTCCCTCCTCCCTCCTCTCTACCCATCCCCCCCTTTCCTCATTCATTTTAGTGTTTTAGCCCCTTGTTGGTTTTTATCTTTCCACAAAATTAGTTACAGACAACAACTACTACAAGTAGTAGACAATGACACACAATGTCCACTTGAAATGTTGTCTGTCATTTTGGTTGTAGTATATGTAGTCCATAGTCCATAGTCCATCGCCCATAGTCCATTGTGTCTCCATATAGTTTTGTTGTATTTTTCATCGTTTTCACAATTTTTATGATCGATACTTGGTTAGACGATTCATACTCATATATGGTTATGGGTCCTAATAGCCTCCTAATAACCATCAAATGTTCTGTTTTTGGACATTTTCCCATGTGCCTCATTGGCAAATTATGTTTCCACAAGTATGAACGAGGAAACGAACATCATTTTTGGTGATTTGTGGGTTTGTCTGTTTGTTTGTTTGCCTGTTTGTCTGTTTGTTTGTTTTTGCCTGGATCTGGCGAAACATTTATGTACGTACATACATAGATCCGATTCCGTCAATGACAATGAAATGACAATTCGCCTTATGTATGTATGTATGTATGTCTGTATGTATGTTCGTTTTCTGTTGGAGTTTAATTTTTTAATTAATTGCTTGTCACGTTTCGCCATGGCATTCTCTAGCGAAAATGAAATGGAACGCCGCATCGTTGCACGTTTCCCTCAAAATAATAGTTATAAGTGGCGGTTACTCTCTGCGGTCTGCATCAAGTCGAATGAAAACTCATAAAAAGGAAAGATAGAAAAAAGAAAAGAAAAAGAAAAAGATGAAAAAAGGGGGTTGGGGGGGAAACAAAATTGCACTAGTCAGACGACACTTTCAAGGAGGAGAGACATCCCAGACATAGTCGCTGCAGCAGCAGCAGCAGCAACATCATTGGCAGTGACTTGATAACAATGAAAGAGGGAGAGAGTGCCAAGTGATGATGATGAGTAGCAAATGGAGTGAGGGTTAAGGGAGCCTATGACTCTACATCTGCCTTTTGCAGTGGCAATAATTGTCATCATCATCACCATCATCGTCATCATCATAATGACCATCATCGTCATTATCGTCTTCTGTGGGCGGCTGTCCAAGTCCAACAAGTCTAAGTCCGTTCAGACAATCAAAGCCAAAGCAAAGTAAACTGAAAGCAAGTTAACCAGGCGACATTTTTCAGATGCCAAGGCGAAGGCAAAGGCTGGATGGAACAAGCAACTAAACGGCAAATGCCCCGGACAGAAGTACGTACATACATACATACGTACGTACAAAAAAATAAAAAAGAAAAAAGGTAAAAAAGAAAACGTAGAAACAGTAGAAGAGGCGCAACAAAGAAATGACCAAACATGGGTAAAAGTGGCAGTTGGAATGGCTGGAAATTAGTGCAGTGGCGCAGCAAAGGGGCGCTACGTCTAGTCAATTTCATATAGTATAACAGTAGCTAAACATTTGTATAACAGAAAAAAAACGGATTTAATGGAATGATCGTTACTTTAATAACAAAAACTTGTTAAAGCAGTGTTGAAAAGTGACAAATGATGTAAAATTTATGCCTTTAACATTTATAACAGTTGTATAACAGCTGTATGACATTTGTAAATTTCCTAAGAATAGAACCCTTCTAACATTGTTCCATCTACACCACTGCGAATTGAGGCCACGTTCCCCAAGTGGATTGCGCCCACAGTTTTACACTGTTCTCGCGTCTTCTGTACCTACAATTCCTACAGTTCCTGCTCCAGCTTCAGCTTCAGCCTTAGGTCTCGCTTCTTCCTTTGCTGCCGTAACGCTGCATTTCTTTCTGCTATTTCTGTTCTGTCCAGTTCTACTTGGCGGCGTGTTGTGGGCAATCAAAGCAATTGTGCTGGGCCCCCAGCCCCAATTGCAAGTGTCGGCCCAACCGATGACGACTAGCAAAAGTAGAAACTGAAGCTAACCGAAAGGAAGGAGGTAGTGGGGGAACACAGAGTCCCAGACCCAGAACTACTAAAAATAATGAGCTGTAACCCTTTTTGGGTGCGACGCGAGGGGCAAATGACTAGCATCAAGAACAGAAAGAAAAAGAAAAAAAAAAACGAACACCAAGCGGGAGCAGCAGCAGCAGCAGCAGAAGAAGAAAAGCCGGTCTATTACATACAGCAAAACGGACAAGGAATGAGCAAAAAAGAAGGAGACAAAACAAAAAAAAAAAAAACGAAGAGAAATTAATTAAGGCAAAGGGGCCAAGAGATTGAGGCATTGCGCGTTGCCGTCTTCGGGTGGGTTGTTTGATTTCTGCACGACCTTCAGTCGAGAGGCTATCTCCTTTCAATCTTGGCATAATAAATCTTCAACTCAATCTCTGCCACGCCCCTCTATACCCGCCCCCCCCACACTCCCAGCATCTACAATGTTTTGAGAGTTTCAGTTTGCCATCAGAGGCTAGCGCGCTACTCTAATTTTTATGCATGACAAGAGAGAAGGCCTACAAAGTCAAAGTCAACTTTTTGCCGTTGTGTTTAATTTTTCATGCGGGTCGGCTCAAAAGTTTTCATTAAAATTTGATTAAAAATAAATTATTGGTTATTAAAAATGATTAGTTTTTGTTACGGTGGTGGTGGTGGTGGTGGTGGTGCTGGTGCTGGTGGTTGGGGCTTTTCAGACAAAAGATGAGCAAAATAAGAGACCATTTTGAGGTGAAGAACATTTTGTATTCTTGTAACTTTAGACAGGAGCAATAATGAAACTGTTAATGTGCTTGCAAAATTAATGAAGCATTGCGAAAAAGTTCAACAAGATAAAAGCCTTAAAAAGGAAGACAAATATGACAAGAGAAATAAGGGAAGGCAGATTAAATTATTCTTAATATATTGGCCTCGCCCAATATTGATCAAAGAACTAATGAAACATACTAAGATGTATGTAAGTATATACAAATTTCGATTATACATATTTCTTTATCAAGCATTAGTATTTGTTAACTTTCGATAACTTTTGAAATATGCATAAATGATAAGGAGTAGATACACCCCCCACCCCCCTCTTTTTGTGCTGCCCCAAAAGGACTTTTCCATTTGAAACTTTATGCGATGGTCAATTTGAAAGTCAATGAAGGTTGCCCAAACAGACAGTGGGTAAGCGATAGAAAGTTAATGGACATATCACTAATTGGAATTTATTTAAAATACATTTTTGTTTGATTTTGTTTACTATTATTTATATAAACTCAAATGAACTGCAATCAATTGTCACAGATTTACCGCATAAATTATCTAAAGTAAAACTAACAATATTAACCCATATAAACTATATAGATATATATGTACATATATATGTATAATCCAATTGCAGAAAAGCTGTCTATTACCTAGCCAATTCATATAAATCATAATTTTTGAAAGTGCGTTTCATATTACTAAATGTGGCAATCTATATTTATATATGTATATATGTACATGTGAGGTGGAGACCAATTAAGCGATGTCTGCCCACCTATGTACATATCTATGTATGGGTGTGTGTGTGTGTGTGTGTACCCAACCCAACCAAATTCAAGGCAAGCCATACCAATCTTAGCCAATCTGTGAGCCAAGTGAGGTCCAGCCAATGCAATGAAATGCAATTTCAATTACCAAAAGCAGCTGTAAATCAACTTTGCCTTGGCCGGCTGGATATCAGCTTAAGCATACATAAATTAACATTAATAAAGGAGCATATAAAAATGACCTATACATACACATAAATATGTATATATATAAATATATTAACTACATACAATATATCTGTATGTATGTATAAATAAAACTCAACTCTGACATATATAAATCATTTTTAATGACCAGATCGTAAAAGGGAGAAAACGTGTTCACTTTACGCCTGAGTCGCGGGATAAGAATGCAGATGCAAAACTACATACAACGACTTGTACAAGGAAAAGAAAAGAAAAATTTCATTGCCGGAAACATTCGACATTTATTTTTGCTGTTGCCTCTGCCACTTGCCCCCAAATGACGCTTGTTGCTGATTTTGGCAAAGTGTTGACTTCGATATGCTTTTTTTTCTGTTTTTTGGCAACAGCACTTGCATAACCTGCGGACGGACACTATGGAGCCGCCGCCGGAGTCAACTTGCCTCTTGGTGCGTGCCTTGCTTCGTGTCTCTGTGTACCGTTAAATGCAACGTTTAGATACAAATGCATAGATAACATATACTCGCTGCAACATTTTTTTTTTTTTTTTGGTATTTTTTTTAATTTTTTTTTTTTTTTTTTTTACTGCTGTTGTTGTGCTGTTTCTCATGTTGTTGGCTCTTGTATCTTGTTTAAACGCAACGTAGCGAGCTGTAAAAATTATATATATATATAGTATAATATATATGTAAATTGCAATTTTCTTGATTTTTTTTTTTCGATTTTCATTTTGCTGGTGTGAAAAATTGGCCAAGCCTTGGCTTTGGCTTTTTTTATACCCTGTACCCATAGGGTACAAGGTATATTAAAGTCACTAAAATGTATGTAACAGGGAGAAGGAAAATTTTCCGACCCCATAAAGTATATATATTCTTGATCAGCATCAACAGCCGAGTCGATATGACCATGTCCGTCTGTCCGTCTGTCCGTCTGTCCGTCTGTCCGTCTGTCCGTCCGTATGAACATCGAGATCTCAGAGACTATAAGAGCTAGAGCAACCAAACTTGGTGTCAACATCCGTCTAGTCCATACGCAGATCAAGTTTGTTTCAAATTTTTGCCACGCCCACTTCCGCCCCCGCAAATTAGAAAAAACTATAACTAGAGTTCTATCAAAGCTACAGCATTTCTTTTTGGCAGACTCAATTATATAGCCAATATGTACCATCTGACCGAATTTGACCGAAATCGGTCAATAAATATCGGAGATAATACGTATATATGTTTTGTACTGAAATGCTTTGGGCAGCAGCAACTGAAATGTGTGAGCGAGATAGCATGCGCATGCATGTTGCTTTGTACCGAATGACGCATTAGTTTCGTTCACTGTTAGGAGTGAGCGAGAAAGCATGAATTTAGTGTCTGGGCTTGTTAAGAGAATTTTATGAAAAATTTTATTCAATTAATGAGGATTGCGAAGGAGTCTGTTTAAATGAAATATCCTTTTTTGGTACAGGGTATACTCCAAGTCGGCAGGGACGACTTGCTTACTTCATTTCATTTTGGTTTTATTTTTTTGGCTCATTTGTCTCTGCCGTTTGATGGTTGTATCTTTGTATCTGTATCTGCAAGTTGTCTATCAGTCACTGTGCTATGTGGAATTTTGCTATTTTCTTCATCTTTCAAGACTGCTGGCGGCTGTTGAGTCTGAGCGACACTTTGAAGCTGTCAATTCAAGTGGAGTGCGGTCGAGATTTCTCTATATAAGTATGTATGTATGTATGGATGGAGGTTTGATTGAAAAAAAAAAATTTATTTTGAAATGAATAACATGAAACCTTTTCGACTGTTATACGAAATGCTGTCAAGATTGTTTAAAGAGTTGGATGGTCTGATTGACTGATGATGAAGCATTGATTAGCTGATTACTGATCATTGATTGGTTGGAGCAACTTTATGTTAAAAAAAAAAACTGTTATAAATTAGGAATAAAGGCTTAACTGTTATACAAAGAATGTTGTAATTTTGTTGATAAACTATTTTTAAAACTGATTGGTAGTTAATGACATTGAAGCAAGTGTTATGACTGTTAAAACTCATACGTAGTTAATGTGATTGAAGCAAGTGTTATACAAAAATCTGTTATACTTGATGATCTTTAATACTATCAATTAATATTTACTGGATAAAACTTGTATTAAAACTCATACGAATCCTCTTTACTGTTATACAAAGACCTTTAAAAATTATGCCTTGTCTAACTGTTATAACTTAAAATTATCAAGTTTTGGTATTTAATCGAAGACTATTATTTTTTTAAATTTTAATTTCATTTTTTTTTATTTTATTTTATTTTGTCTTTTTAGATCAGAGCTATTGCCATATCAATCTCCTTAACCGTCTCAGCTGTTAAACAAGCTCCAATCATTCGATTCGGGTAAGTGATCTCCCACCAACAAACATTTTTTTTTTTTTTTTTTTTTTTTTTTTTTTTTTTTTTTTGTTGGTCAGATCTATCCAATATGACTAATGGAAGGCAGATCATTTCCACATCTCAAGATCTTAACAAACCAAACCAAAACCAAAGCAAAATGCAATTCACAGTACCCAGTTTTTTTTTTTATATTTCATTTATGCCTATTTTGTTGTTCTTGCTTTTTGTGTGTGTGTGTGTGTGTCTGTGTGAGTGTGTGATAGTGCTTTTGTTGTAGTTGTATTTATCTTTTTTATTTAAATTTATGGCCAACCACTCAGACTTACCAACTACACAGTCTACAGAAGAAGAAAATGAAAGAGAAAAAAAACAAGCAACCAACCAACCAAGTTGACTGGCAATAATTATGACTTCTTGAAGTATTTTTTTGATATTTTTTTCCTTCAGTTTTGGGCAGATATATTTTACACAAGTCATGGCAATGTCTACTACTATTGACGGCCCCGCACCACAAGCCACACAGAGACACTTGACAGGCAGCTCGAGTGGCTTTTTGAGAAACCAGTCTCAAGTGTGTTAGAATTTATAGAGACTGCAATGTGGGCAAATGTAGTGGTAGAGAAAGAGACAGTAAGAGACAGAGGGAGAGAGAGTATAGTGGCAGCAGGGACTACGGAGCAATGGCAGGCAGGGTTCGGTGATGGCTAAAGTGAGGATTGTGCGTGGACAGAGGTTTTGATTTTTATTCCTTCATTTTCAAGCGCCGTACTTCACATGTTAACAGAAGATGAGACAGCGGATTGGGTACACTGGGATTGAGAATTGAGACCCAGTGTATAGACATTGCTGTGAACTGGGCAAAACAAAAAGACGGAAAAAATAGTAAAAGAAAATGAAAAAAAAAAACATTCCTACACACACACACACATATATAAATATAGGTATATATATATATATATATATATATAATATATTAGCTATTTATCTACCTATATAAATATATATATATATATAGAATATGTGGCAAGAGAAAATATTTACACTGCACTGGTTTAGCACAAGTTGAACCGGTTTCATTTACCATTTGTCTTGTTTACGAATCTTCTTGCCAAGATGTCTAAGCAGTCCACAAAGGGGCCTAAATAACTATAATTAAATATTGAAGCTTCTTGAAAAGATCATATGAGTAAGTAAAACGGTGAGAATCCCATAAGATGACTCTTTGCTTAAATTATCATATTAAATCGTTAAATTGCCCCAACTTTGGATTTACTTATTTAAGTAGACAAATTTAACAATTTGTTGTTACAATGTTAAGTAATTAATTACTTTACTTTTAAATAAAGTCATTCATATGTAGTTACAATATATTATTTCTAAACCCTTATCCAAAAGGTATATTAATTTTTACACAAGTTTGTCAGTTGATTAGAATCAAATTAAATTAAAGACTAAACTAAATTCTAATGAAACCTATGGGAACTGTTATCGAAATCGTCGCAAAATTATAAAATCATTTCTTTTCAAAAACTGCAAAGGATTTCAAACGATTGTTTCAAAAAGTCTCTTTTCTCTTTATTGAAATAAAGATCGAAGAAAATTTTAGGATAATTTTGAATTGATTTGAGCTAAGCTTTATATATGAAGCTATATTCCTACATCTGGCTTATACTTTTACTTAGGATATCAGTTGTATTTGTTAATCAACAAATAGATTTTCTATTCCCATCAGGGCATTATTATTAGAAACTCAATTTTGAATCAATTTCAATACTAGTATTGAGTTAAATGTCAACAATATCGATGACTTCACTCTATTTGAATTGCCAACTTATTCCCTGGGGTCAAAGGCAATGAAATATGCATTCAATTTTATGGAATAAACATGGATATATATATATATATATATATATCTACAATATATATATATATGCAACTGGCAAACTACTACAATCTGTTGGCATTTTAAATATATATTGAACTATTGTTTAATATATATATATATGCATGTATGTGTATTTCATAAATCCCAAAGCCAAGATATGGAGTAAGACTTAATTGCCTCGATTTGTAGTTCGATGTCACGAGAGCGAGGGAGAGAGAGAGAGAGAGAGGAAGTGTAAGAGTAAGAGTAAGATTTCAAGTGCATTTTTAATAGAGTAGTGAGACCACTCAAAATGGCAATTATGTCATACATATATATATATATATATATATATGTATATAAATGTATATGTATATATTAATTAACATATAGTTATATGCTCATAAAGGTTAATTGTTGCAAATTAGCTCGTATATCACCATAAATTAATACTAGACATGCGGTCAATCAACCAGAGGCAGAAGCGAAATTCCCTTACCTGTAAAGAAAAGAAGAAAAACATTCGTTAAAAAAGAAATGAGGAAAAAATTTTAAAAATTAATTATTTAAACTAAATCTGATACTGTTTTTTTGTAAATATATAAATATATGTACGTGTTCCCAATTGTTTGATATAAGATTAGTTTTTTTTCTATCACAAAAAAGGATGCCCCATTTATATATTAAACAGTCTTTTCAACTTACGATATTTTTCTTTGTTTTCAATAAAAAGCTGAACAAAAACAAAAAATGTTAAAAATTTTTGATTATCTAAATTTAATTTTTAGATGCCATTGCATTTGAAGCCAATAAAATAATTCGTTAAAGAGAGAGAGAGAGAGAGAGAGAGAGAGAGAGAGTTAAAGTAAATTTTTTCTTAATTAAATGTATCTACTATTAATAGTATTTTTTTGATAATAAATTATTCAACTCAAAGTGAGATTATATGGTCCAACATGAATGAAATGGTATTCTGGCATCGATTAACCTCAAATAACTTTTGAAATATTAATAAATATGTTTTATTTGCCAACATGATTGGATGTCCTTTGTCAAATTGTGTTCACCCCAAAAATTTTCAACCCAAAAAAATGGAAAACATAATTCTAGGAATTAGTTGTGTGCATTAAACTCTGACCCTAATTACTGTTGACATGGGATTCATATTCTCTTATTTCTTTTTGCTTTATTTTGCGAATTTCCTTCGTTTATTTTTCTTTCTTTATTTTTTTCCTTTTCTAAGCCAACTAGAAAATGTGTAAAAAAGGGACAAAAAAAAAATTGCTTGTTTTTTAACAAGAAAAGAAAAAATGTCTACCCTTGTCTTTTATTTAGAGATTAGCGAGAAGACATTTAATAAAGAGATATGTGTATCCCCATCGCATTTTGTTGCAAGTTTAATTTAATGAGAATTTCCTGTTGGACCCCCCCCACTCCAGCCCACCACCTGATCGGATGGTAAAGAACTTTTCCACTCACACATAATTAAATAATTTTTGTCACCTTTCACAAAAGTTGAAACATAAATTAAAATTTTTCTCCCTCTCGCTCTTTCATTTCGTTCTGCTGTTGCATTTCAACCGGCAAATATGAAAGTGAAAATGAAATGTGAAGATGAAAAAAGCTTTCTCTCTCTCTCTCTCTCTCTAGCAGATGAACAAGCAGTAACAACAAAGGGCAAATTGAAAATGCTTAATGAAAGGGAAAAATTGCCACAGACGATACGCGGACAGTTGGATGAGAGACAGTCAAAGAGGGGTGGGGGTTGGGGGGTAACGAACAGGAAAAGACTGTGGGATTGTGGGACGGGTACATGACTTAACAATACGTAAAGCCCATTAAATGATAAATTCATGGTAAGCATATTTCTTTTTTAACCCTGGTTTATTCTTTAATTTTTTTCCTTTTTTTTTTTTTGTATTCTTTTTCATTTTCTCGTGTTTTTGTGTGTCGTCGTTCCAAGAATTAATTGAAATATTCGCTGGTCTCTAGACCAGAGACAATGCATACTAGTAGCGTATACTTTGTAGTAGTAAATGTTATTGAAAGGGAAAATTGTGCGGTTAAGAGAATCCAAGTTGGCAAACAAAGAACCTATAAATCTTTTAAGGTAAATACAAGAAGACTTAAGCAATGCCGCTTGCTTGTTATGCCTCAGAATAACCTCCCAAAAAAAAAAAGAAAAAGGAGTCCAACAACAAGTTTTCATGTAGAGTCTCAATAAAAGAGAGAAAAAAACGACAGGATGTTACCTTCGTTCAACGAATTTAACAATTGCTATTGCAGATATAATAAATCCTTATATACTCTTAAAATAATATGTATGTACAGGGTATTACGTAGCTAACATCATCAGACATTTTTGCATACAAGTTACCAGCATTTGCTGTCGTACAGCCACTTAAAAAGAAACAAAAATCGTTAAGCATAAGAAACAATAAAAATAAATACCTCTAAACACTTAAAATGGCACACTCACACATACACATACACACACATATACACAACAATTGTTGTTCCCAGGTAGCAAAAAGCTTTAAACCCTGAACTCTGAGTACACATTGGCCAGTAAATGTCGCCAGTTTGCCACTTGCCACTTTTGGCCAGTTGTAAATGTCAAGCAAATTTGGTCGGTTGCATTTGCTTTTGTTGTGTATTCTACAATTCTATATAGAGAATACTCTATAACAGTGGGCTATAGTTAGATATACCAAGATCTCCATGTAACCCATTTAATATATTAAAAAGATATATGTACCTATATACTTTAGGAAATATATGTTAGATATAAAGTATCAACGAACTTGTCAAATTTCACAATCTTTTATGCTGAAATATCGATGGTTTGTTATTATAGGGTATCTTAAAGTCAACAACAATTTAAATCATTTAGTTTTTTTAATGGCTTACATTTCCCTTGGTTCTTTTTACGCAAGAGTTCATGCGAAAGTTTTTGGCATGGCAAATCTGGTTACTCACTAATAATTTCATTACTTAAAAATATTACATGGAAATAGTTGGTTTAATTTGAATATTAATATATTGCTTAAGAATTTCGAAGCTTTAAAATATGTAAAAAGCATTTAAATTATTAATGGCAAATAAGTTACATAAGTAAATGTAAAATAAAATTGCTAATAACCTATATAAACTGGCAAATGTCAGGCAATTTATATATACATATACTGTGAATATATTTTCTAAAATCCCAAGGAAAAATAAGTAAAAGTTTTAATCGTTCTTTTTGGAGAAGTTTAGCTCAATTATGCAATATATTTCAAACTTATTTAAATTGCATTTTGATTGCTGAACCAATTTTCATGTTCATGGTAGATAAAACAAAGTTTTATTAAAAAAAAAAAAAAAAAAAAAACAACCAACATATATACAAAACATTCATATATATTTCTTTTTGTCTCATGGTTAAAATTTGGTCATTTTGCAATTATTCTACGTTTTGCCCATCTCGTTTTCTCCCCTCTCTATGTCCCACCTGACCTGCTAGACTATTTGATTGAAAGAGAGGGGTTGGGTGAGAGGGGGTCTAGTTAAATAAAGTTTAATTTTTAATAATTCGCTTCAGCGCACAGAAGCGACGTTTAGGCATGCAAAGAGAAGAGAGAAAAAAAGGAGGAATGGAGAAGGAAAGGAGAAGGTGGAAAAGGAGAATAAGAATGCCGAGGAGATGGAGCAGTCGTTCAGTGGACTTTACCGCCTCCACTTATTGCTGTAGTAGCATAAGTAGTATCTGGGTCTTCTGCACATGGTACGATTTAGTTGTAGCCATGTGATGATCTATGGCGCCTGTAGTCAAGATTTATGCCTTCAACCTTCCAGCAACCGCACTTGGATTGGAATTATATGCAAGGAGAAGAAGCTGGCCCGACTAAGAAGCCATAAAGCCAAAAAGGAACCAAAGGCAAACCTTTTTAATACAAACCAAAGAGCAAGAAAAAAAAGAAAAAAAAAAAGAAAAAGAATAGAAAAACAACAACAACATCCGAAACAATACGAAAAAAAGGAAGAAAACGAAGGGGAAATTGTATAAATTTATGGTAGAGGCTCGCCAATCTCTTTTACTGGATTTTTGTCTACGTGAGTCTGTATGTCTGTGTGTGTGTGTGTTTTTCCAGAATTTAATTGGACATTATTTCGCATATATTCCTCGAATATATATATATATATGTATATATATATATATAGGCAAAATCAATGCCTGTCCATATATCAAATCGTACAAACGAAACGGAGGGGAATAAGAGTGAAGAACATTGTCTGTGTTAGTTCTTAGACTTAGAAGGAGGCGTTTTTTGATATTTATGGCAACTTGCTGACTGCCTGTCTGCCTGCCTGCTTTTCGATAATTGTGTGAAAAAAGTTTTGGCCAACAGCTGTGAAAACTAAGTGCCAAAATTATATGACCAAGAGAACGAACCAAAAATGGTTGAGCAAGCGAGCGCGTGGAGCCAATTGTGTAGATGTAACATAGATGGTGCAAATATAAAAGCAAAAAAAAATGAATAAAAAAAAAAAGAGGAAATGGTCATAATCAAATTGTTGCTTATCAGACTTTCAAACAGATTTCCCCAAAGCAGTTTTTTTTTTTCCTCGCTTTTTTATTTTTACCCCACACAGTTGAAAAAAAAGCTCAGTCAATTGTAATAAGCCGATAAGTTGGTCCAGCTTTTAAAGCAAAGCTTTATCTTTGATGTCTATTGTTGTGATGATTTTGCAGCGACCAGCACAGCGAGCGACAGCAGAAATGTTGATGACGATGACGACGAAGTCGATGATGATGATGATGATGATGATGATGATGATGATGATGATGATGATGATGATGGCGACAGGGAATCAACACAGTCAGCCAGAGTAGAGGCAGAGTGTAGGGGCTAGCCCTTCCTTCTTCCTACGCGCTCCCTATACTCGCTCGACTTAACTGGCGCCGGTTTTTCGTTTTTCGTTTTTTCATTTTTTTTTTTTTTTTTGGCTTTTAAATCGGCTTAAATTATGAAGAGTGAATGAATGAGGCAAAAGGCAAGAAGCAAGCGGCAAGAGGCAGAGGAAACAGCAGAATAAACAATCTTTTTGCCATTATTATTATTAAGATGTTTACATTTGTGACTAGGCCTAGAAGGCAATAGAATTGAGAATTGAGAATTGAGTGACGCATCCATATGCTTAAGAAATATATACATACATAGATATTAAAGAGACTTAAGAACCATGGAAAAGAGCTTAAAATGCATTTTCAAACTTATTAAAAAGGGCTTTGTATATTATTAATTGGAGTTTTTATTAAATTTTTCCCATATATGTGAAACAAACATTTATAAATAAAAATTTTAAATTGTTTTCACAAATGATTCACTAGTTCCCATAAGTAGGCAACACTTTTTTTTTGAAAACTTATCCTAGCGAAGGTAAATGAAAAACAATTTTGGATTAAAGAACCTTATCTAACAAAGACTTGAAATTTAAAAAAAAAATTGATGGAAATCTATTTAAAATATGAAAATAAGTTTCATCGGTTATAAATCAGAAACTGAAAGACAGTTTTAATATAACCTTAAACTTTAGTTATGATAATACAAAAATGATGATACAAAAAATAATATCTAAATTTATAGCCAAACAAAAGGATATACTAGATAAAAAAAAAATTGAATCGGGATTTTCTATTATTAATATTAATATTTTAAACATTTTGTTGTACTAATTGAAACGTCTGCACATGAATTTAAATAAGTCATACTGTAAACTGAAATTCTTTTCATTACGGATCGTTGATCAGAATTATTAAATGGCAAGCAGAAAGTAATCGTAGTTGCTGTCAGCTCTTTTACTTTGCTTATTTTTTATTTGTTTAAGTATTTTTACCCACCGTTAATCTATCTGAAAAGATTTACATATACGTATATGTATGTATACATATATACATACATACAAGGCAGACTTTTTCATATATATTTTGCACATTTTACTATTTGCATATGCCACCTTCAGAAAAGGAAAAAAAAATGGTTGAGGAAAAAGTCCAAAAGTCAACAAGCGCAGACATTTTCTTACACTCTTCTCTCTCTCTCTGTCGCGCTCCCTCTCTCTCTCTCTCTCTTCACTCTATGCATAACTACGATTCGAGGCAATTAAAAAGTTCTGCACAAGTTTAATCAACAAATTTCCCACACACGCGCGTGCGTGGCAACCCTCCATGGTTGGTCTCCCCCTCATTTACTCACTCACTCACTCACTCACTGTATTTCCTTTCCTTTTCACTCTCAGGGTAATCATTCTGCTGCTTCCTCGTTTGTTCGTGCATTTCATTTCACACATGAGTTGACTAGCATAGGGAACAAACAAGGAATGGTGTGAGGCGGGGTGGAAGGGAGGGGAGGGTGATATAGGAGTCAACTGAGGTGTACCTCTCATATATTGCTTAGTTACTTTTGTTGCAAGACACACTAAATTTCCTTTTCGTCAAAGTAACTTGCAAAAAAAAAAAAAAAATAAAAATGGGAGGAAAAAAAAATAAGATACATCGACTCGACACAACTTGAAATTGCAAAAAAAATTCATTTGTAGTCAGGGGTTACCTTGAGTTGCCAAGAGAACATCGTCAGCTGGCGAATGAGTGAATAGGTGGAAAAAAGAAAATCAGCACTACCTATACAATAATACAAATTGAAGTGTCGACTCTTATATATTCTAACTAATGTGAGATTTCATTTAATATTATATAATTAGAGCAACAAAAAAGAAACTTGCAATATCTAGCAACTATTTGTATCTATAATTAACCAAAGAACAAAACGTTGAATAATTAATACAAAAACTAAAAATTTAAAAAAAATTCAAACATTTCTTGGTATTCCTGGATCCTTATGAAGAATATATATATTGTATGTAAATTTAACTAAATTGCAATTCCTTAATCAAATTGTCAGTGCATTTTGTTAAATTTAATGTACCCTTTTACTATATATGGCTATAGGGTATATAAGCGAACTGGCAAATTAAGTTGAATTTACTGCGAGTGGCTTTAGGCCAGGCTTCTGTTATTAGCATAATTTTTGCTGTCTGTTGCGGGGAGGGTGCAAAAAAAAAAGAGGGAAGACGGGTGCGGGGGCAAAACGAGTTGCACGAAAAAAAGCAGCAACAGGAGAAACACAAAAACAAAAACAACAAAAAAAAAAAAGGAAAAAGGAACAAAAGCAAAAAAAAAAGTTGGAAAATTAATTTTCTGTGTCTAGCGCATGCGCAACTTGTCTTGAAAGTTGTTGTCGTTGTTGTTGTTCTTGTTGTTGTTGCTGCTGCTGCTGTTGTTCTTCTTTAGCTATTTCTACTAGCCTTGGCAGCTTCCTCATTTGCCTGCTGCTGTTGCAGTTGTAACATTTTAATTATGCTGCCCGTTAGTTGCTTTTGCCAATGTTGCAGTCGTTGTTGTTGCTGTTGTTGTTGCTGTTGCGCTGCTATTGCAAATGGCTCGTAAATTGCAGGCGCAAATAAATTTGTTTGAAATATGTTTAAAAAGTGTGCAGAGCAAAGGAGAAAGAATTCTTTTCGCTCTCTGTTGCATATTAAATGTCAATGTAATTGCTAATTTGTCAGTTTTTAATTTAAGTTTAACAGTTTTTGAACTTTAGTTTTCGCTAATTGAAAATTGTCTAACCAAAATTCTTTTAATATGATTTACAACTTGATCATATATATAAAAAAATGAAATAGTCTCTTCCATTACTTTCATTTTATTTAAATAGAAAATGAAATTTCAACAAAAGAACAGAAATAGTTGGGGAAAAAAAAATGAAAGAAAATTACAAGTATTTCATTTCAACTCTAATGACGATGCCAACTGCAGTTACACCCGCAACACATTGGTTAGGGGGAGGTGGGTTTCTGCTTCAGGTTTATGTTGCTGCTGCTGCTGTTGCTGCTGCTACTGTCGTTGTTGTGCTTCTGCTTCAAGACACGAACAACTGAAGTAACTTGGCCACAGCTCTCTGACAGGCAACCCAAGCAGCTATCCCCAGTGCTATACCCAGCCAGCCATCTACAGCCATTCCAACAGCCATCTAGCCAGAAGCCAACTTCAGGCTCCAGGCATCGGGCAACTAACTCTGCCACTCACAAAGTTGCCAAAGGTAAAATGCCAGGCAAACCGCTTGTCAATCGCTTGGCCAACTTCACGACTTGTTTCTTTTTCTCTTCGTTCTTTCTTCTTTTTTTTTCTATACTCTAGCCATCAAATCGGGTATATTTATTTACTTAGGAAAATAAATTAAGTGTAAAATTTATATATATTATTTTGATCAATATTGATTAATGATAACTTTATGTTGTACACGATCAGATCAAATATGTTGAATCAACTTTCTCAGAGTATAAAGACTTCGAGATAGTTCAAAGGTAACTTGAATCACAAGTTCGATGTTTGTCTCCCTCTATTTATTTCTTTATTTCCCTCTTGTTGCACGTTTTGCCATTTTCTACTTATTTTCCATTTTCCATTCTTTGTCAAGATCGCATCAAGTCGATAATGTCGCCTGATTCTTCAGTCTCTGTTGCCTGCCTGTTGTCGTTTCATTAAAAATGATTGATTGGCAATTAATTGAATGAAAAAAAAAAACAGAAATACAACAACAACAATAGCAACAAAAGTTGTCCTTGGCCCTGGATGTAGCAAAACACACAAAAATAATAATAAAAAAAAAAAGAAAAAAAAAATAAGCAAAAATGTAAAAAACTATTATTGATTTATTTACTATGCAAATTTTTAATAAAGTGCAAAATATTTGTTGTCTGTGCCTGTTTATTTGTTTGATTTATTTTGTTATTGAATTGGCTTTTGAAACAAAATTAAACAAATATGTTAAATTAATATTGAATATAATATAAATTCATACATACATATATGTATATATACATATGTATAATCATACATTTTGCAATTGGCGTAGAAATTAAATGAATATTTTCCACAATGTTGCATTTACCAGAGCACAGAATACTTCACACATCTATATATATATATATATATATATATATATATATATATATATATATATATATATATATATATATATATATATATATATATATATATATATATATATCAATACATTGTGATGCACATGAACAACAAAAATAATGCACAAATTTGATTTTAATCAATAAATGTGGTGAAAATTACACAGAAATTATCATAGAAATTTTAGTGGTTAATGCATTGATATTACCAAAGTGTTGATAATAAAAATAAATATGTATTAACTAGAAAGATGGACGTATACCCTTGCAGATTTTCTCTATATAATTCACCAGAAGCATTATTGTAAATTAAACATACCAAATTTACAAATTCAAAATTTTGAGCTTGAGGAAAAAAATTTTTCATACAAAATTTTTTTTTGTACCGATTGTTCCTATAGCAGCTATATGATATAGCCAACCGATTCTGATAAAACTTGATTGAAGTATTAAGAAGTTTATTAAACTCACAAATATCAAATTTCGTGGCATTCGGTTGAAAAACAACAGTTATTGAGGATAAACCTTATTTATGACCGATCGTTCCTATGGGAGCTATATGATATAGTCGTCCGATTCTGATCAAACTTGGTTAAAGTATCGAGAAGCATATTAAACTCATAAATATCAAATTTCGTGGCATTCGGTTGAAAAACAACAGAGTTATTGAGGATAAAGCTTATTCCTGACCGATCGTTCCTATGGGAGCTATATGATATAGTCGTCCGATCGGAATGATTCCGAGATATACAATGCCTGCAGCAAAAAGGAGCCTATGCTGAAAATCTCAGCTCTGTAGCTCTTATGGTCTCGGAGGAGAAGCTGTTGATCCAGACAGACGGACAGACGGACATGGTCATATCGACTCGGCTATTCATGCTGATCAAGAATATATATACTTTATATAGTCGGAGATGCTTCCTTCTGTGCGTTGCAAACTTCTGACCAAAATTAATATACCCTCTGCAAGGGTATAAAAATTTGTATCAACTTTCACTGAGATTTAAAGATTTGATCAGAAAATAATATCTGACTTTAACCCATTGATAATCCATTAGTTAATTAAATACATAATTTATAATTATTTCATTCATTTGATGTAGAGAAAATCGTTTCTCATATTTGAATGCAAATTTTAACCAAATTTGCTAAAAAAAATAAATCTCAAAATTTATCTTTTACTCTGCTTACTTAAGCAAGAAAACGGAGCTAAGTAATTAAATTGCTAATTGATGCAAATATAACGATAGCAAATAATAAATATTTTTATAGTGCTTGCTGATTGTATGCAACCGTATTGGGAAGTTTAATATACATATATACATACATACATAGTTGCCAACGGCAACTTTTCCGCCTTTTCTCATAGTTTTACATTTTAATAAAGCCTAAAAAAAAAAAATATTTCCAATTTGCCTGCATAGTCGTATCGGAAAAAAAATCGTAACGACAACTTTTTCTTTGCATATATTTATCTTAAGCATATTGTCAATGTTGAACTGGCATATATATATTTTTTGTGTTAGTGGAAATGCCTGTTTTTGTTAGTCAAGTTCTTGTTAATATGTAGTATGTCATATGTAATTTTTTTTCAACCCATTTTATGGTAATAGAGTGATCATATATTAGAGAGATCAGGCAAATTAAAATCTTTAACAAATATTTGGTTTACAATCTTAATAATTCCGAAATTAAAAGTAATTTAACTCACAAAGATTAAATTTATTTTATTTTGTAGTTTATTTGAAATTTATTTAGCTATATTTAAGTTTAATTTAATTTAAGCAAGCACTAAATCACTTTCTACGCAAAATATTTACCAATTAAAAACTCTTAAACAAACTTTCCTCGTCTAAAAGATGAAGAAGAGAAAGAAAACAAAAAAAAAACAAAATCAACAAAATATACGAAAAGTAAATAAATAAACAACAATTTTTAAATGCAGCTTCCTCTCTTTTTGTATTTTTGTTGTTGTTGTAGTTGTTGTTGTATTTCTTTGGTCTTATACTCTGGTACTCTGGACCATTTTTCGTTTTATGTGTTGCCAAAAGTTTCGGCAACTAAAAGCGCAAAAATTTTCTCACACGCGTAAACAAAGTGGCCCCAAAAAGGCGTTGTCTACCTGAGCCCAGGTAAGAACTGGCAAACAACTGCAAGAAGAAGAAGAAGCAGCAGCAGCAACAACAACAACACAAGCAACGGCAACAGCTCCACTGAGCAGCTGGGAGACCGTAGAGAAGAAGCCACAGACAAACATGTCGAAGTGCCTTGCAAATTGTGTCGTGTCATGTACGAAAAAAAAAACTAAACAAAAAAAAAAAAAGAAAAAAGAGTGCAAAATGTGTTTTTTGTTTCCTCTAAGCGCGGCCTTTTCTTACACATTTTTTTTCTTTCTTTTTCTTTCTACTCTTTCAGTTTTTGTATTTTCACACTTTCCATGCCACAGGCAAGGTAGATAGAGGTACTTAGAATATACAAGGGAGGCATGGTGGGGTTGAGCAAGAGAAGAGGGGGGAAAAAAAGAAGTAAAGAAAACAAAAACATGTAAGCAAACACCTTAAAAGTGAGTTACTTAGACAAAGTCTCAAGAGAAGATGCGGCAAAAATTGTCTAAGATGCTAAAAACTTGGCCAAGTCTACGCTCACACACACACGCACACACACCTACAAATCACTTATACATGCATATATATATATATATACATATATATATATACATATAATATATATTCATGCACATAAATATGTATTTGTAGCTGTTTTTGTATGTAAGGGGCTTCTTCGTCTTATATTGCGGTGGTTGAAACATTATGGTTTTTGGTAATACGATATGGTCTATGGGAAGTGCTAAGCTTTTTAGGTGGGCCAAAGTTGTGGCTGTTAGCAGGTCAAACGGTTAAGTTGGAATTATAAAAAGAATTCTGAATAAAAACTGGGTAAATACAAATACCAAGAAAATAGAGTATTAACAATTTACCTAACATTCATATATACATACATACGTTCATATGTATGTATGTATATATGAATATAGATGTACATACATGTCAAATTAATAGGGGGAGAGGGGGTCTCTTTTGATCGCTTTTATAAAAGTTTTTCAAATATTCCCTTTCTGTAAATGTTACTATCTTTTATTTAACTATTAGAAAATGAGAATTTGAATCATTCTACGGCCTTTTTTCAAAAATAGTTTATTTGTTTGAAATTTTACGATATTTTTACTACAATAACTAGAGATGAAATTAATGTAAAATTTTTTTAAATCAGTTTAATTCTTCACTAATTATGTGTGTTGCCAGATAAACGATGTTTAAATTTGTATGTATGTATGTAGCTGTCATTTAAATAACGTGCTTAGTATAGATCAACGCTCCAAATACAAATTAGTCTTAATGATATATGTATGTATGTATGTATGTATGTATGTATATCTTAGTTTTCATAAACCATGTATTCATTCTTGGCTTCATATATCATTCATTCTGTGAAAAACTATCCATTAACATGGAGTTCAAAAGACACACACACATACACACACACAAAGTAAAACGAAGCATAATTAAGATTTTCTGGAATCAACTTAAACTCATAGCCCTGAGCTAATGAACAATCGTATTTACTTTAAACTTCAAAGCTTAACATACTAAATATATGTATATACATACATATGTACATATATATATATTTATATATATATGTATAAATGTCTGTATGTATTATGTATTTCAATGAGAACATCTGCCATTCATCTTCATTTTGCTAGTTGCGTTCTGTCGGCGATCATTTAGAAATGTTTTGTGTATACCTCTCTCTCTATGCACTCATTTCCTCATTGCTGTTGTTATACAACAACAAAAATTCTAAGAAAATTCATCAAGTCCAAAATGTTGGGGCGGCATATATCAAAAGGGCAAAAACTCAAATTCAGACAGTCCATAAAGATCACATAGACAGGAACACACACACACGCACACGCACGCACACACACACATATGAATACTAGAAAAGAATATTTTGCTCTTATTTGAAAAATCTGCCATTAAAGCTATTTTGCATGGTCTGAGCATTGGATATGATGTGTCATGGACTACAGTGGGCACTCGTTGGAATATCTCTAGATAAAAACCTAAGAAAATGAATTGGTAAAGTTTTATAAATTTAGATTCTCATTTGTATGAATCTTCCCTTTAGTTAGATAATATCATTTGATGAATCCTACAATTAGATCATTAAATGCAGTTTCTTTTTTTTTTTGTGGCAAATGTATGTATGTAGTATATACATGCATATGTATATATAGAAACATCTTTTCCCACTCAATGATGAGCTGTTTGAGTTAAGAGACTGTCTGTGTTCTTTGATCTTTATGTTTTTCCGCCCGCGCCTCGTTAAATAAAATTTATGAGAAAAGTGCAAGTGATCCCACCGATTACTGATCCCACCAACTAACGGAAGCACTTTTCAGCTATAACATAATCGAAGAAATAAATTAATTGAAAACAAATTGGCTATTAACTAAAACTCCCCCCCGCCCCACCACCACCACTACCACAGCCACACGAAAAAGAAAAGAAAAATCAAAAAAACAATCAACCAAATACAAACAGAAAAAAATACAAGACAAGATCGACCAACAACAACAACAACAATCGAAATTTAAAACGATCGTCAAAGATTTACACACTCTTAAAAATTAGGCGAAACGAAACGAAACTTTACAGCTGGTCGAACCACCGAAACGATAGATAACTTGATTAAATTTTAGTAGTTTTTTTTTTTGTTATTTTTGCGTTAAATGAAGCAAGAGAGATATATTGTATATATATATATATATATATAGTGAGTAGATATATACATCGATCCGATGCTTGTAAAATGATTTTGCTTGATCAATAAGATCAAACGAAATGGCCGGCCGCTTCAATGGCTTGATTAATGTTGCGCCACATCAATCAGAGTTGACTTTGGGGTCTACTATGGCATAAACACACACACATACACACACATGCACACACACACACACAAATCTTTAAAACAGGGCGGCGCCGTATAAACAAACAATCGACAATCGCCGATCGATGAGAGAGACAAACAGGGAGACAGAGAGAGAGAGAGAGAAATAGAGACACCCACACAAAAACCTGATGACTGATCAAGAGAAGAGACCAAAATAAAAAAAAAAAAAAACGAAAAAAGAAACCAAACAAAAAATAAGCACAAACCAAGAAAAATAAAAGAAGAAATAAAAAATGGCAAACAACAGAGTTTGTAGTTGCTTAGTTTAAAGATCACGATCTTCCTTATGCCAAAATGAGAAAAAACCTAAAACAAAAATCCAACCAAAAACAACTGCAAATCACGTTTGTGATCTTGACTTTAGACCGAGACCGAAACCAAAGCAAACTAAACCAAACCAAAACGAAACTAAAGAGTGGGGGGGGGCGAGGAGAAAAAGAAATAAAAGCCCAAGAAAAGTCACCAGAATTGTTTTTTGTTCTTTTTCCTTTGGAAAAACGTTTATTTGAAATGAACGAAACCAACCTAAACAGAGGCTGAGTAAAGGGTTTATTTTGCACTGTCAGATCATATGATATATACAAAAAAAAATAAAACTTGGACTTTGGCAGGGAAATATTAACTTAGATTTATCCAATTATAAGGGTTACAATCAGATTTTATAGAGTTTATTTGTATTAAAAAAAAGAATGAGAGTATATATATCTCTTTCTATATCCAAAATAAAATTTGAAAAAGTAATTGTAGACCTTAAAGTTCAGATTTCCTTGCCTATCTTAAAAACTTCTCTATATAGATATTTTATAGTAAAGATCAAAGATGAAGATAAAATGATAACAGTTCTATTATTAATTATTCTTATTTCTTATAAATTAAATGCTGCTCCTTTAATTGGAAAAGAAAAAAAACTGATTTTATGCATTATATATTTTTAGATTTCTATTTTAATACTAAATCAAACTTAACTAATCATAATAAAATTATGCATTGTATTTCTGCTTGACCGATGATAATTTTTAATTCAATTCAATTTAAAAAAAAAAGAAAAAACTCCACTGCTTAATCCCCCCTTTTTCTTTGATATCATTGTACCCAATCCAGCACCTCTGTGCCTTTAGGCCTAAAGACAAGTTCTACTTGTTTGGTTTTCTATAAAACTTTGTCTCTTTCTCAATCTATCTATCTCTGTCGCTGTAGTTTTCTAGATTTTCTGTGTTTCTTGTTGTTAACCATTTGTGTGCGAGTGTGTTTAGTCTTGTTTTTTGTTGTTGTTGCTGTTGTTGTTGCTGTTGTTGTTGTTGTTCTTGTTGTTAATGCAAAGTGTTGTATTTGTTGTTGTTGGCTGTTGGAGCGATTTCAGTTAACATGACAATGGTAGGAGGGAGAGAGATATTGGTAAAAAAAAAAAAAAAAAAAAAAAAAAAATTGAAAAAAAAATAAGTAAAATAAAGGCCCAATGACCAAATGAGTTCACTGAGGTTGGACTTGAAAATTTTCAAGCTCTTTTTTTATGTATGTAGATTTATATTTGTTTTGCGTCTCCCTTATTTCCGGCTTGACAACTTTTCGCCTAATTTTGGTTCAATTGTTAAAGTATATAAATATATATATATGTATATGTAGGTATGTATATATTCGTATATATAAAAAGATGTATGTATCTGTGTGTATATTTAAATATAAATAACGGTGTGTTTATTTGAATATATTTCTGTCTAATTTCGCATTCAGCGTAAGAGCAATGTCTGGCAATTGGGCCTAATTAAAGGTATTTCCCTAGAGATTTCAATTCCTCTTCCTCTATATCATAATTTCATATACGTGTAGGGCATAACAATGACTCCAACTTCAAGTTGAACTCGTAATTCATATATATATATATATATATATATATATATATATAAATACATACATATGCATGCATATATACATACATACATACATATGGATGTATGTACTTATAAAAAGGTGAAAAATCAAATGCTTGGAGTTTTCTTTGGTTGGTATTTCTTCCTTCTCACTTTTTGCCTCTTGCACAACCACACAAAATGGCAACTCATCAATTTTCTACATGTGATTTATTAACTAATTTTTCGCCGCACGTGGAAATTCATTAGGGGGAGGAGCGAGAGCAAGGGAGCGCGCTCAAACCCAGAGAATGCCTTTCATTTTCTTATTTTTCACATTATTAGCAGAAAGTGATGGGTGTGTGAATGCATAGGGAAAGGAGAGTCTCTGGTGGGTGGGGGTGATGGTAAGGGGGGGGGGAATGGAGAGTCATGGCTAAAGAAATATGTGAAAAAAATGAGCCCACGGGCCAGGAAAAAAAAATGTGTATAGGCATTAATTATTTGCGTTTTTCTTTTGCATTTTGGGCATTGAATAATGCGTTTGAAATTGTTTTTTCTCTTCGCTTCCCCCACCCCTCTCCTTTACCTTCTGTTTTCCCTCTTTTTTTCTTCTCTCCGTCTCTTAGGCATAAAATTAATTTTAATGATTTCCTATAATAGATAGATGTTGCAACACAAATGAAGAAAAAAGGCTTTCACTTTTCATGTGAAAATTAGGGAAAAATGCCTTCCATTCATAGTTTTTCTTTTTGCTTGTAATTTTTTACAATTGGTTATTTTCATCGTTTAATACACTTGTGGGGGAAAAGGGTATATTAATTGATTGGTATACCAAATAAATATATGTAAGGGTATATAAATGTCGGCTCGAATGTAATTACCTTAACTTGTTACTTATGATTGCATCATCATAAACACTGCCCAATTTAGTCATGTTTAATTTCCTTTTAGAACAGTTAAAAAAAAAAAAGAAAAGAAACAGAAATGGAAAAAATCTGCACGACTTTTCAGACAGTTTTCAGACTCCTACTCTTTCTCTATTCTCTCCCTTCCCCCCTTCCTCCTCTCCTTGTTTCTATCGAAAGAAAAAACCGTCTGCTGTATGGCTAATTTCATTTTTATGACTTTTATGCGCCGCATTTGCGTATTTTTTCTCTCCTTTTTTTTTTTTGCTTTTTATGTTTTTGCCTTTGTCTTTTGGCAAAGTTTGTTGGAGTCCAGAGATGATTTATGGTGAATATATTACTTTAGATCTTTTGCGAATATTGTATACTCTTGCAAAGAGATGGACAACTAAGAATATAATATCTGATGTCATATAGAAAGATATGTGTTATGATTATATTATAACATTTCATTTCTTCAGTACCAAATAATAATTGAGGTACTTTAATGAAGATATTTTAGAAAAGCTTTGATAATAAACCAAATAGATATATTATCTAAATCGTTAAGATCTTGCTAGTTGTTGTGCCATAGTTTTGTAGATACTTTCAAGAGTATTAAAACTGTAGTGCATTGCAATAGGATTTCTTTATACATATACATATATATACATATATATGTATTTATATGTATATATATGTATTTTTTTTGTATTTCTCTCTTTAGCAACTGCTCTGCGATTGGCGTTAAAAATATTGCCAAAGTTGCCATAAATTTCCGTGTATTTTGACAAGTAATAAAAATGCAGGCCACAAAATGCAAATACCACAAATGCAATGCATTTCGAGAAGCAGTAGAGAAGATAAAAGAAAAAGAGAGAGAGAGACAAAGAGAGGGAGAAAGAGAGACCCACGCAAACAAAGGGAGAACGAGAAAGAGAGAGAGAGAGAGAGACAAAGAGAAACTAATTTGCATTCTTAAAATCGCCCAAAACTGAAAAACAAAAAGAAACAAAATATAATCTTGAACAAATGTCAACGGATTCGATAGATGATTTATTGAAGCTTTTCTTTTTTTGGTTTTTTTATACCCTTGCAGAGGGTATAATAAAATTGGTCAGATGTTTGTAACGCATAGAAATAATCGTTTCCGACCCCATAAAGTATATATATTCTTGATCAGCATCGAAAGCCGAGTCGATATGACCATGTCCGTCTGTCCGTCTGTCCGTCTGTCCGTCTGTCCGTCTGTCCGTCTGTCCGTCTGTCTGTTTCTACATACTTAATCGATCTTAAATTTTGAGCTACGTGAATAAAAGTCATATCATTCTGTCCGTTGATGTTGCAAGCAAATTAAGTTCGAGAGTTGGTAGGATCGGACAACTATAAGTTATAGAAAAATAGGAAAGATCAGAGGTACCTCGGTCAAAATGTGAGTTGTTCAAAACAGTTCTTGTGAGAAAAACTTTTTTGTTTTTTAAGATATCTCAACCAAATTTGGCACATAGATGACAATTCTACTTCTACACCTTACCAGCAAATTTGATTCAGATCGGATAATAAACACCGACATAAATCAATAAAATCAATAATCAACCCCCATCAGAAAAAGTATGTTTTTGTGAGAAAAACTTTTTTGTTTTTTAAGATATCTCAACCAAATTTGGTGATCAGATGAGAATTATACTTTTACATCATATCAGTAAGTTTGAATCAGATCGGATAATAAACACCGACATAAATCAATAAAATCAATGAATCAACCCCCATCAGCATCAGTATGTTTGCATATGTAGCCAATTAAATACGTTTATATTTGCTTTTATATATTCGTACACAAACAACATACATGGAAACATACAAACATACATACATACATACATACATATATGCGAACACGTGCTTGAAAAAACTACAAGCTGAGTGCGAAACAGAAAGAGACAAAAAACTATTTGTATTGTGTTGTTGTATTCTAGAATTCGTCAGAAACTTTAGAGAGCGAGAAGCTGGACGCTTGCAATGTATACCGAAATAGCGAGACAGTGAATTATAAGTTTAGTAGCGCAATAGGTAGAGATCGATTCTAGAAATGACGTGAGCGGAGGTTCAAATCCGACCGTTGGCAAACTCGAATTTTTTTCTTACTGTTTCTTTTTTTTGGTTCAAATTTTTTTAAAATTTTATATTTCCAATTTTTAAAATATCTTGAATCCGATATGACGGAGAAAGTAATCAATTAATCTGCAAGGGTATACAAACTTCGGCACGGCCGAAGTTAGCTTCTTTGATATTTTTTTATTAGTTTTATTTTATATATCAGTTGATTTTTGGTCATTCCTTTTATTTGTCGCATTGTTAAAAACTAATTACCATCATAAATTTTTGGTTTGAGTTCATTGTTCGATATTCTATCATTTTAGACATATTACCATAAAACGTAATCACTTAATCAATTTTATTATAATACAAAAATGGTTATCGAAGCATTTGTATATGGCAGAAACATTCTCTATTTCTCTTCCGCCTTTATTTTTTTTCTTTCTTTTTTCCAATGAGAAACAGAGAAAGAAATAGAGTAGGCGGATAAAACATAGAGCGAGAGAGAGAGAGAGAGAGAGATAGACAGAGAGAGAGAGTAAAACATATAAAAGTTCTGTTTATGAGCCAAGTGAAACGGTTTGTGGTGGCCTGGTTAATGAATTTAAAGTTGGTTCTCTTTATTTTTTATGATTCAAATTGATGCTGGTTATATACACGAGAATTGGAATTGGTCTAAAATGTTATAGGCCCATTCTGGCCATTGCCATTGGCATTGCCTTTAGGCAATAAATTCTTTAAAAGGGTTTTTATTTGTCTACATCTGCTGGATCGATCTTTTCCTCTAGGTTATCGGATTTTTGAAAGTTCCCATTGACAAGATATTTTTCTTGTTGTTGTTGTTTTTGGTTTTATAGTGTCATGTAATTAGGAACAGTTGAATGTTAATTCCTTTTATTTATTTATTTTTTTTTTTTTTGATGTAGGCAATGGAACTTGTTGTATGTGGACATTGCATCAAGTCAAGTCTTAAACGATTTCCAATTTAACTTGTTTTTCTTTTTTCTTTTCGTATCACAAGTTTCGTTTATTAATCAAGAGATTTCATTGCATTTAAATTGAATTGTACAGATGGGAATTGTGTACTCAATCAATTTTCTATAGCCATTTTAGAACTCTTTGAATCTTTTCTTTAGATTGTCCGCATTTAATTCCTTTTATTTCCTGCTAAACAAATTGTTTAGCAAATGAAACCATTATCATTAAGTGGCATCCTTTAACAAAACTCTTAATAATTTTTTCTTTTCTTTTCTTTTTTTTTTTCAATTAACATCTTTTACGATTTGTGGAACGTGCAGGATGGGCCGAGGGGGAAAATGGGATGGAAGTTTATCTATTTTGCTTCCCACAATATATTGGCAATTAAAAATGCGACAAGAGAAAAGCAACCATTAACTGTTAGCCACTCAGTCCGCATCATTCTATGGGCTAATAACGAACCATTCCGTTAAGCTCTTACATAATCGCCAATATATTTTCCCCTCATAGCCATTTGCAAAGTTTTTTTTCTTTTTCTATATATATATATGTGTATGTCTTTTTTTTTTTTTTTTGGTTTTTTCAATTTTCCACCACTATTTCTATCTCACTCTAACGTACAAACTCACAACATATTCAAAATCATATAAATAAAGTCTTGGTAATTATCATAAAGCGGAATCTTGTAGCGCGAATATGAAGCTCATAACTTGTCCGCCAATATATATGTACATATATATATATATCTAGTATATATATTTATATTTATCTACCACAAGGAGCCGATGGTGCTACTACTGCTGCTGCTGCTGCTGCTGCTGCTGCTCCTGCTGCTATTGGAGGAAGCCGCCAAATGACCATTTTGGGTAACTTCGTAACGATGTAACTTTCAATTTGCGTAATTTTCAACAACAGCGAAAAGACCAACTGATCCCTCACCTAATGACTTTTGCCGTGTTGCGTTGTGTTTTTTGATGCTCTATGAGAAATTGGGGGCCTAACTAAAGACCAAGTAAAATAGAGGCGTGGCTTTCTGTCTCTAACCATCTCTGTCTCTCTTCCTTCGCCTGTCTTTGGGTGTATGTGTGTGTGTGTGTGTATGTGCCAAGGTGCACGCTTGTCATAAAGTGCCGCTTATTATGTTGGCTATTAATTTTTACAGCTTAGACGCGACTGTGGCCCATTTGGATCCCAAACCTAACCCCCTTCCCCCCCATCACACTCATCCATATGCCGCATGCCCATAGCTATACCCATGGTCCATCTTCATGGGTCAGCTGTGCCTAGAGATGACAACGTGAGCTACTTAAATTCTTAGTTAATTATTCATTAAATATATGTATTTTCTATATGCCGTCAGATCTGTTGAATTTTAAAATTTTTGAACGTTTATTGTTTAAAAATTAATCATATATTTTTATAAAATCTGATTCGTAATCGGAATCCTAGTGTATATATACACATATATACACATATATATATATATAAATGCGAAAACTCATTATTAGTTTATTTACTAAACTTAAGTCTTTGTTCGAAATGTGTTTACCAGATAAAAAGATATTATAATATTTTTCAATTACATTGATAACAATTTTCGATTTAAGTTTCATTAAATTTTAATTTTAATTTCTAAATTATACTCATCTCTAATGGAAACTCAACCAGCCCACAAGGTCTGCCTTTTCATGACCAAAAAAAAAAAAAAAAAAAAAAAAAAAAAAAAAAAAAAAAAAAAAATAACGCAAACTTGTTGGCGCTCCATGGCAATTTATGACAACCATGCGAAATGGTCAGCAGGCACCAGTGGCTGGTTTTGGCTAGCTAGCCGTGCCTGTCGTCATCACGGCGCGTTCCTTCCTATCGCAGATGTACAACAAATTTATTTTTGCGTTTCAGCCTCAATGACAGAAGAGGCGTGGTATGGATGGTGGTTGGTGTGGAAAGAAGGATGAAGAACAGAAGGGCAAAGGAATAGAGCTAGAGATGGAGCTTTATAGGTGAAATGTTGATGGTAAAGGGAGTATGGAGGTGAAATGGTTACCCATCATTAGTACTAACAAGCGACATTACGCGGCTTGGGTTTGTTTTTATTTTTTTGTCTCTTGTTCTTTTTTTTCTGTAGGAGGGGGAGGGAGAGGGAGAGGGCTTAAGAGATAGTTTTTGGTTGCTTTTTGACTTCTTTGTCAATGCCTTTGTCTATGTTTATTTAATGAGAATTTCTGGAATTTTTATTGCCCGCCCTCCTCTAATCTTTATGTCTGTCTCTGTGTGTGTGTGTGTGTGTATGTGTGTGTGTACTTATCGTATTTTTTGATTTTTCATGGGTTTATTAAATTGTTTTATGTAATCGCCATTGGATGGTCAAAGCCAATTGTCATAATGTGTGTGTGTGTGTTTGTGTGTGTCGGTGTGTGTCTGTGTGCTTATCCATGTGTGTATGTTTGGCGATTCAAGTACAAGTAGGCAACTGAAATTGCTTATGATTGTTATGGTTAAGTTGAATGAGGTTATGATTAGGCTCCCGATCTGAGATGATGAAACCCATAATGGGTTTATTGCTTGCAATATCCATACATACTTATACATATATGAATGTATGTATATATGCTATATATGCTTGTATATGATTGCTGGATAATACAATTATTATTATGATGTTGTGGCTTGTGATTTCAGAGACATAACTAGAAGACTAATTTCGATTTGTCGATTAAAGAGAAAAACAAACTCCACACTTACTTAGTCAAATGGATTATTATACATTCTGATTCGGATTTTGATCATGGGGGATAATACATACCTGTAATGAAATGAAAGAGTATGGAATAAAGACATTAGTTGGTATTTAGAAGGAGTTCATTTTTGTTATTAGTTATAAATGTAGGTACATATCATTAAAGGTTTTCTATCTGAATCTTTAAAACAATAAATGCATATACATACTAAGGAAGATCTCTTAAACCAACCCCAGTATTAGATTCATAACAGAGTTGGGGTTTAGTTGTTTCAGCCCTCCTGCTGTTTGTTGTTTATTTCTAATATCCTGCCATCGTTTTTTCGAGAGAGAGAGGGGAGTCAAAAAAAAGGAGGCGGACGACTATAAACACGCCCACATTGAACGACACAAAAATTGTCTTTTCGTAGCCCATAAAGCGCAGCGGTTGCTTTTGCTGTTGCGATATCATTAAAATCTCTTTTCGACAACTTTGCTGGCATATATATTGCTTGCTTGGTATCACCCTCTCTCTCTCTTCATATATTTATATATATATATATATATATATATTTATATTCCTCCGAAGGCAATTCAAATGCTTCCTGTGGCGTTGCCAAACACCTTTGACCCGAATCACACTGTCATACAGCACCCGCAACATCCCCTCCCTTCGGGCCAAAGTAACCCGCGGCAAATGGAACAAAACCTTGATGAACATTTCAAAATAAAATCAGTTCTCATATAAAAATAAGACTATCAGACTAGCGTATACCCTGCACTGAATGATTTTCCATGATCTAAACTCTATATGTTTGATAAATACTGAATAATAAACATTAATGGATATATAAGTAGGTGTATACATATATTAATATTAACATATATACTAAATCTCTGATTATACTTATATGCCCTAAAGAGGGTATCAAAACAAATGAAGAAACTAAGAACTCTTTCAGAAAAGGAAGGACAAAAAAATGTCTCCCCTTTGTCTAATTTGATAAGAAAAAAAGAAGAAAATCTTTCCGCCTGTAAATTGTTTTCTGGCAAGGGGGCGTGGCATTGTTAAGTGCTCAAATCGCTGCCGGCTTCGAATGCAAAAAAAAAAAAGCAAATATATATATAAGTATACATATATATAAAAGAAAGGGAAAATGTGAAGAGAAATAGAAAAAAAACAAATAGAAATGTTTTCCCTCTCTTCTTTGATTTCAATTGTGTCAGAGCGAAAAATGAAGAAAAAAAATAAAACTTTTTCCTTAATTAAGCCCAGTCATAATTTTTTTCGGAGGGAGTGTTTTTTTTTTTTTTTTTGTTTTGTTTGGTTCCTTGTCGAGTGCAGCAGCGGCAGCAGCAGCAGCGAGAGTGGCAAGCGGCAAATGGCGAGTGGGCAAAAGTCCTTTGTTAACCCCATAGCGGCCACAAAATTTATTGGCACAAGTGCAGAAAAGTTTTTGTTTCAGACCAACACCTTGAACATGTTTTTGGCAGCCATGAAAAAGTGGGAAAACTTTTAGTTTTTGTTTTATTTTAGCAAAAAAAAAAAAAAAAAAAAAAAAAAAAGAAATGTTCCCCTCGTTTTTATTATATGTTTTTTTGTGCATTTTGTTTTTGTGTTTGTGCCAAGTTTCAGGTAATGGGTTAATTACTATTTGGCTTCTGGGGGTTAATTAGGTGGTTTTTTCTTCTGCTTTTTTTCCTTTTCTCTTGTCGTGTGTGGAAAAATTAATTATCCATACTGTACGAAGTAAAACTTGGAATTGATTGAGTTTTAGTTAGTTATAGATGTTTGAGGTTATGATGAAACTAATCTACTCAGTTTTTCAATTTGATTGAAATGATTTTATTTTATTTTCATTATAGTTGAATTGAAGAATTGAGAGAATTAAGAATTCAAAGCGAATTCAAGTCTAATTTAGATTTAAAATGAATTTACAATGAGATGCGAATGAAATTTGTGATTTGAGTGAGGTTAGAATTGAAGATTTTCTAGATTTATCAATAAATGAGTCATCAAAATGAAGTGCTTGCAAATTGACTTTAGTTTTATATTTGATCTTTAGACTTAAGGGTGACTTTTGATTGGTCATTCTGCCATAAGGGGGGGAAGTTTGTCGTATATAGATATAGCACACACACACACATGTGTACATACATATCTCCCCCACAAGGACTTACCAATTTCAATTACTTTAATAACAATAACTCAATCAAAGCATCGTCTCAGTTTTCTGTGTGTCCCTTTTTTTTTTTTTTTTTTTTTGTAGTTGAAAAACCAAAATCATTTGGAGCGTTCCAAAGTCAACCCCTAAGAAAATCTAACGTCGTCATTGCCCCCCGCGGCCGCCCCCTTAAAGGAAAGAAACAAAAACCGAAAAAAAAGAAATCATCTCTCTTTCAAATATTTATTTTATAAAGCTTACAAATTTGTGCCAAAAATTTCGCACATGGGAGGCAAATACACATGGTGGGAGGAAGCAAAGCCCAGAGAAGGGAAGGAAGCGGGGAGAGTTGGTTAGTTGACCGAGCGTATATGCATTAAATTCTAAAAAGAAAAAACCCGAGACCGAAGACACAAAGGAACTAACAAGCGGGGGTACTTCCCCATCTTCCCCTCCCCCCACCTTTCATGTCGCCGGCTCCATCTCTTTTAAGTGATTTCAACCCGGAAATGCCCATAAATCGATTTGGGCGGTGCCAAGATTGAACCGGGAGGGGTAAAGCAAATGTGGGTGCTGATGATGAAGTAGTCAGTGGAAGGAAGGAATTGGGTGAGGGGGGATGGTATGCAGAAAGAGACCAAAATCCTCCCTGAACCGCAACCTAAGTCGATGTCGTCGTTGTTGCTTTATGGGATAAATGAATGAATTGAAATGGGCGGCAAGTGTATCGACTTATGGTTGAGTTCAACATGAATGTGGCACACTTGCACATTCACCTACACCCTATACCCCCCTTTTCGTACCCTCTTTCTTTCTCTATGTCTTTCTGTGTCTCTCTCTCTCTCTCTCTCTCTCTCTCTCTCTCTCTCTCTTACTCTGCCTCTTTTCTCGTAAACCCTTTGCAACAATGCAAATAAAAGTTCATTACAAGCTTGGAGAGAATAAAAAAAAGAAGAAGAAGAAGAAGAATACAAGTTGCCTGCCCAAGCGAGTCTTTTCCCTTGATGTTGCTGTTGTTCTTATTGTTGCTGTTGTTGTTGTTGTTATATATTTTCTTTTTCCTTCTTGCTTTCCTCTTTTATGGTCAATGCCCTCACATTTATAGCGGGCAACGGGGCGACGGCTTGGCAATGGCGAACAGCAAGTGTGTCTCTGTCCGGAAATGCCATATCCCGTATAAAATGTTACACAAAAATGGAAAAGGCAAAAAAAAAAAGGAACCGTAGAAATTCTAAAGCCAGAAAGGAAATAAATTAACAATAAGCAATGATTTTTCAACTTTTCTTTATAATATATATGACCATTATGTGGTGTAAGACGATATCAGCGATTGAAGGAAGTTTTGCACATCATTTGATACCGGTCAAAAAGCAAATATATATAAATATATGTATATACGTATATAGGTACATATTGAACAATAAAATGACTGTTTAGACATTTTAAAACCTAAGTGCTCAAGGACATTGACTGAAAAGGAAGTCTCTTTACCGAAACAGTGGGCGGAATTTCGCATGGAAAAGGAACAGAGAATAAGTGTGACCGTATCAGAATATAATGGAATATGTGGATTGAAACACTTTACTTTAAGCTTCATTAGACCATCAAGTTTACATATGTAACTTAATCTGACCTAAGGTCTGAGTCGTAATGTAATTGCTATTAGTAATATAATCCCTGTCTACACACATACACACACACACACAGATATATACATATATATTACCAATTGTTTAATTAATCGAAACAAATTGTGGCAAATCAATGGCAGACAAATCTCATAAATTGTCATTTATTTTGGTGGTTTTTTTTTTTGCTTGTTCTTTGTTTTTGAAAATCAAAATATTGTTACTAATAATATTAATATTATTGTTATTATTATGATTATTACGTGAGTTGGCAAAAATTGGATTGCAACCCTCAAATGTTCATATGTACATATACATATGTATGTATATATTTTTCTTTTGGTATGAGAGAAGAACGTAATGAAATGTCAACAGAAAAATGCAAAGGCAAAACAAATGTTGATGAAGAGAAGTTTGAATTAGGGTTGCTTTATACATGTATGTATGTATGTATGTATCCTTGTATATATGAAATACATATATATGTATGTATGTATGCACATATATCATGCATAGGCATAATGTGACTTTAGGGCATTTTTGGCAAAGGGAAAGGGAAAATGTGAGGTTATTTATTCTGACTCGGATTTCAATCTTTGAAGTGAAGTAGCGGAAATTGAAAACTTAATTGCCAAGCGCTGCCAGTCATATTATGTTCATATTCAATATAGAATATAGATTCAAGCTTTAAATTGACATTAAAGAAAAAAACCATCTAAAGTCAGAGAGAAATTCGTATTGAAACCGTAAAACCTTTAACAATTTTCCAAAGAAATAAAAAACAAAAAGAAAATTTTTAAATAATTTTTTTTTTTAAATATATCGAATTCGCTATCATATAACTTTAATAAGATTCTTTTCTTTCTTTTATATATTTTTAAAATTTTTCATTTTTAAAAATATAATTAAAAACTATATTAAATCTGTATTGAAAATTAAAAAATCAAAAGAAAATGAAATTAAAACTGAATACAAAATTGAAATGGAAAAAACGAGGCAAACATTGATTACTTTATGAATTAGACAAAAAGACTTTTGTGACATTTTCATTGATCTTGAAGAAAAAAAGTCCAAGTCATAAAATCTTATACATTTTCCGTAATCTATTGTGTTTCATTTCCTTTGGTTTTAACTAACATTTAGTTAGTTTTAATGACGCACTCTTTAACTATAATTCACAAATAAGTTCAAGTTTAAGGACTTGCTTCCGTTTATGGATCTCTAAAAATTGGTTCTGCGGCTTGGATGTCACACACAGAAAAAAAAGAAAATCGCAAAGTTCTCCCTGAAGACCTAAATCTCTGACTCATGGCTAAAATCTCCGACACATATCAAAGCAAAGAGGCAAAAAAAAAAAAAACAAAAACAAAACAAAAAGAAAAAACGAAATAGAAACGAAAATCACAAACCAAATCCAGTAAATGGAAATTTTCTATGCGTTTTCACCCAACCATTCTCCCTTCACCTCCTAAATCGTATAGCATCCCCCCCACTCCACGAAAACCCATAAAAATGCAACAGACCATAATAATTTTGCAACGTTTTTCAACATTTTCTGCTTTTGTCGCAACTTCTCTTTCTATACACTCTCTCCCCCAATCCCATACACCTCCTCGCATCTCTTACTCCATCGTTAACCCCATCCCTACCCCTACCCCCAATCCATCCACCATGTCTGACTATGCAAAAATGCAGCAGCCAAAAACTGAAAAATAAGGCAAAAGAGAAAAAGAAAAACCAAAGCATATAAAATTATTATGTGACGAGGGACCAGAGAGTGAGACAGAGAGAAAGAGAGAGGGGGGGGAATGTAAGAGTGAGAAAGAAAATCAGACTCAGCATATGAACAAGTCCCCAAATACACTCAAGTTGTTGACACAGAAAGGGTTAAAGGTCGCTCTGGCCTGGTGTTTTTGGGGTGGGAGGTAAGCGGGGGGTCTGGGTTGTCTGGTCGGGCCATTAAACCAAAGTAGATTTTTATTGAAAGTGTAAACATTGATGGGTGAGAGAAGGGGTAGTTGTGAGTTTATTGGATGGTAGCAAAATTATAAAATTTGAACATGTTTGAGTTATTAAAATTTATAAATATTTAGGTTTCTCAAAAAATTTCCTTTACAGCAAATATTTAAAAAAAATAAAACTAAAAGCTTTCTCTGTAAACATAATGGCGAATGTTAATGGCATCAGTTAGAGAGTTGTAAAAAATAATTCATTCTATTTAATTGCTAAATATTAAAGTAAATCCCATTTTTGGAAAACCGAAATATTATATTAATAGATAGCTAAAACGAAAGAAAGGGACAGATATTCAACTAATATTTATAATAACTAGAAAGATGGACTAACTTCGGCCGTGCCGAAGTTCGTATACCCTTGCAGATTTTCTCTATATAATTCACCAGAAGCATTATTGTAAATTAAACATACAAAATTTACAAATTCAAAATTTTGAGCTTGAGGAAAAAAATTTTTCATACAAAATTTTTTTTTGTACCGATTGTTCCTATAGCAGCTATATGATATAGCCAACCGTTTCTGATAAAACTTGATTGAAGTATTAAGAAGTATATTAAACTCACCAATATCAAATTTCGTGGCATTCGGTTGAAAAACAACAGAGTTATTGGGGATAAACCTTATTCATGACCGATCGGTCCTATGGGAGCTATATGATATAGTCGTCCGATCGGGATGATTCCGAGATATACAATGCCTGCAGCAAAAAGGAGCCTATGCTGAAAATTTCAGCTCTGTAGCTCTTATGGCCTCGGAGGAGAAGCTGTTGATCCAGACAGACGGACAGACGGTCAGACGGACAGACGGACAGACGGACATGGTCATATCGACTCGGCTATTCATGCTGATCAAGAATATATATACTTTATATAGTTGGAGATGCTTCCTTCTGTGCGTTGCAAACTTCTGACCAAAATTAATATACCCTCTGCAAGGGTATAAAAATAATCTCTTATTCGTATCACATTCTATATGACCAATTAATCCACATTCAATTATGATAAGATGACAATTTACGATATACTGATAATAACCAAAAATGAACTCTTAAGGCTTAATGATATTTAACTACCTATCGGTAAATGTGGCTAAGGTAAAGTTATATGCTCTAACTTTTCTTCTTTTTTCTTTTTTTTTTTTGGATTCTAATTGAATTTTTCACATTTCGTACATGGTACACATTATTTAACACTCTTTATCTTTCGCCCATTATCACCCTATATCATTTGAAATCCGGCACGTTTTGAGCATTTTTTCTTTTCTCTTCTTTTTTTTTGTTTTTTTTTTTTTGCTGCTTTTCGTTCTCGTGGCTAATAAACAACGTGGGCATTATTGTCAAACTTTATGCCATAAAATCAAATTTATGGTTTACCTGGCAACTCTGGCTATACTCACTGTCACGGGGTGGTCTGTGTGTGTGTTGAGTTGCGTTACGTTACGTTACTTTGCTGCTATTACCTTATTTCCTATATCTTCCACTTTAAATAAGCATTAAATTGATACAGTGGCAAAGAAGAAGAAGAAGAAGAGAGGAGAAGAGAAGTGAAGTGAGGGGGAGTTGAAGCAAAGTTTTCTCACTGCTGTAAAGGACTCCTAGGACACACTCTAATCGCTTTATAACTTCCAACGCAGTTTATCAGAGTTCCACCACGAACGCACAATCCTCTTTTTACCCTCCGTTCTGCTCATCATTCCTTTTATACACACACACACACACACAGACACACACACACGCACACAGACACACACACATACCATTAAAAAGGCTCAAAAGTGAAAGAAGTTATTGTCACTAAAAATCTTTTGATATGACGCAGAGACAGCAAGCAACCAAACCACCCACCCGCAACCCTATAAACGGGACACCCCCTTGACGCCAGTAACCGCAAACCAATCTCCATAGAAAATGCTTCTTTTTTTCCCTTTCGTTTTTTTTTCTTCTTTTTCTGTTTTTTTTCTTTTTTCCTCGATGTGTCTAAAGTGTTTTGGTTTTTCTTTTGTGTTTCGCCTTTCCCACTCTTCTGTCTCTCTTTCTCTCTATCCCTGGCTTGGTCTGTCTTTCGCTTCGTTTTTTTTTTTTCGCACTTTTCGCCGTCGAGGCGGAAATTATTGTTGGCGGAGGCATCTTGCAGTTTAGTTTTTCTTTTCTTCTCTTTTCGCTTTTGTTTTGAAAGGAAAACTTGGATATATATACATGTCTATGCGCATATATATTCATGAAATGTTTTTAGTTGGCATACGTTGTTTTTATACCCTGTACCCATAGGGTTCAAGGGTATATTAAAGTCGCTAAAATGTATGTAACAGGCAGAAGGAAAATTTTCCGACCCCATAAAGTATATATATTCTTGATCAGAATCAACAGCCGAGTCGATATAGCCATGTCCGTCTGTCCGTCTGTCCGTCCGTCTGTCCGTCTGTCCGTCTGTCCGTCCGTCTGTCCGTCCGTATGAACACCTAGATCTCAGAGACTATAAGAGCTAGAGTAACCAAACTTGGTGTCAACATCCGTCTAGTGTGTACGCTGATCAAGTTTGTTTCAAATTTTTGCCACGCCCACTTCCGCCCCCGCAAATTAGAAAAAACTATATCTAGAGTTGTATTAAAGCTACAGTAGACTCAATTATATAGCCAATATGTACCATCTGACCAAATTTGGTCGAAATCGGTCAATAAATATCGGAGATAATACGTATATATGTTTTGTACTGAAATTCTATGGACAGCGGCAGCTGAAACGTGTGAGCGAGATAGCATGCGCATGTTGCTTTATACCGAATGACGCATTAGTTTCGTTCACAGTTATGAGTGAGCGAGAAAGCATGAATTTGGTGTTTCGGCTTGCTAGGAGAATTTTGTAAAATAATTTATATTCAATTAATGGGGATTTGGATGGAGTTTGAGTTTATAAAATACATATATCTCTTATTGGTACAGGGTATACTCCAAGTCGGCAGGGACGACTTGCTTACTTCATTCTTCTTTCTTTTTGTATTGCCCTTTCGACGTATCTTTTCTTTTTGACAATGGGAAGTACCAGATAATAAAAAAAAAAACACGATTAGCTCAATGATTGACTAACTGTTAAATGTAATCTTTATAACACAATCCAGATATATATATATATATATATATATACATAACAACAATGTGAATCACAAATGATGATTCATTGCTGTGACACACCTACCACACTCTATTCCCGATATGATAAACCATTATCTTATCTATAACATTTCAATTATTAGAATCGTATATATTGGCCATTTCATATGCCATACAATATCAGTTCACTTGCAATAACTAAAGAGTTAAGACCTCTAAAGGAAAAGGAAAAGGAATATAATATATATATATATTAAGTAAGATGTCACCACCATGCGACCGAAAACTATTTGGCATCCATTTTGGAATAGACTTGGGTGGCCACGGACATCATCATCATCATCATCATCATGGACCACCACCGCCGCCACCACATCACCACCACCACCACCACCATGGACCACCGCCGCCTTATCATCACCACCATCATCATGGACCACCACCGCACCACGTTGCTCACTTTGATCACCATGAATTTCATCATGGTCACGGACATGGACACGGACATGGACACTTTGATCATCACCATCATGGCCCGCACCATGGACATCATCACCATCATCATTACTGATGGCAAGGAAAAGTCACATTGTGAGACAATTGGAAAAGTGATATCCTGAATTTTTTTCTTCTCTTCCCAACCTAAACGAATTTTTTTTTTTTTATTTATTCAACATTTTTAAGTATAATAAAAATAAAAAAAGCAAAAAAACCCTAAAAAAAAAAAATTTAAAACAAACCAAAAGGAAATAGTGTAAAGTTAATTAATTGTCTCTAAAATGAGGAAAAAATGCCGATCAAATTAAGGTATACATTACCTGATCAATAATCAGGCTATATATACAGTGTACGTGCAACATCAGATCTTTAGTTGAAAACAATTTCTTTCTCGACTCGTTTGTTTCTATTTTTTTTTTTTAAAGGAAATTAAACTAAATTTGAAATGAAAACGTTGTGAAACTTGCATAAAATTTGTATCTTCATGATGTTAGCTGATAAGTATCTGTATCTTTAACTAGCAAAGTGCGCACATTTCTTTGTTAATTTTTTTTTCCCGCCCATTGTTTAACCCTTTGCCCCTTCCACACACTCTTTATTCAGTTGAGAGAGAGGAGGTCTCTCTGCCACACCACCTTAATAAACCATTGCAATCACTCAACAACATGCCCCCAAGACTCAACACACACAACCATCAAAAAAAGAAAAGAAAAAAAAAACAAAAAAAAGCAAAAAAAAAACAAATACAAAAAAAAAACAACTATGTAAATTAAACATTTTAATTAAGAAAAAAGCCAAACGCAACTTTTATGCAGGTAAAAGTAAAGTTCACTTCCTGCTTACTTTTCGCTCGCTCTCTCTTTCTCTCACATAATTAAATACAAATAACAATTAACATATATATATATATACATGTATATGTACGATATAGCAAAATATAATTTAAGTTTTTTAATTACAAAAAGAAATAAAAACGATAAAAACTTTACCATGAGAAATAGCGACACTTTTATGAATTGAGACATTAATTGTCATCGTCTATGAATAATGCTGATGGCCGATGGCGGCGGGATTAGACTTGATATTTTATTTTTCTTTCTTTTTTTTTTGTTTTCATCTATTTTTTGCCTCATTACTTTTCCATTTTGGAGCTGTCAATTTGCCGCCTGTCACATGAAATAGTCCAAAAATTGTTGATATGCAAATCAAAGTTGTTGCTTTTGTATCAAGAGCTGTTTATTGGTTTTATTTCTGTTTTTTTTTTCGTTTGCCTCTACCCCCCGCCTTTTCCACCACTCACTTGGTTCGTCGATCGAAAATAATTTTCATATTTAATTGACAGAGTGTGTAACTGTTGTGTTGGTAGCTTTCCATTAGAGCAAGTTGTCAGCGTTAACTGAGAAAATATATGCAAAATACCCTTGAATTGCAATTGCGTTAGGGTATTTGAGACAAAAGGGTAAATTTGTAATAGATAGACAAATTTGTATAATACATAGTTTAATTCATAACATAACTTAAATAAAGAAGAAAGGGAAAGTAAGAAATTGTATACAATATAAGTATTAAAGATATTCTGAAGAATTTTTTAGTATACTGGATTTTATATAACCAATCAAGCAATAAATAAAATCCTATTTATATTATCTTTGATTTAATATTGAATTTGATAAATGTGAATTTTAGTTTCTTTGGCTTGTTAACACTTTGATTCATTCTAAAACCAAATCAATAAATTATTAAATAAACTATGTAAAATATATTAATTACACGGCATCATTAAGTCAAAAAATGCATAAAAACAAATATTTACTATACAATATTTGTTTTTGCACTCTAAATTAATTTAGTTGACCATAAATTCACATGACAGATTTCAACATTTCATAAATAATATAGAGATAAAAAAAGAAGCAAAGAAGCAAAGATATATAAGTAGAATTTCATTTTACTAATGATCATATATATACATAAGTTAATATCCAGTTTACACGGATATATATAAGTTCAATTCATGACAACCTTTAAATTCAATTTTCAATTTGCCTGTTTTATGGTTTGTTTTTGCTTTTTTACTTTTTTGGGCGTGTTTTTTGGGTTTTTTTTTTTGTCTGCCGCCTCACTTAATGGCAACATGTTTTACAACATTATTAGACAGGCGTCGGCTATGCCAAAATCCATTCCCTCTTACGCCCCCTCATCATCATCATCATCATCATCATCATCATCATCATGTGAAACCGTTGGGGACCAGCCAAAATTTTAATTACCAATATTTCCAGGTGTCGAATTGACGACCCACACTGTTTTTTTTCGGGGGGGGCAACATTTTGCATTTTATGACAGGCCGAAATGGATACGTACATATACATATATATATATATATATATATAGTTTCTATGTAGGTATAAAAAAACAGCAACAGCAGAAAAATTAGAAAAAAAAGCACATTCAATTGGCCTGGCCAGTCAGAATAGAGCAACATATCCACACATATGTGTATATATGTATGTGTGTATATATGTATGTATATTTATATGTCTACTTTATAAGGTGGCTGTTGGCTAATTAGCGTTTTCAGGTGACAAACATTTCTAAATGGCTTGTAATTGGCAAACATTTTGTATAACCCATTGATTTATTAATTTCATGCGATTTAATTGAATTGTTGTCATTGCGGTCGATTTGTGTGGTCGGTTTCTAAGCTTCTTATTGCAAATTCCAGGTGAAAATGTTTTGCAAGATGATTACATTTCAACAAAACTTGATGATGGGCGGATTAATATTTAGGGGGGAGGGCAAAGGGGGAGTTTACGCAAAGACCACCCTTATCAGCTTATCAGCTTAGAATGTGACCGAAATTGTCGGTTTTTGCGATATGGTTAAGACTTTAAACATGAATTTTGTCATTTATTTTGATTAAATAATTTCTACTTTAACTTATTTGTTTTTACTTTTCTGCTCTGCTTTTTTTTTTGTTTAATTATTATTTATTTATGTAATGATGATTGAGTATACAAGTATATAGCATTTGGGGGGACTCTTAAAGGCCAAATAAATGGTCATCAGTAAGCTATTAAGTACACTCATTTATGTTATAAATGTACTAAAGTACTGTTGAGATTAAAAAGATAAAACTTAATAAATTATAATCTAACGATATAGTTGTCTACTAAGGATATGACCACACAAACATAACTATTGATTAGGATTATTTAGAAAGTTAATTTGAAAGTACATAGCTTCTGAGATACTTTTCCATTATGAAGTTCAAAAAGGATGAACTAGTAAAAGGATTCCATTTAGTTATATAAGACAAATTAATTTCCTATTTAAGTTAGTGAAATTAAGTTAATTAAGTAGATTGTCTTTTTATATATATATATATATATATATATTCATAATGCAATTTAAAAAAAAAAAAGTTCGAAGCCAGTTTCTTTATTTTAAACATTATTTAACTTATACTATATATTTATTAATAAGAAATATATATATAGTCTGCAATTAAGAATCCTAATTTATATTTAACTAAAAGAGAATTTCAATTACTTAATTTAAGCAAAAAAAAAGAAAAACACACGGAAGGGAAAATTTATTCTCTCTTCAATATTTCGTTTGATTCTTTTTCTCGCCGTTTTCTTTTGTTCCTTGTGTCAACTTCAATTAGGAGGTTTCTTTGATTATTCCTTCTGTATGTATATATATAGATACATATATATAGATATATTTATTCATTAGTCTTTGTCTGGACGTTCGAGGGTAACCCGCATCATTAACAATTCTTTTTTCACACTTGGCCATAACCGCCCCATTGTTGTTAACTTCTGGTCATTGGCCCTTGTAACTTTGGAGACGCTTTTTGTATATATATTTTTTTTTTTTTTAACAGTTTCCATTTTATTTTTACATTTTTGTTTTTCGTTTTCTTTTTTTCTTCTTCTTTTTCTCTGTTTCGGTATTCAGATTTTTTTTTTTTTGTTTTTTTTTTTTGGGCCCCTGGGCGCCTAAAAAGCGGAACGCAAATCATATTAATTTGAATTAATGAATTTAATTGCTACAAATTAGTATGGGGAAGAGACCACCAAAGCCGCCAAAAAGGCCGACAAAGATATGAATATATATAAATATGTACATACATATATACATATTTATATATGAAGATGTCTTATATAGCATACAATATATATGAGTTTTTAATGATCAAAGCCGTTAGTGGCAAAGTTCTCTTGTCCAATATATATAATTATGAAAATTGCTGTGCAAAATGATTTTACCAATCCCCCTCCCCTCCTTCCATCACCCACCTCACAACCCTACATAAAAGTCACAATAATATACTGAAATTGTTGTATTACTAATAAAAACAACATTAGCCAAATGGAGCACGTCTCCATCTAACAACAGCAACAAAAACGAGTACGAAATCAAATAGATAATCTCTCTCTTTCCCTCTCTCTCTCTCTTTCTCTCTCCCTCTCACTCCGAGGTAATAAAAGGTAGCAAAAATGTGTGTATAAAAAAAGAAAACAAAAAAACAAATAAAACGTAAAAAACAAATAAAATACAGAAGCCGCACAAAGTGACAAGCAACGACAATCTGGTGGATAAATATATTGCAGTTACCACAAACAAAATAAAAACAAATGGAGAGAAGAGTCGAAGTCTGAGTACCCTAATACGTACATATATTGAAAATTATAGAAAAATTTAATGAGATTTCAAACAAAATAATTGAATGTTAATCAAATTAAATGCGAATGGAAGCCAATGCTGCCATGATGCTATTTCTACATTTAAATTAAGAGGAAATGAAATCTGGTTTTTCATATTTGACAGGATATAATAAACATATATTTGATAGAATAAGTATACTAACCACATCCAACTCAAACTGTCAATATTAAATAATAGATATTATTTTGATAAGATGTACATGATATGTAGATTATATTACATGACATGGATATGTCTTTTAACTGTTTAAGCTAATTTTGCTGCTGCTCATCGAACGACTTAAATATATATCTATATAGAAATACATGCAAAATTCTCTTTTCAACACTTGACTAGCTAAAATCGTTTGTCAATTTCAATCACAATGGAATGGATTATTATGATTATATAGCTTGCTAAGGAATAGACAATTGAAAGACAACTGTGCAAGGATATGGGGAAAGAGAAAGGGAAAGATAGAGAGTGAGAGAGTGAGAGAGAGATAGAGAGCTTGGCTAACACATCTCCTGTATTTTGCTTTCATTGCTTTTTCTTTGTTTTTGACTTTTTGATAGTAGCCATGGCAACAAGGTAACTGAAACAGAAACAGAAACTGAAGCTGAAACTGAAACTGAAATTGAAGCTGTTGCTGATGCTGAAGCTGAATCTACCAGCAGCAATAGTATCATCAAAAGCAACAGCAAAAGCAACAACAACAACAACAACAACAACAACAACAGCAACAGTAACAGTAACAGCAACATGTTGTTGAAGTTGGTCTCATGTAGTCAATGTAGCGACAACATTCGCGGTATCTCAGACAGCATATCAGTTGCGACTCTACCACATGGTGGCTCACGCACGCTTCCACGCTTTTTGCTTGTCGTTTTTATTTTCTTCTGCTTTGTTGTTGTCGTCGCCGTCGTCATCATCATCATCATCATCATTGCAGCCATCATCATCTTCATCCTCATCATTGGTAGCCATTTTAGCTACCGGTTTTACGCGTCAAAGTGCGCGCATAACTTTTGCCGCATGCCGCATTCAACGCAGAAAATTTTTGCTGCTGTTGCTGCAGTTGATGTTGCTGCTGTTCATGTTGATGTTGTTGTTGTTGTCGTTGCTGCTGCTGCTGCTGTCCTGCCAGTTGCCCTGGCCAACAACTACAATTGTCGTTTCTTCATTACACATTGCCTTTTGTTTGAATTTCACTTGAAAGAGTAATTTTAAGTTAACTAACTTTAATATAATGCCAAAAACTTGCATTGATAGATTATATACATAAAATAAGATCATTTTTTACCCTCAAAATATTGCAGGCAGATTTGAAATTTTGTCTTAATATATTTGCAATATTTATTAGAACAGAATTTTTCAATTATTATTTAATTTAAATAAAATAATATATAATAAAGGAAGGAAATGAAGTATCTATCATTTGATAAGTCGATTAAACTATCTTTGAACCTCTTTACTTTTATTTAAGGGTATTTCACCATTCGACTTGATACTTTTAATTAAATAAAATTCATTGGTTTTGTGCTTATGAATTACTTGAAGGAGTAAACTTTAGTCCATTTTGTTGTGTTGATGGTTGCCTTTCATTGTATGTACGAGTATGTATGTATGTATATACATATATGTATGTATATGTGACTTGCATACAAGTAGGAAGAGTGGGATCGGGGGGTGGTCGGTATGAATTGGCTTTATTGTATAGCTTTGGCATTTCATTTCGTTTCATTTCATTCACTGTTCTTTATTTTTCATTTCATTCTATTTTCCTTTTCATTCAAGTTGTGTGAAATGATTGCCAAGGCAACCTTTATTATATATGTAGGATAGAGAGTAGATTTTGGTTTTACTTTTTATCCAGAAGAGACGCTTATAAGATTATTGGCGTAGAGAATTTACATTCTACACTTGCATAACATACATTTTTTTCTTTTCTCTTCTCTTCTCTTTTTTTTTTATATGTTAGCTGACTCAAAACACATTTAATGCATTTTATCATCAAGTACAATATCTTACAAACCCAACACTCAAAACTTTGCTCTTTTTTCTCCTTTACTATATATCTATATATATATATATATACATATGTATATGGGTGTGTATGTATGTATATGTAATATAAATCATTTATAGACCAAGTCCACTACTTTTTTTCTTATGCCATTCCCGATAAGCTTTGTCTCCTCTCTCCGCCCCCAGCCCCCCCCCATCTCTCTATCTCTTTTATTCTGTGTGCTCAATTTCCAATGCCAACTAATGCAACTTGGACTTGGATAAATTATGTTAATATCATAGCCAGTTGCTTGGTTTCTTTTTCTTTCACTCTGTGTCTCACTCTCTCTCACTCTCTCTCTCTCTGTCTCTCTCTCTCTCTTACTGCCTCTACATCCTTATACTATATAGATTTTCTTTTTCATTTCACTCACTCTTGTTACCTTCAACTGGGGCTTCTTAATAACTTGACAAATGGTAGAAAAATGCGGCTCTTGGTCGACTTACAACAACAAGAACAAGTAAAAAAAAACACAACTCAACTTTGTGGCATATAATTTTGCGCCAAAGCGCAACAAATTGTTAATTTTCTTTTCTTTCAACATTCATATTCTCTCTGTTACTAACTTCGTGTTCTTCTTCTCCTCCTCCCTCCTTCTTCTTCTTCTTCTTCTTTGGTTATACTTAAACCAAGTTAATTTGCATATTTTTGTGCCATTTTTAAATAAGAAATAATTGTTGAATATAAAAACGAACAGCAAAAAAAAAGTGAAAAAAAAAATATGATAATAAATGCCTAGGACAAATGATGCTAATTTTTCACTTGCTTTTTGGATTCTGCGACAGCACCAACAACAAAAACAACAACAAAAACAAGAAAATATGTAAATATTTGGCAACTATGTCTATACAAAAGACTTGAATACACTCTGAAAAATTATTGAAAATATTTTTTAAAATTGTCATAAGATGTGTAATGCATTGAAATCTGATAAAATTGTAAATATCTAATTGATAATATTATAATAATATTTTAAATAAGATTTAATATGTGATTTGTAAGATGTAAAGTCAGCATAACCAACCAGTCGTGATGTAATGAAAAATTAAATAGATTTTTAAAGGTTTTTTTTTTAGTTTGTTTCTTTAGAGTGTTGAAAAGCTCGTTTTATTTAATGTTAGTGTTGACAAAAGAAAAATGTTTTCATTTTGATCAAACTCGAAAATCACTGCGATTAACAAACATTTCCTTTGTTGATATTACAAATAAAGATTAAATTGAACCTGAAGTTCAATTCAAAATCGTCGTCTTATTCCGCTCTTAAAGATTATCGAAAAGTTTGGTACATATTATTTACTTTGACTTAATCAGAAGTCACAGAACTATTTTTTTTTTTTTTTTTTTTTGCCATTTGATCTCAATTTGTATGCCAAACGCATGGCAATGGTTTGTGTCGACTGGCATTTAACATAAATTAAATGCACACACAGAAAAAAAAAACCAAAAAACGAAAACCAGAATCTCTTTCTTGGAGACATTTATGTATGTCTATATATATACATATATGCATGTTTGGATATTTGGCCAGGTGGGTGATGATGATTCATAGGCAAAAAAAAAAAGAAAAAAAAAAACCGAAAAGGGAAATCCATCAAATGAGCTGCCAACGTTTAACGCAGTCAATACAAATTGGTAGCTTCCCGTTTTCGGCTGTTCGTTTATTTACTTGACAAGAAGAAGTGTTTGTTGTTATTGTTGTTCTTGTTGGAATGAAGATGGTAGAAGGGAACAATGAATACTTGGGAGGAGGTAAATGGAGGATATATATATATATATATATATATATGGGTATATATACCTACCATCCTATCTGGTGAGCATTATTCAATGTTTTGCAGTGAAACGTGCGCAAATTACAAATTCAATGCACGTAGCTGACGGCGAAGCTTGGAGCCTTAGTGAGAAAAGGAGCTTCTGGTCGGTTGGACGGTCTGTCAGTCTGTCGGTTTGTCGGTCTGTTCGTTTGTCGCTCGATGCTTGTCTCTCGGTCCATGTTTACTCAAGCAACAGCTTTTCTCTTCTCACTCTATTACTCTACTCTCTTCTCACATACACACACACACACACACCAACACTTTTTTTTTTTTACTCTACACCTTTCACACTCTCAGCCTTCTCTGTTTGTCTGTCTCAGTCTCTATCACACCCAACTGACGACACATTAAAATAATGTATTTTTAAATTTAACATTAATTGTCGTTGAATGGTTTTCTGTATGGAGGTTTTGGGCCTGGTGCTCGGTGCCTGTTCCTTTCCATTTACCGTTCGCTTTTCGTTCATTTGGGGGTACTCAAGGAGTGCCGCCTGGTCTTGTCTGTCTGTCTTTGCTGTCTTTGGTGTATATCTGTCTGTGGAGTGCATTAAGTCATCATTTTGGGTTTTTCTTATTTTCCTTGCTGCGGTACTCCTCTTTTGCCGGTCGATGGTGCCTCATCTTCTTCATCGTTTGGTTTGGTTTCAGGCAAAGATTTTTTTTCATAAATCGTTTGGCTCTGCCTTTTAATGTTTTTTTTTTTTTTTTGGTTTTCTTTATATTTTATTTTTCCTCTCTCTCTCGCACTCTCTCTGTCTCTTTTTTTTATTATAATGTGAGGAGTGTTGGGAAAATATGTTTTTTATGGCTTTGGCATTTTGCATGCATTAGCGAAGTGTCTGTTCGAGAGTGGGTGAAGAAGGGGGGAGGGGGAGGAAAAAGTAAAGGGAGGGGGCAGTTTAAGTGGAAGCAATTCGAATTTGCTCATCCTTTATCGATTTAAAATATGGAAATTTTTACCATATAACACTTTATATCAACAACTAAAAGCATTTTAAAGATATATTCGATAAATAAATCTATATACGAGTACTATAATTATTTTTCCCTATCGTTAAGTAGAATCGTTAATGTAGAAAGAAAATCTCTGGTTCGAACGATTGAGCAATTAAGCATGAGAGGTATTTTTTTTCTTATTCGCAAAAGGATTTAAGCATTATCGTAAAAAAGATCGTGATTCGAATAACAAGATAAGTTTTATTTTTACAATGATAGATATGGAATAATGATTGATAGTATACAATAGAAATGGCATATATATGTATACACATATACATACATACATATAAAGCAAATATTTAAACAAATAACTAAACACAAGCTTGCATACACATTACGTACGTATACGTTACATAGACCATTATCCAAATTGGTTTATATCTAATGGATTTCAGTTAATTCAAATTATATAAATATTACTCGATTTTGCGTTTAACATTTAGTCAATACAAATGGATGATTTAAACATTTATGTTCAATCAGCATTCCGCTAATTCGCAATTTCCCACTTGACTGCAATAATCCGAGTGTTAAGCCTATACCTACTAACCAACCTTACTTTACGAATACATCACTCCCCCTTACCCCATCACCCATCAGCATCTAACCATTTCACAATTTCTATCATAGAGTGGATTTCCCACACCAACAAAATGGGCCATCAACAATAGGCCCGGTTAATGTCTGGCTCTTTTGCCTAAATTGTCCATGACTTTCATTTGATTTGACTAACAAGCCATAATCATGTGCTGCTGTATTTAATTACTGGCCTGGTCATATTGGAAATTGAAGTGGTACGAGGAAAAGGGGAGAGATAACTAACCAAACGGTGCTATCCCTCTCTCTGTCTCTCTTTCTCTCTCTTTCTCTGCTACCAATTCTAATGCGCCATAATGCCAAACACAATTGAGTCATTAAGCCGCAATCTAATTAAGCCCCCAAAAATGTGAATTGAAGCCCAGAGAATGGGCCGAATGAGAAATCCTAATTCTTCCCTTACCACCACCATCAGCTATCTCTTTCTATCTCTATCTCTGCCACTGCCTCTGCCTCTATCTCTCTTTTTCTCCTACCCACATTACGCGAATTACATTTCCTTCATCTTCTGCCAAAAATTAAAGAAACGAAACATTGACTTGAACTTGCTCTTAGTCTTGCCTTGCCTTATTTTTTATGACACTTTAATGTGACCATTTTAGCTGCCATTTTGTTTAACATTTCATTTTCTGTTTTATTTTTTATATATACCTATTTTTTAATTTTTTATTTATTTTTTTTTTTTTTTTTTTTCGTGTTTTGTGTATTTTGAAGAAAAAGATTTATTTCGTGTCTGGTTTAGACCACGTAGGTCATTAAATTGCTTAGAAATCGCGGAGAACTCACAATTTGGGCCTGTTTTTGAAATGAACCACAAAATGACTGTGAAACGGGCGGCACGCACTGTTGCTACATGTATTTAACAGTGGGTCACAATTCATCAAAAGAAACCATAAACTAAAAATAACAAAAAAAAAAAAAAAAACAGAAGAACCACCAGAACTTGTTAATATCATTTAAAGTATTACTTTTGTTCAATTACTTTTATCTTTATATATTTATATATAGTATATATACATATCTTTTACAAATTTGTTCAAATAAAATATATATCCAGACAAAATTGATTATAATGCAGATTAGTTTCGGTTTTCACTTCTATATAAAAGATAAGATAAATATTTCTTTGATTAGCCGCTTGGCTATTGTTCAATACAAACGATATAATCTTTGTTAGATTTAAGATATAAATCGGCTTATATTAATGTGCATATACTATTGTATATATATACAAAATCTTGATCGTTAAATTTTTATATTCAATCAGTTGAAAAAGTTTTCTACTGTTCAACATAAAAATTTTTATTGTTAGTTTTTTTGTTTTCCATTATTTTGACTCACTGTTTTTTTTTTAGACCATCACTTATTTTGGGTTTCATTTGGGTTAAGTTTAGTTTTTTTTTCCTATTTTCTTTTTTTTTTGGTTTTGTTGTTTTTGTTTTTTGGGGCATCGTTGAAATAGATACAGTTAATGCCACAAATGATGTCTAATGACGGTTTCGTCTTACACGATGAAATTGCTTTGAAAAGGGGAATGGTTAAGAAGGGAGCTGGGAGGGGGGAATGGCGACTACTTTGTAGGAGGAATGAGGCTCGCTTGTGGTTTAGAGTTGAAAATTGTTCTTGGCTTTGTCTGAGTCTATTTAAGTGTCAGTTATTTATGATGAGATTCTCTTTTTCCTTCATTTAATGTTTATCTCTATCTTAAATTTTTTTTTCTGTCTTTTTGCCAATTTATTTTTTTTTTAGGTTAAAGAAGGGAGGGTGGAGGGTATTTTGGATTAGAGAGTTCAAGGTCGAAAAATCTTGTCCATAGTGTCCAGTCGTTCTGACACGACACGGTACTCACCTTCAACTTTAGCCAGAGCCAAAACGGATATTGTTTGGAGTGCGGGTACCGCCCAAGCAACCAAATGGAATAAATGTGATTTATTTTCAATTGCCTCGTGGCCCCATTTGAGGCCAGCAGCCAGGAACCAGGCGAATGCCAAGCACGACCACCAGGCAAATGCGGCCATGCAACAGAAATACAATGCCATGAATAATACGGTGCAGGCGGTCGTTTGACGATGACCCTGTATGTATGCCGGAGAGGAAAAAAGAAGGATGTGTAAATAAAAAATGCGAAATATTCGGAGGGGAGGAAAAACATTCAGCCGTTTGCATTTTCAGTTTTCTGTTTTATGTGAATGTTTCTTTTTTTTTCTTGTCTCGTCTCGTTTTTTTGTTTTTTTTTTTTTTTGTTTTTATTTGGTTTACCTGCGTTATGGTGGACATCATCTGCAAGCGTCCCAATTTAACGGGCGGCGGAAATGGCTCACGACACGAAACCGAATCGCCAGCACCCAATCCAGCCACATAGGCACAGCCTACCACAAGATAGCAAACGGCCAGAAAGACAATTGCCCGCTCTGGATAACGAAAACGCGACGAGTCAATCAGAAAGGTGAGCACCTGCAGAAAGAGAGAGAGAGAGAGAGAGTGAGAGAAAGAAAGAAAGAGATATAAATATATGTATATGATGATATATCATATTAAATATAAATTTAAATTTAATTAAGCCAAAGTCTTTGAAGAAGCGCTTTAACCGGTACAGCAGAGTCCCTTAAAAATGCATTAGGGTGTACCTCTATTAAGGATCTCTTGCCTGGTCATTAGGCACTACACATTAGCTGATTGTGATTGTTGTGCCATTTATTTAACGATTTGCTCATTTCTTGTGAAACTCTCTATGTTTTCCCTACAACTATGTAAAAAGGATGGAGAGGAGATGCTGTTAAGGAGGCGGCGATTGGGAGAAGAGGAGATGACCTTAATGAGACCAAGTTCTTTTAATATTTATTAACGTGGCCACTAAATAGAGTTTAGCTTAATGTAAGGAGATTTACCAAGCTAAATATCTAACATTAGCAAGGCAGAACAGAATTGTTAGAGGCGCAGGAATACAAATTTTTGTATAACACTTGTGTATAACAGTTATATAAAGCAGTCATGTGGTCTTGTACACTTGTACATTGGATTATTTGATAACAATTGCCTAAAGAGATGTATAGTATAACAGTGCACATCATGTATAACAGTTGCCCCTCTAAACCATCTGTTATACGACATTGTTAAAGTATTTATTAAGAATCTGTTGTACGTTATTGTTGAAGAATGTCTATAAATATGTTATACGGTACTACTTTGTTATTGTATAACAGATTTCATATCACAAAGAGTTATTTAGCTATTTTTGTTCAAATAGTAAATAAATATCTAATTCTTGTAATTTAATTACAAATAAATAATTCAATAGGCCATCTATTCGTTATATAACAACTGGCTAAAACCTTTCAAACAGTTAAATAACGCATACCTTATATTGCATCATGTGTTATATAACAGTATAAATTGTATTGTGTAACAATTCTTGCAATGTCAGTCAACAACAGTTTATTGTTTTTAGCTAAAGGCAGTAGAGAGGAGTTGGCTGGCTGGCTGGCGGTTTGGCATATAAAATTCAGCTTACCTAGCAAAAATCTTGGAATATGGGGAATATCTTTTACAATTGCTCTCAATCTTGGCTACAAACTTGCTCAATTTAAACACATATATTATATGAAAATACATACGAGTATATGTACATATCTATGTATCCATATGTATGTGTATATTAATGTAGGTAGGTGTTGCCCTAGTCAAATGTTTTGGTGTTCCGCCTTCCCATCAATGCGATAAAGGAAATCGCAACACTTTGCAAAAACTCCCAAAGTGAAGAAAATCATATGAAAATGAAACGAAGCTTCACTTGAGATACGCATAATTTTTGGGCGAGGCACTTAAAAGCGAAAGACATAGAGACATAGGAGTCATAGATACAAAGAGACAAGATATATATATATATATATATATATAGAGTCTCGATGTTGGTTGTCACTAGCAAGGAGCATTTTCTGCTTTGTTGCTTGGCTGCGGCCTGGCTAGCTTCCTGCTTATTTCATTTCATTTCATTTGTAGCTACATTTTCTCTACAGTCACACCACGCCCCTTTCGCCCACCTTAACCCCTAGGAAACGCCTCAAAATGAACAGCATGCGTGGAGCATAACAAATTGAGGAAAATGGGGGAAAAATAACCATCCAAAATAGAGCGAGCATCAGCAGCAGCAGCAACACTCTGTGTCTTGTCATCGTCATCGTCGTCATCTCCCTGCAATCCTTTTCCTGTTGTTGTCATTTTTTTTTTTTTTTGGAAAGAATTGTTTGTCATAAATAAACAATTCAATTCAATTTTTCGTCTTATTCGTTTTGCTTCTTTTTTTTTCTTGTGATTTTTGTTTTTCTTTTTTTTTCTCTCACTTTTCTTTATGTTGTGTTGTTGGAAGGAGTTACAAAGTGAAATAGGAATAAATTTTACATGTAAATGAGAGACAGATAGAGCAGACAAAGACAGTGTGCGTAGGTGGAAATTAGATGTAAGCAAAACCAAAAAAAAAAGAAAAGAAAAAAAACTAAAGAAACTATAATTTAAGCCACGACAAAAGCTCGACAAATGTTGAAATTGTTAAGGGGTTTATGGAGAGGAGGGGGGATGTAGGGCTGTGGGGGAAGAGTGCGCTTTTTTCTTTTTTTTTCCAGTTGTTTTGTCTTTGCGCTTGTGTTCATGAATTATTCAAAAGGTTTCAGGATTGGGGGAGAGGGTAATAATAATAATAATACCCCAACCGCATTATGCAATGGGAACAACTTCCCACACACACACACACACACGCACGCACATACACATCCATAGACTGAAAGACAGACACATAGTGTCTAACTTCACTCTGATAGTTTTGTAATGAACAAATTAAATGGCTTTGCTTAGTGAATTCTGGGTTTGGCTTGGGTTTTGGTTTCAAAATGGTAATGAATTTATTTAAATGGCGCGTAATCAACCAAGGAGGAACAGAGACGAGAGATATAGATTGAGAGAGAGAGTGAGAGAGAGAGAGAGGGGTAAATTGTGGAATGTTCTATGTTCATATATATATATGTATCAATGTATGTGTGTGGGTAGAAAATTAAGTTGACATTTGTTGTAATTGCTTTGTAAAGGATAGAATGAATTGTCAGCCTTTTGCCATGCGATTTGGATGTGGATAAAATCATTTTATGTACAAAAGACAATTTTCAAATATTACTTTCATTTGTTAAAGTTCTAGTATCTTATACTTTGCACCATAAAGAGATTAAAGTAATAAGTATATAATAATATAAATTAGATAAATGTGAACTCGGAACAAATTAGTATTTGTATATAGGTACATATATATATAAGAATGAAATTATATAGCTTAAAATCAGCCATTAAGTTATATTTTATGTTTAATGGAAATAAAGTTTATTTTAGTTGAAAGGCGATTCTTAGTAAAAGTTTAAAATGATTGTAGATTTATTTAATGAAGCTTAACTTTAATCAATTTTAATGCAATTATGTTAAATTTGGCTTTAATTTAATAAATATACAGAGAGAGAGATAGAGAGAGAGAGAGAGAGAGAGAAAGGTCGCTCTCGATAAACTTTCATCTGAAGATCCATAACAAGAATATAAACATATATAGAAAGACAATGTAAATAGAAATATTAAGCCCAATCCCAGGATTAGGTTCAAGATATTCCTTTAAGCTTCTTAAATGATTGGAAAAAGAGTGAAAAAGAGTTTCGATATCAATCATATATGTACGATCATGATAATCTATGTATCTGTTCTATATCTTCTATATAGAAAATTTCTTAGTAAATATCATGTTATTTATTTTAACGTTTGATTGTTTACTATCTACTCTTGTCATTTATTCCTGCTCCCTGTTGTTTTCCAAGACGTCAGCACTCCCCCCCCTTCGCTAACCGCACACTTTTCACTTAATTCTGACATGTTCTCGTAGAACTTTCTCGCAAATGAAACGTCAAACTTATATCTTTACAGTTATCCCTAGAGAGTTTAGTTGAGCTATGCTGTGTGTATTTTCTCTCTCACTCCACTCTCTCTTCCTCTCTTACTTTCTGTGTATCAACTAAAATATAAACCAACACATTTATTTCAATTTCGCGCAAAAGTCAAACTAAAACTAAACTAAACAACAAAATAATAAAAAAAAAAAAAAAATATATATATATATATATATAAATATATATAAAAAAATGCCTCAACTTTTCCCTCTGCCTGTTGACAGGTAAAAGTTATTGCCATAGAGAAAAAGCGAGAATGAGAAATTGTGGAATAGAAGAGAAGAAGAGGAAGGAGGGAAGTGGCGTAAAGAACTAGAGAATTTCAAACAACAACTGTCAACAATCAACACCTTTTTCATTAAACGCATTAGATGAGATGAGACAAAGTCTCTGTGTATATCTCACTCTCTGTCCCTGCATCTCTCTGACATGACATTTGTTTTTCATTGAAAGCGAAAAGAGGAAATGACATTGGAAAATAGACTCGCGGAGGGTAGAATAGTGGGAGGGGGAGTCGTTGGTGTTGTGTTGAGGGGTACTGATATAGGGTATAAGGTGTATAAATGGTGTGAGTATATACTATATATATATATATGTACATATGTATGTATGTAGGTATGTAGGTGCGCCTAGCTGTGATATTTGTTGACAACACTCATTCATTCAGTCATTCAGTCACTCAGTCAAGTCAGTCAGTCAGTCACTCACTGAGCAGCACGTTGTTGACTTTGATGACTTTTCTTAATTACAAAACCTGAAACAGAAACTCAGCGAGACAGGAGACAGGAGCCAGGATACAAAGAACTAAACAACAGGATGTGAATAAATATGCAGCATGGCATTCCAAATTCAGCTTATTCCTCTTTTTTATTTTGTGTTTCTGCTGTGTTTGCTTTGCTTTGTTTATTATCTTTTTTCTTTTTTTTTTTTTTTTGTACATAACACAACAGAGATATATTAATTGGGTAATAGAAGAAAATTTGAAAACTTTTAATTTGCCTTGTAAAATGTTTTTGAAATCTGTCTAACAAAATTGTTTATAAATTGAAGCAAACGATCTGTTGTGAAATTTCACAAAATAATAAAAAATAGATTGAAAATTGAAAACGATTGAGACACTGAGAAAATGGTCTTAGGGGCTATCAAAATTTAACTAAACCTATAAAAATTTAGAGCTAGAGACAAAAAAAAAAAAAAAGAAAGGTAACACTATCAAAAAACGCCGATCATTCGATGGCTACTTTATTGTTGTTTTCATATCGTCTACCTACCACTGAGTTTTCAATATATAGCAGGAATAGATGATATTCATTTTGTATGAGATTTTGTTATGGTTACGATTTAAGATAAAACTATTAATTGATATAAAATATGCAAACTCAAATGACAACCACATAAAATGTCAAAAATAAAATCTTGCCACAAACATTTACCACAATTTATGCCACAATCATTTATTTTTTTTTTGTTGTATTTATCACAACCTGACTAAAAGTTTATGTTAATAGTTAGTTATTCTAAATAGATGAACACACCCCCTCCTCTACATCATAACTAAAACCGAACAAAAAAAAAAAAAAAATAAAAATATAAAAAATGGGCTACAAAAAAAAAAGCTGTCTCTATGCTGTCAGAGTTCTTTGTTGTTGCTTTTTATGCAAATGTTTTTTCATCTAATTTATGCGAAATTCAAATTTGACAAACGCCGGCAAAGCTTCACAAAGCTTTGTGTGGCTTTTAGTTTTCAACACTCCAAAAACAAGAAAAAAAAAAAATTAAAAAAAAAAAAAAACGAGGAAAAAACTGACAGAAAACTGAAGGGAGGAGTGAAAATTTAAGTTTTTTTTTTTTGGTCTGAATTTAATGACCACTTTTTGTGTTTTTTTTTTTTTTGTTTTTTTTTTGCCTATTTTGGAAAATTTATGAGCCACAGCGGCGTTGAAATTGAAATTAAACATTAAAGTTTAACCATCATCATTTTGAAATTCCCCCAAAAGAATAGTGTAGAGGGAAAATGTATAGGAATATTTAAGTTGGTTTTAGTTTAGTTGAAGTCTTCTTTTATTTTAGCCACAATGCTCTATACCCATCACTCAATCAATTAGTTTCGACTTTATTTATTTAAAACTGCAAAATCCAAAAATGTCAATAATAAAAAAGATTGTCATAGAAAAACCAAATACAAAGGCAAACAAAAATGCAATGTACTATATATTCATTCTATTTGCCTGCATATCAATATTTTTACACTGTCTTCCAATAAATCTACATACACTTGGAAAGCAAAAAAAAAAAAAAAATAAAGAAATACAATTTAGAATGTTATTATTATCTATATATACATACATTGTATATAAAAGGAATATTAATTTACTTTTATTATTCCAATTCCAATTTATTTATAGATTGCTTTTTCTACAGAAATTTATAGTTTATTAGGTAATTAGTAGAAGTACAGAATCTATATATATAGAATTTACAATATGTGAACTCCTTTTATCATGTCATAAATAATTTTTTTTTTTTTTTTATATTTAATAAAATATTGACATTAATTTTAATGTGAACACAAAGATATTTGACAAAGTGTAGGATCATCATACAGCAGCAAATTTCTAATGCGCTTGTGTACAGTCAGTATATTTATGTGTATGTGTGTGCTTTTTTATATATGCATATATATATCATCCATATCTACATATATCTATATCTACATATATCTATGCTTTTCATTGACATATTTTTTCCATCTGTTTGTCACATGCACAGAGAGTTTATTAAAAACAACAAACATAACCCACATTCCGCAAAACATTTTATATTGAAAGAGAGTAATAATGCAAAAAAAAAAAAAAAAAAAAATAAAATAAAGAAAAACATTGAATAAGAAGAAGCAGAAAGGAAAAGGACAAACACAAAACAGACACAAACACAAAAAAAAATGGACATATATATACACTGATATATGTATGTAGATAAAGATATATGCATACACACATATATTTGTTTGCATCTGTGTGTGGCATGGAAAATGTCAAGCCATATCAACTAAGCTACAATGAAAATGACATTGTACAAAATAAAACAAAAGGAAAAAGAATATGCATGTATGTATATATATATATTTGATATAATGTCAGAAAAAAAATGCATAAAAGATTACTATAAAATTCTGGAAAAACGACCAACAAACAAATCATATTTACTAGCATATAATTTACTTGCACAGCATAAAACAAAAGAAAAAAAAAATGAAGACGAAGGAAGACCATTATTCAAGCATCTTTTTAAAATCAATGAAAAATAATCTTTGAAGATATAATCAATCATTTGATAGACTGAATATGATATATCCATAATACTCAATTCTCCTCTTCATCTACTTTTCAATGCTGTGCCACATCTTCATTAATCTAACTTTTCCGGCTTTCACACATTGTCGAAGGGGGTTGCCTCACACCATTTCCTTACACCTCCTCCTTCTCCTTTCCATCATCTTTTCAACTCTTCAAACATATGCAAATTAACTTTTTTACTTTGCCGCTCTATCATCTCCATCCCCCCTTCTACTCATTTCAGAGCATCAAAAAATTTGTTACCTTTTTGATTTTATTTTTTTTCCTCCCCCATTTTTTTTTTTTTTGCAAAATTTGAATAAAAAATCAATTTGGTTGAATGAAAACCCCCTCACACTTCTTCTCCATCCTTAACCACTCAACTATAGAAAAAAGAAAAAATAAAGAAACACCATCTTTGGTAACTCTGTAATGAAGAAAATGTCCATATAGTAGTAGGTACATATATGTTAAAAAAAAAAATTTATATTCGTATTTCTATGTTATGGATATATATGGTGAAGCGATGATCATCTATCAAATATTTTTGCCAGTTTCCTAGTATAGCAAATTCCCTACAAAAAAAAGAAACCACGCCACACATCCATCAAACGGAGCGAGGGGAACCTTTTGGGGAACATTGTCACTCGCAGTGCGACATGTTTTATCATTTTTTTGGGTTTGGTTTTTTTTTGTTTTTGTTTTTACAACATTGCATGTAATTTGTCGTCCATTTTGAATGTAGCCAAGTGGTTGCTATAGAGGGTAATGGTGGGTGGAAGGTGCGGTACTATATTTTAGCAAGGTCGGTTGTTCTGGTGGGGTGGGGTGGGGTAGGGGACTGTGTTCAACCAATCCTTATATCACAGTATATGCAAATTATCATTTTTTTTGTGTGTTTTACACACACACACACACAAACACACACACAGATTTTCATTTAGCCTCCAGTTTTTCCATTTCTACTTATTTTTTTTTTTTACGATTATGATTATGTTTTTGAGTGTTCATTTTCATTTTTGCATTTTTCGTGCATTTATCAGTTGGACGGATGGCTGACTGACTGACTGACTGACTGCCTGCCTGGATGGCTGCCTTTCACTGCTTTTCACTTTTCCCCATTTTCATTTGTTCTATACAGTTTTTTTCATTATTATTTGTTGTTTTTTTTGTGCGCTTTTGTTAAATACAAATGATGATAATGATTCTACAGAGTGCTCCAATGTAATGTAATATGTAAAATTAACCAATTTTTTCTCAACCAGTTGATTCAAATAAATTGAAAAAAATGAAATGACACTTTTTATGGCCATGAAGCGTGTGGTACCTGTTCCCATAGATTATCAAAAGGAGCAGATTTTGTGCTATAAAAAAGCAAAAATTAATAAATATTAATAAAACTAACATGAACATTACATTTAAGAATAAATATTTAATAATTTTGTTGTGCTGCTGGTTAACATTTTTTGTTTTTGTATATCTTTTAAAAATATGCCATAAATTTTCATTATTTATAGCTAATCGAATTGCTTGAATTGTTGCTTAAATTTGATCCTTTTTTTATTTTTGCTAAGAATGCAAAAAATTACCAAATATCAAAGGGCATTCTAATAATATTTGCACTTTGTTTTCCTTCTTTTTTTTTTCTCTCCATCTATCATCCAAAAATATTGTGTGTGTGTGTGTGTGTACATTCATACATTCCATCTCTTAAGGGAAGGGGGCGGAGAAAAGGATAACAAATGCCGCAGGATGGTGAACCAAGTGTAGGGATATATATAACCTCATGTATATACGATATATGCATATGTTTAGTCAAGTTTATTGAAAAATATGCGCTGACAGGTAATATGTCAATGCGTGCAAAAGTGCCAACCGTTACTCCATCCATACACCCACTCAATCCCCCCCCTCCCCCAGTATTCTTTTGGCTCCATCATAATAGACTTGCCGTTATATCCCTCGTTTGTTCTTTGTGGCCCTGAAGCCATATTTATAAGCCAAAAGAGAGAAAGAAAGAATGAAAAAAAAAAACAAGGAAAAAATGTGAAAAATAAAAATATGGCAGCACTCAGCCGAGCTCCTGTGTCTTGTCTTTTTATGATTTATCGCCATCAAATTGAAAATTGAGTGCCTGACAGTGGCAAAACATTTTTTTTTCTCTCCCAATTTCTCTCCTTTTTTTCCTTTCGGTTTTTTTTTTTTTTTTTTGCTTTATTGGTTGATTTTCTTCTGTACTTACCGTAAAAAGACAACTGGCCACACAGACAGCCGCCCAGGAGCCAACCCAATAGCGAAGAACGGTCCGTTCTCTTTCAGGGAAGAACATGGCATGACAAGGAGCTCCACAGTCATGTAGATCCTGGAAAGAGAAGACAGACAGATTGAATAATATAGAATCAGAAAGAACATAAATTAATTGGCATGCTTAAGGGTAATTAATATGGCTTAAATTAAATGAATGTAAATAGATAAATATATGTATATATAATTACAAATTTTCCGCAACATTTTCATCAAGCTTAAGAAGGAAAAGGTGGAAGGTGGGTTAAAAATTATCTTTAGTCTTTTTCTCTTAGACAAGTTGAAATTAAAATTTAGTAAAAAAAATTAAATAAAGATCGGTAACCTTACCAATATAGGAATTTCACAGGAGCTGGTGTAATCATTATCTTTGATATATATAGTAAAAAATATATCGCTTGATGGATGAAATACTTATAAATTCTCGGATCAGATATCGTTGAATTTTATCATTACATTTAAGTCATGTGTGTGTGTGTGTGTGTATCTAAATTTCAGGCTAATTTATCTTTGACAAACAATTTGATAGAATTCAATCAACAACTTGACCATTTTTAGACTCTTTTGTATATTGTATAGACCATTTGGCATTTGTTATTAACTAAATTGCAAATACATTGAAAAATTGCTTGAAATGACAGTTGAGATTTATCTTGTGTAGCTTACTCGATCCCTTATTTCCGACAAAATTGACAACTCTCGGACAGACTCTAAACAATAACTGCAATTTAATGACATTTGGTCAAAGACTATCTCCCCTTTTATTCTACTCTTACCACCATTGATACACATGCATACACACACACATACGCACACATACGCATACGCACAACTTAACTCAACCTTGAACTTCTCCTGGGGGTAGAAAATTGCATTTTGTCTGAAATGTGGCAACAATGCCAAAGACATGAAGGTTTAGTATTTTTGCCCTATCCTGGACTGGCGCATTGTAAACCGCAAGAGATTTGAATTTTAGATAGAATCAAATATACACACACACACACTGATAGGGGATGGTGAGGGGAAGCGGGGGAGCGAGGGAGAATAAAAAAAAAAAAAAAAAGTTGGAAATTCTTGTATTGCCAACAGTTCAACGGGGGGGGACTGTGACTTTGAACCCATCATCAAACCATTTGCAGCAGTTCAGCTTCAGCTAGTGAGGAAAGGAGTTAGTCAGTCGTCTGCCAACTGGCGTCGAAAACAGAAGCATCTACTACGGCAGCTTTTTAGAGTCGAGGTAAGGGCGATGAAATGAAAATTTGTCTGTCAAAGAGCAACCCCAGAATATACGCACACAAATATGTATCTTACATCTCCCTCTCTCTCTCTCTCGCTCACTCTGTCTCTCTATCTGTCTGTCTGTCTGTATGCATGTCTGTCTATCAGTCTGTCTCTCGGTTAGTGTTTGGGGCTTTATTTCAAATTCCCATTAAAAATTTAAAAACCCAAAACATCCCGCATCCTTGCTGCTCATCCGCGCTCCGCTTTTGGCAATCATCGTTAGGTTAGCGGCGCAAATTGCGTTTTCGACGCCCCCCCCCCCAGAAAAAAAAAAAAAACAGCGAAGAAAAAAAAACAGAATAACGAAAAAAAGAAATCCATATAATGATGTTAATGATAAGCAGGCAGCAGAGATGAAGCAGCCACCAAAAAAAAAAAAAAAAAAAAGCAAACTCTGCCTCTACCACTCTCTGGGCCATCAGGAATGAAATCCAACAATAACATAAACAAAAGTAGAAGGAAGAAAAAGAAAGCAACGACTTTTATATATCCTGTAAGACAAAACAAATTTTAATTAAAATCATTGGAAAGGAAAATCTTCCTTATTAAGGGATCCTTTGACCATCGAGGAAAGTTTAATTTACAGTAGGATTTTTTTTTTTTGTTTTTCGAACAATAAGGAAAGATAATTGCTAGTCTAATATACATATTGTCCACACGAATATCAAGATCAACTAACTGACTATATTTGGTTTATATAATAATCTGATTTACATATCGATCCTTCCTTTACATATAGGGTATTCTTTAAAAAAATAATCATAAAAAAATACATGAAACTTTAGTAAAGAACGAAATTGCCTGCAAGTTAGCCACATTTATTTTCAAATTATCCTTCGCGTAAGCTTGGCAAAAATTTAAATTTTAATGAACTCAACTTTTAGTAAACGGGATTTGATTGGCTCAAGACCTTTGAAGACATTTCAAGATTTACATTCCAACAGCAATAAAGACAACCAAATGAAATAAAAGAAAAGCAAAAAGGTCTTTAAATAAATATATCATCTGTTTATGTACACATATTATATATATATATCTCTGTGCTCTATCGATCACTTTTCATATTTTATAGTTTTGAGGGAGTTTAATATTTTTATTTTTTTCTTCATTTTTATCTATCATCCTCGATCGCTTCCTGTTCTTGGCGAATCCATCCATCCATCCATCCATCTATCCATCTTGATTAAAGCAAGCAAAATCAAACAGACTGCCTACTTCTTCTTCTATATATTGGTAATTTTCTGTAATCTTCTAAGCCCATTCTTCTCCACCTTTGAATCCGATTCCTTTTGCCTTAACTCCTTTTTTGCCTTTGCCTTTTTCTGCTTAGAGGTAGGCGGCGGCGGCAACAGTTACAACAAAAGACCCAACTTGCACATTGACCACAACAAAAGAGTGAGGAGACTGCATTGTTAGCCCTGAGACAGAGTCGGAAGTCGACAGTCGACAGAGTCAGACTGTCCTTCTTTCATTTTTTCTTTGTTTTTTTTTTTTTTTTTTTTTTTTTGTTGGTCTGGTCTCTTCTCTTCTCCTATAATGTTTTGTTTTTGTTGGTCCAGCCGGGTTTGAATCGAGTAGAGTCGAGTCGAGTTGAGTTGTCGGCTCGGCCAGGTCTGGTCTGGTCTCCTCTGCTCTGCTCTGTGAGCTCCATTGTTTTCGATTTTTATGAGGCATGTATAAATAATTGCGCCCAAAGGCCGACGCCGACATAAGTTTTCATGCCCAGGCGAGTCGACAAGCGGCGAGCGACTAACTAAACTGCTGCGCCCTTCAACTCCACTACTACCACCTTCTTCTGATCCAGCATACAAAATGTATTTTGTTTTTGGCTCCTGGCTACAAATAAAATATATATACATATATATATATATCTATATAGAATGAGAATGAGCAAAAAAAAAATTACAAATGATGAAGCTGAAGAGCGTTTGGGGGGGGGAAATGCCTGGTACTTTAAGGAGTTTTTAATTTATTATAGATAAATTTTATGGCCATGCAAAAGGTTTTTGTTTGTGCTCTCCGCCCTCCCTTTACTCCATTTTGTTTTTTTTTTTTTGGGGGCGTGTTGATGATGGGCCAAGCTGCAAATTATTATGAGTAAAGTTAGCGGCGATGAGACACCAAACTCCTCCATGGCAATCTTTAGCAGTTGAGATGTGCGGAATGCAGCCACAGTGTATATTCCTTTTAACAGATATTAAATGAAAGAGGAATAAGTTTTTAAATGAAATACAAAAGAAAGAACAAAAGCAAGAAGCAAATTAAGTTTTTTCTTTACTTTGATATGATTCGGTCAAAAAGAAATGCAAAAACAATCCAAGCAAAACCCCCAAAAAAAACCCAGGAAAATACCTCCAAAATAAATCTAAATAGTTCGACTACTTTGTAAAGTTTAAGACAACATTTGAGATAAGAAAATTTATTAAAAAATATCATTAATTAAAAATTAAAAATTTTTAAAAATGTTAATTTACTATTTGATAAAGTAACTGATATAAAAACTATAAATCGAAATATAATGCAAATTGGATTGAAAAGCAGCTCAATCACTTTTAGTTGACTGTAAAAAAAAAGAGGAGATCATATTCGTAACTGAAATTTTTGTTTGTTGAAGCCTCGACTATATATCTAGACATGGGGCTTTAATAATCTAGGATTAAGTATTCGATTAGAGTCTCAGACATGCACTTTGACTGTCTCTCAATAAAGTTAAGGGTCTCACTGTAAGCCTGTCTGTGGCCACCTTCAGGCCCATAGGAAACTTTATTTTCAGCATCAACAACAGAGTTTTGGCTGCAGGCATCACAGAATGCTTGGACTTTAACTCTAACTCATTGCTATCTTCAACTACTACTACTCCTGCTCCTCCTCCTTCTCCCTCTCCTTCTACTGCCTATCGCCCGCCGCCCGTCGCCTGCCGCCTGCTACAATGGCAGCCAGACAACCCTCGTCGACAGCGTTAATGATGGCGCTGTCTATGTATAGGTTTCTCCATATATATATATATACATATATATATATCTGTATATTTATATTTTTTTTTGGGGGTGTTGCTGACGTTGTTAAAGTCAAAATAGACAGAGCAACAGACAGGACACGAACAGGAGGTCGCAGCAGCAGCAGGCTGAATGACTATAAGGACAAAGACCAATATGATTGTCCTAAGGGTTGATTCTACAGGACCAGGACAGGCCTGTCATCTGCTGTTACTGCTGCTGCTGCTGTCCTTGGGGGAAGACAACTTGGCATTTGGCACTTGGCACAGGGACAGACAGAATACACATGCATTCGAGTATAGGAAATATTTCCTATCTCACTCTTTTTTTTTCTCCTTCTTTTTCTTCGTAAAATTGAAATAGGGCAATTTTGTAAAGGAAATGGCCAAGCAGGATACGAAGTTCAAGACATTTTGTTGACCCACAGAACAGAACAGAGAAACAACAACAACAACAGCAACAAAAATTTACCACTTATAATTTATTAATATTATCGACCTCGAAGTCATCCAAAACTGAATCAAAACTGAACCGAGCAAAAAAAAGAACAGAGAAAACAAAAAAAAAGGATCGAAAAAAAGTCAAAAAGCCGCACAAATTACACATGTCGACACTTTATTAAAAGCCAAAAAGGTTTTTGTGTTTTTTAGGATTTCGATTTTGATAGCAGAAAGCATGGAAAGGATTCTCGTTGTTTTTTTTCTTGTTTGCCCCTCTCTTGTTGTTGTTGCTTTTTGGTTGTTTGGTTGTTGTTGTTGTTCTTTTTTTTTCCTCTTGCTGTTGCGGTCGATCTGAACCCGAGGCTATAAAATGTCGACCCGTCCATATGTTTGAACCATAAAAAGCAGAGATATTGGAGGAGGAAGTTAGTTTGGGGAAAAGGGGATAAAGCGAGCTAGCGGGTTGTCAGGAGGTGGTAGCCAACTTTTGGCGCGAGTTTCTCTTTGGGTTAACGCCCCTCATTTTGGTTTTTGCGTTTAACCCTTTCATGGCCAAATTGTTGAGGTCCTATACACCACATGCAAATGATGCCCGAAAGCAAAAGAGAAGAAGGAAAAAACAACAACAAAAAACACAAAAAAAAAGAGATGCAAACCAGTCTGTAGATAGGATGTAGGATGGGGGGGGATGTTTGCAGAATACTCTTCCTCATTTCATGTAATTTTAATGGTTATTTATAATGAGCGTCTGTTTAAACTTTAAGTATTTTTATTTTATATTTTGCATTTTATTTTTTTTTTTTTTCTGTTTTGTTTTGCCAAAGGTGACACACCACCAAAGCAAATTGAAGGACGTTCTGGTTCGCTTGGTTACCATCCTTCCTATTCCTACCTCCCTTCACAACTGTCTTCCTCTACGGCCAGCCTGTTTTACGCTGCCCTTCTGTGCCCTTGCCGCCCTGAGGTTATGTGAATGTTGTCGGGTCATATGAAAAAATGTTAAAAAAAAAAAAATGTTAAAAAAAAGGTGTTAAGCCGGAGCGCGTGGAACTTATTTCCTTTCCCTACCATCAACCCCACCCTTTAAAAAAAAAAAAAATATATATATATATATACATAAATTTATATATATATATATACATATGCATATGAGAAGGACCACAGGTGGCTCCTCTTTTCAAGCATCAATTTGCTTCATTTTCATTTTTTCCTCTTTTTGTTCCTACTTTACGTCGCTCGTAATCAGGTTGAACACGTAATTAGCTATTGAAATTAGGGGCAGGAAAAAAAAGAGTTGTGAATATGAATTAGCAGGGTTTAATTTGTAAAATGACCCTTTTTGTATTCATAAGTGAATATTCATATTCATATACATACATAAATTAATATATGTATGTATTGCATATACATATCTACATATCTTTACATATTTTAAATGAATCTTGATGCAAAACGTGAAAGGAAGCACTAACTTTTAGAGGGTCACTTTTAGTTATTATATTAATACCATCAAATGGATTTTTATACCCTTTTCTTATATAGGGACAAATGATTACTAAAAATTATGGTTACATTCACTGAGAAAGATCATGTTGGAAGGTAAGGCTTTATTACATCATAAGGGGGAAATTATAAGGATCAAATGGAAGAATTTTTAAAAATTTTTTCTTTAAAATTATTAAAATATTTATGGAAGATTCTTGGAATCTTTTGTGATGGAGGTTGGTGCGATCATGAGGTCAATGAGAAATATCGAATTCATTTAATGAAACTTCGAAAGTTGGCTAGTTTCATTCAGTATTGAAAAAAGAAATTGAAATAATTATTATGAAAGATAACTAAAGTAATTTAAAAAAAAAAAATAGACAAACTAAATAAAACTAATATATATATAGAAAAGAAAGATGTAAATGTCAGAACTATTTGGGAATTGTAATTTTCGGGAAATGGTATTTAATTGCTTATAATTATTTACATATAAGTAGTACACATAATATAATAATAGTTGAGTCGAAAAGAGTACAACAAACTGAACAATTATGTAACTCAAACAGATAAGGAAAACTTTATACATGAAAAAGAATTTAAACAATAATAAATTAAATAAAAAAAAAACTAAAAACAATTAACAAATTGAAGTTAGTTCTCAAACAAAAATTAAAGCCAAAACTAATAAAGATAGAATCTCTCAATTATATTAAAACTGTTTAACATTTTGGGATGAACATTTTATATATATATGTAACATGAACATTTTATATATATGTAACTATGATCGCTCATCATTGGCAACAAAAACAATTTCGTTGGAAAAAAAATTGTTCTAAACATTTTTTTTTTTTTTATAATTTTATATTTTATTTTTTTTAGCTAACCAAAGTTGAGCATTATTATCGAGAAACAAAGTTTGTTCTTCTATCTCCTCCTGTTTGGCCACAACATCATGGCCAGACACGACAACTTGACTCGAAACTCGGCTCAAACTCGAACGCTGCAAACATAGCTCTACACATGCATAAACACACACACGCACACGCACACACACACACACACACATACAAGCACATACAGAATTGGCATATAAATTTCCATGGAACCACCACAAATTTGTGGGCAACAAACACGTTCCTCTCTATTAAATTTCATAAATTTATTAAATTATGCGCCTGATGCCTGCCAAACGAGAAAGTTGAAAACAAAACAGACAGAGATAGACAGAGGCAGAGCAGAATCAGAGAAAGAGAGAGAGGGAGATAGAGACAGAGAAAAGAACGATTATGGAAAAATAATATTTGTGTTGATTGAAAAAGAACAAAAAAAATAAATAGAAAAAAGGGAAAAAAGGAAAAACCGAAATGAAAAGTGCCACCAACTGAGAGCGGCACCAAGTAATTGGAACTAAACCAATCTCCTTATGGGGCCAAAAAAAAAACGAAAAGAAAATACATAATAAGAAGAAAATCGAGAGAATATTAAGAATAAAATTTTTATTTGAAATTAAAATCCCCTCCTCCCGCTGAATATGTGCGCCCTTGGCTATAGATCTGTAGTGTTGCATTAATTGTTGTCATTTGTCTCGTTACTTGACAGCCTAAACTAAAAATTAATATGTCAAATTATGCAGAGACTTGTTAAGCACTATCGTCTGTGTCCCGTTTCGCAGGTTCAGCAAGTATTCACACACACACACACACACACCTATCCATCCGTTAAGGCTACCGCTTCTGTCACTGTTCTACCTACCATGCAATTAGAGAAAAGAAAAGCTGCCAAAATGTCAAACCGAAAATTGCTGCGTTTGCCTGTCGTGCCTGTGTCTGGTCTGGCTTGGGTTGTCAATGTCAGGTACAGGTTCTAGGCAAATGTATATTATAGAAATCGGCTATAGTATATATATATATAGGCTTGCACCTGCAGTAGAAGCAGCAGAAGCATCGTCATCATCATCATCATCATCTTAACAACATTTCATCAGCAACAACATATTGAAAATTTACAGTTTTCCCATTTTCCATTTGGGAAGCAAATTGTTTAATTTGCATTAGTTTAATGTGACCATCTGATCGATGGGTCTTCCCCTATGTGGGTTAGTTAGTTCGCTGGCGTCATCTGGTCAATAGACGGACATGCGAGTGTCAACGTCACGTTCTCATCTTTTACCTACCAACTCTCTCTCTCTTGCTCACTCTCTCCCACTCCCTCCCACTCTCTTTCTCTCTGGCTGCTCTTTTGGTTTGAACGTGATGTGCCTGCCAAGTGGAGCCGATAAATATATATTTGTTGGCTCAACTCAACTCAACTCAACTCGACTCGACTCGACTCGACTCGACACGACCCTGTTCCATAATATCTATGCTATATGCGGGGGATAAGGCTTTAAGTTGAATTTAAGTTGGTTTTAAGTTGTAAGCATTTAGTTGACATTAACTGGGATTTGTCGTCTTGATGCCCTAAAGGCATGTCCATGATGTTGTTATATGAGATGCTAAGAAGCATGAAGATTAGATCAAAAGATATGTCAAGGAGGGGGGTAGGGTCAAGAAAAGTAAGTAAATGAAAGGCGGAAGAAGAAACATGGCCAAGAAAAAGTTTAGCAACACGAAACTCTATGGAAATACAAAAGAAAAAAAAAACGAAAAAAAAAAATGTGAAACAAAAGAACAAAATTTTCTAATAGTTGAAAGAATATATGTATAGTATGTATATTATAAAGAAATAAACTTGTACAATTTTTTTTTCAATAATTTTTCAAAGACTTTTCTTCTTTGTATACAGAATCAGAATCCCAATTTTTTTTCTCTCTTCTGCTCATTTCCTTCGTTTTGTTTAGCTGTCAATATCGATTATATAGGCATTTCTTTTTCTATATACCTTTTATTATATATATATATTTTTTTTTTTTGCTGCCTTTTGTTCATTTTGTTATCTGTTTTTTTTTTTTTTTAAATGTAATTTGATGCGTTATTATTCAAATGATATATAATTTCCTTTGCCAATGCCTTGATATTAAAAAAAAAAAAAAAAAAAAACCAAAAGGCGAATGCGCTTTGTTCACTTTTCCTTGCCACCTGTCCGATGTGGCTGGCAATGTTGTTTTTGTTTTTTTTTGTTGTTTTTTGTTGTAGCTGTTGTTGTAGTTGTTGTAATTATTATTTGTATGAAGCGTGTAACCGGCTTTCGTCTGCCTAACTGTTGTACCACCATCGCATCGCATCAGCATCAGCATCAGCATCAGCATCAGCATCAGCATCAGCTATGGCTATAACCATTGCCACATCTCGCTCTTCTTTAGATCTTGCTACCACTCTCCTGCTATCTCTCCCTCTCTCTCTCTCTCTCTCTCTCTCTCTCTCTCTCTTTCTCTCCCTCTTTCTATGGAGAACTCTAGGCAATGAATTTTCTTTTCTTCCTTGCCTGTTTGCCGCATACTATATTTGCCGTTAGATGCGCTGGCGTTGATGCTGCGACTGCTGCTGCTGCTGCCGCTTGTTGGTTGGTTACTTCTCGTGGCATATCTGTATCTAGAATGTTGCATGCCACAAACGCCAATGTCTCGAAATCGTAACAGTAACAGGCTTTATGCAAATTGTTGTAATATTTTCTGTATATTACCATCTCTTTCTATCACTGTATGTTGTTTGGTTTTGGAGCGTTGAGAAGGCGTCGACTACTATGTGGTGAGGGTGAGGTTAGGGGGGGGAGAGATTGGTAAAGAGGAGAAGATCAAATGGGGTGGGTATTGGCACTTCAAATGGACCGTTGCTTGTTAAGCGATATGGGCGACACTCCATGAAATGGAAATTACCGTTTTGGTGTACACTTTTTCACAAAACTCAATGAGCAGTAAGCCGACTTACACACACATACGCACATACATATGTACATTCCCAGCCATATACATAACAGTTGAAAATTGTGGAAATTGAGAGATTTTAATGTTTGTTTACATTCAAAGCATTCAACACTCAACTGACTACTTAACTTTTTCAAATAATTGCCATAAATTGTTTAATTTAATCACTAGATCTTGCATATAAATTTAAATAAATGTTAATTGTTTACCAATTATACAATAAATTTGTGTCTATATAGATAAACAATCGAATTTATATAGAAAAAATAAAAAAAAATCAAACACACAAAGTTCTAAGTGAGAAAACGGAAATTTCTTTTAAGCTTCTTTAATATTAAATAAAAGATAATTTATCTATTTAATATGTATAAAAGTTTTCTAAGCATTTTAAGTTTTAATATATACATAGTATATTATATAATATACATTTATGATCTAATAATCTTTTACATTACAATTTTATTAGTAATTGCCAACACTTTGTCTGCATTTGAGTTTTCAAAGTTTTCAAATTTGCTTACTATTTTATCAAATTTTTGTACAAATTTGTTTCGATTTATCTGATATCTCACGTACTTGTACTCTCCCCGTGTATAGCAAATTGTATTATTTTTTTTTTTTTTTTGCTGTGTGGGAACTTGATATATATTTGTGGCGCATATCACAGTGCGGCATCTTCAACAGCGTTGGCAACACATGTGAAACACTTGTTCCATCGATGCTCTCGAAAAGTCATAATCTTTCGATTCCCATTCCCATTCCCTAAACCACTTGATGTTAACTTGCAAACGCATTAACTAAAAGCAAGCCTGTTATTCTCCCTTTACCCAACCACTCTACTCCACCACTTTACTCTTTACTCAACTCTACTATAGTCTAGTCTTGTCTAGTCTACTCTATTCCAATCCACTCTATACTACTCCCGATTAAATGGAGAAGGGATGGTGAAGTGAAGTTGAGGCTAGGGAGAGGGCATAGAAGAGTTGGCATATCGACGGCGCATGAAAAAAACATTTACTGAAAACTATTTGCAACAATTTTTCACAGTCAGCAGCTGCCATAATTTTTCTAGACGTGGAACATGGATTTGCCATCTTTTTTTTTTTTTTTTTTTTTTTTTTTTTTTTTTGGATTTTGTTTTTTGCTTTTATTTTAACACTTTAAACGATGAAGTTTAGTGGAGGCAAAAGGCTCTGGCTCAGGCTATGGATCAGGCTCAGGGTTTAGCAGTGACTACGGCACCAACTCCAAGCTCTGACTCTTACTCTTACTCTGGGCTGCATTTTTATTCCCATTTTTCGTTAGAGCCAGAGAGTGGGGAGTGGAGAGTGAAGAGAGGGGGTGAAAGATGCACAGCAGATACAGATATAGCAACAATTTATCTCACAGTTTGCAGTCTAAACAAAATGACGCTGGACCTGGCCATAGGGAGTGTTTTTTTTTTCTTCTTTTTTTTTTTTTCTTTAGCTGCTCACTGGCGGCTCATCGGGCTCATCTCTTGCCATACCATTTGCCATGGGTTCCGCATCCGCATTCGTATTCGTATTCGTATTCGCATTCGCAATTCGCATTCCCTCAACGTGGACAGCGATAAATGTTTTAGCATTTTACCAAAAACACAAACTACATACAGCATAGAAACTCGCCGGGAAATATACAAATGATTTCGTATTTATTTCAACAGAGTTGAGGGCTCAACAGTCCAACAGTCCAGAGATGAGGTCCAGAAATGGTGGTCAGTGGCGGTCATGGTATCGAATGCGCTTTAGTCTGTGGATCTGTTGAGGGTCTATATACTTTTTTCTTTTTTTTTTTTTTTCGTTTTTTGTATTTTTTTTTTTGTAATTTAGTGCAACGAGTTTTGATGGTAATTTTCCATGCGGGCTTAGAATAGAACTTGTAGTCAATATGCCATGACCATGGGGATTACTGATTGGTAAACAGAATCTGACCAAAGAGGAGAGGAGCATACATTATTTTTTCTGTTTTTTCTGTTTTTTTTAAGGTGTGAGGTCTTGCTAACAGCTGGATAACCATGATAACTACAACAATGAGTTTTCATTAAATTTTGAAATTGATTTCCCTGTTACCCTACCCCTTTGTCTATATTTTACACAGATTTATTATGTTGGATATATGTATGTAAGGTAGATATATATATTATTTGCATAAAGAGGAAAAGTTATCCAAGTTGATAGGGATCACAAATTTATATGTATATTAAATGAAAATATTTACTTAACTGAAACTGATAGATTTCTTATTTTCGATTTAAATGCTTTAATTTAATTTGGTTTTGATTTTATTTTCAAAAGTTGGCCAAAAAGTTTAGAACTTCCACACATTGAATATTCTGTTTAGCAAGAAATTTATTTGATTCATTTTCCAGTTTAAGAAGTTTGTTCTTTTTTGTTAAGTTTTTATATGTATATAGTACATATATAGTATTTGTTTGAAATCATGCAACGTTGCGCCTTTTTTTTTTTTTTTTTTTTTTGTTTGTTTGCTTCATATCTGATGACTGATAAATATGTATTGAAAGTAAAGTGAAGCCATTAATTCAATGACGAATGCTGAATCACCTCTCTAGCCCTTAACAATTCAACCAATTCCGTTATACACCATCCCCTCATCTCTTCCCAATTCGACGAAAAGCCACTTCCTGGATCAGGACCGAGTTTCCTGTACCGTTTCGTGCCTTTATTAACGGATAGTTTTCCACCAATTGAATATCACAGGAGCCAAAGACGGGCACCGGGGGGCTGGGGGGTAGGGGAAACAGAAGAGGATTGGATTCAACACAAAAAGGCATTTGAATGCGTATTAAAAAATGTTGTATTTTTTCTTTCCTTCATCTCTCTTTTACTATCTCTCATTCTCTCTATCTCTCTCTCTCTCTGTCTCGCTCTCACTGTTTTCCATTTCTTTCTCTGTCGCTATCTCTTTTACTGATTTGCTGGCTGAAAATTAATGAGACTGACAGGCTTTTGACGCAATTTGATGCCCCGCAGTTTTTGTTCCATTCTTTTACCCCACCCCACCTACTGCATCCTTCCTTTTTTTTTTTTTTTTTTTTTGCTTCACTCCCACTACCACAATACCATTCCCTGGCCACACAGAGCCGCTTTTATAAATATTGAAATCATTTATCAGCTGGTACAAAAGAAACGAACTAACGACGATGGTCAGTGCACACACTGGGCTGACTGGAGTGGAGGAATGCGCGAAATCAATGGGCGATTGTGCGGAATAAAGAAGAGGAAGAGCAAAATGTTTATAATAAATGAAAAATAAATGCTGCAAAAATTAAAGCTTTATCAATTGATGGAAAGAAATAGACAGAGAGAAAATGTAGGGACGGGGAAAAAAAATAAGAGAAGAGGAGGAGAAGAGAGGAGAAGAGAATGCTGGCAGTTAAAAATACACTTGCATAGGGTATTATCAAAGAAATTTTTTAAAAAGCTCCATGATAAAGTAAATAAATATATATATATATATACATTTATATATGTATGTACTTATTGGCAATGTAAACTAAGCATAAACTTATGGATTTAAGCTATTTAAATGGCTTTTTTGATTTTGCTTAGTATTTTTTTTGTAAGCTTTATATTTTTTGATCAATTTTTTTTTGATTTCTCTTGTAATTCTGAATTAGTTTAAGCATAGATATTTATTGTACACATATAAAGAAATTTTAAAGAGACTTTTAAATCTTGAAATCATTGTCATGATTCTTCAAAGTTCCGAAAACCATTTAATAGAAATTATTTTATATATTTTTAATATATATTTCCAATGGGGAATTAAATTATGATTAATGGCTTAAAAGAGAGTATTTTAACTTCGGTGTTTGAAATAAAATGAACTTTGTGCTGTGGTTTGATTTTTACTCTTGACACATTTTGCATTGTGTGAATGAATGGTTGACAGATTTTGATAAGTTCAAACAATTAATACGAGCTCACACAGCCGAGAGAGGAGAGGGAGAGTTTTTGTTAAACCATTTTTATTTTTGTTGTCTCGCTTCCGCTTGTGCTGCTGATTGAATATCAAGAAAAAAAACAAAGCCAGAAATGGGAAATTAATATCAAGTGACATGTTGTTCATTGTAACTCCTAAAAATTAAAGCCATGTACCGCATTTTTTTGGCCAAACTATGAACTTTAAGCACATTTGTCAATGTTGGCGGTGGTGGAGGTGGTGGTGGTTGTGGTGGGGAACTGCAGTGTGATAAGAGGTGAATTGAGGGGTCGGCGGAGAAGACGGACAAGTGGAGGTTGGATGGGGTACAGAGAACTATGCAAAAATTGCGTTTGTTTACCGCGCACCTCTACACACACATACACACACACACAGGTACACATATCTACATACATATCGGACAAATGGAAAAAAAAAAGTGGATGAACGGTTGGTTGGATGCCACCAAAAATGGCACCAAAAAATACCGATAGACCAAAACCCCGTCTCTCATTCTCATTCTGTTTCTCTATTTGTGTCGTTCTATAGAAGGATCTCATTCCTCTTCAATACCAAATAGCAACCCCAACCCCAAACCCCCCCTCCTCCCGTACCAACTGATGATGACGACCACAGAGGGAAATTTATAGGCAATAGCTAAAAACAACGTCGCTTCACTTGAGCGTGAACACTGCCAAACAAACAAAATAAAACAGAACTGAACAGGAGAGGGAGCATGAGAGAGTGAGCGAGGGAGGGGGGGGAGACACTATGAAACTGAACCAAAACTGAACTGAACAGAACGGAACTAAACAGAGAGCGACAGTTTTTAGATGAGTTCTCGGTAACGCTATGAATGGAGAATGAGAATGGGTCTGGGACTGGAACTTGGACTGGGAATGGGATTGGGGCACTGGCACTGGCTCCTCTAGTTCTCAAATAAAAGTCAATGGCTCAAACAGAAAACGAGGGATAAAAAAAAATTGTGGGCGAAAAATGAGAAGCAAAGGCATTGAGTTTTTTTTTTTTTTTTTGTGATTCTGTGTGTGTGTGTGCAAGCCTTGCATGAAAAGCAAATTAAGCCATCAACAAAAATGGCAAAAATATAAGAGAAATACAATGCCTGGTGCCCGAAACCCAGGCACCTGAAAACAGACAAACAAACAAACCAGAAGCACAGCAACTATAGCCAAAATTCTTATACCCTTTATAAAATGAGTATATTTATTTTGTTGATCAATTCACATACAAATAAATTTGAGTTTGTAGAACAACTTGAAATAATTGTTGATTTCAGAAATTAATATAGTTTCATTATCTAGCAGATTATTTAAAATTTGTATTAGAATTGTCATAAGGACTTGTTTTTTTATTAACTAATAAAATTCTTTATGGCTTAAACAACTAGCTTAAATATTATTTTTTTAAAAATTAAATATTAAATTTAAACTTTTATTAATACCAAGATATTGAATGTTTTGTGTAGTTGAGATTCATCAATATATAAATTTACGATCCGTTACGATCACTTGTAATCCCTTGAACTTTTATTAACGCAGATTTAAATCCTTAATTTTGCATTTTAATTTATGAGTATAAGGAAAACACAAAGCTCGTCAAACTGTAACTTGTTGCTACAGTTTGAGATGCTTTATTTCCAAATTCTGCAACAGTTTCTGCTATCAGTTACAGTTCTCGCATAGATTCTATTACAGTTTTACATGCATTGCAAAAAAAAAACAATCTATCAAAAATAATGAGCCCAAATGGTAACATTTTTTTTTCTAATTTCTAAAGTGTAATTTATAGAGTATACAAAGTGCATAATAGTCGAAAAACTGTGCGCTGGTTTCTGTTTTTTTCCTTTTGGTTTGGTAATTGCGAAAATTTCATGCGTCTGACTCGTTGCAGATAATACTAAACTTTTCCTAAAGTTAATGCCACTCGAAACTCAACTCTTAGCCAGGTAAAGTTTGTTTTTCCCTTTATTTTTTTTCTCTCTCTCGTTTTCATTTTTCTTTGCTTGGCTTTTCATTTTATTAAGAAAAGAGTGCGACATTCGACGCAGCGAATTATTTGCGTATTTATGGTTGGCCCTCTCTCTCTCTCTCTCTCTCTCTTTCTCTGTCTGTCTCTATCTTACTCTGTGACCTGACCCTTTTCTATGTGTCCCTGGTGGTTTAGAAAACTTTTTGGCAATTGGCTTTAGGCAAAAGTTTTTGACAGTTTTCCCTGGTATGTTTGGGGTACTGGTAAGAGATGCTTAAGAAGGGGATGGAGGAGGAGGGGAGGGGGGTGATGAATTTTAGAGTTAGGTTTGAATGAATTGAGTTTAGTCAAGTCAAGTTAAGATGAGATGAGTTGAGTTGACTTCAGTAAAGTCGGACAATCAGCTTGTTGTTTTGTTAACAAAAAAAAAAATGAAAAATAGCAAAGAATCCAATTGAAATAATAAACTTTCTTCTTGATGATCAAGTACATACTTAACCTTTCCCTTTTCTTGAAATCAATTTGTATTATTTTCTTGTCAACATACCTGAAATTAAAAGAAGCAGATTTATATTTAATTTAATTTTTAATTTTTTTTAATTTTAGATTTGTCATTGAAAGTGGAATTTTTTTATATATAAAGTTAACGATAAAAATTTATTTATTTAAGTAGAAAAAGCAAACTGATTTTCATATATATATGCAGGTCTTTCGTATATATATATATTTAACTGCTCCGATTTTTACTATAGTCAATTCTTATATTTACTGATTTTTTATATTTATGAACATATATGGAAGTATAAGCATCTTGAACGAAAACTTATAACAAGAAGAAATTTTATATTTGGATGTATATATATACATATATATTTAATAAAATCTTTCGATATCAATATTTTAAAAAATGTCTCATTAATTTTGAAGAAATTTTTTCAACGTTTTTGCTTTTTCTGTAAAGAATAACGTTTTTGATTTTCAAAGTAATTTTCAACCACTTAAAGTGTTCCCTATGTAAATCGTGTTGAAGCCAAAATTAGCATTCATAAATTATAATTTTTGGTTTCTGTTTCATTTTTTCTTTTTTTTCAGTTTTTTTTTTTGTTTTTGATGGTTGCTACCGCTACCTCATCATCAGCTTGTTAAGGTCCCTCTTCCCCTCCCTCTCTCTCTCTCGCTGTCTCTGTCTCTCTCTTTCTCCAACAACTACAACTTACCTCTGTAACGTTTGGCATGATGTTTCCCTCAATGTTGATACCCCACACTTATGCTACACTTGGCATGCCATTTACACAGCTCATTATGCAGTCCGCCCCACATTTAGAGTAGAGCTTGACCCACCCACCCACAATTCCTTTTTTTTTCCTTGAAGCTTTCACCCAACAAACGAACGAACGAACAAACCAACCAACCAACCAACTGGCTAGCTAGCCAGCCAGTCAGTCAGTCAGCCAACAAACGAACCAACCAACCAACCAACAAACCAACTAGCTAGCTAGTCAGAAGTCAGAAGTGGCCCACACTTAATGCCAGAGTTGCAAAATGCAATCCAAGCTCTTCACCAAGTCCACCCTCCTCTATTTCCCTCTTGCTTCCTTTTCTTCCAAACAAACTCTTATAATTTTTGCAATGCAATTGGAAAGTAAGCAATTCGAAAGAGGATAAAATGAAAGAGAGAAGGAGAATTGCAATAGAAACTAAAGAAGGAACAGAAGAAGTCAATTTCCTGGCCAGATGTTTTTGTTACCTATTTACAAGCCACTTTAACCTAATTTCATTAGCAGAAAACCGCCAACTCAATTAAGCCCCCCCCCAAAACACCGCATACACCCTGCATCTACATATATCCTCTCTATCCCCCCCACCGTTTGGTCAAGTAGAATGAAGAAAAAATCAAATGTATAAAACAGGCCACAGTCTGGGTCCATCTTTTACACTCTCACTGAGAAATGCTGCAGAAGTGTGGGCAAGTGGAGTGAGGATTGAGTGACCAAATGAATGAGTGTGAGAAAGGAGGCTTTGGTGAGGATGGTGGAAAAGGGGGCCACTCATCGCTCTTCACATGCATGTCAAGTGTCTCCGTTCGCTGTGGTACATAAAAATCCAATTTTCGTAATTAAAAAAAAAAAAAAAAAAATAAAAATAAATATAAAAAAAAAAAAAAAGAAAACGAAACGAAATGAAAGGAAAAAAAAAAACCGAAAAGTCAGTGTCAGGCAGCAAAGGCAAACCAACCAGGAGTAGAATAATGTGGAGACGGGGTCTGGGACGGTCCGATTCCCATCTCATTAGAGCACACTTTCCTACTACTACTACTACTACTACGATATCCCAATCCCTATCGCATTCCATTATTCCCTATTCTCGTAACAGTAGCAAAAGCACTTGAAACTGGAAATTCAGTTTTCAAATCGGTTGAAAAAATAAGCAAAAGAATGTTAAAATAAATAAACACAATAGTAGTAGTAAGAGAACTAAAAGAGAATTGAACACTTATTCTCTGATTCTCCATCGCTCGCTCTCTCTCTCTCTCTCTTTCTTTTTCATACATATACATATATAGATACTGTATAGTATGTGTGTTGGCACTTTACAAAACAGAAAACACAAACTGGTATATCATCGTTGAGTCCATTCGGTCTACAGTGGACATAGCATTAGGAGAATGGTAATGGTAAATGGAGTGCAGTAAGGGGGAGAAGAAGGAGAATAAAGAGAAGAAGAAGGAGGAGGAGGAGGAGGTAGAGCAAGTTGAAGAGAAGGAGACGGAGAAGAAGGTTGAAGTAAAGGTGGGAGGGGGGATGGGGGGACAATGAGTGGATGCCATCGTCATCATCAAGGTTTCAGCTGTGTTCAGGGCATCGTTAAAACGCTTAGCACGTTTTTAATTATGTTGAGAATGGATGGATATATATACAAATATATGTATATACATATAAACATATATAGACAATGACAGCGACCAGGATAGAGAAAGAGAGAGAGAGCGAGAGCGAGAGAGCGAGAGAGCGAGAGAGATAATGAAAGGGAGTGAGTAGTAGAAAGCGAAGGCAAGATTGTTTTTGGTGACAAAATTCATTTAAATTATAAGTAAGTAGTTTTAATCTAACTTCCTGTCTGTCCCCGAGTCCCTCGTAAGTCCTTTGGTAACCACAGTGTAAAAAATTCTTCTCTACCTCTCCCCCCCCCCATCTTCATCTATCGGATTCCACACACAAAAATTTTTGTTTTGGAATCGCGTGTGATATGTGAGAAGTTAACCCTATGACAGGCAAGCGGTTACGGTTACGGTTAAGGTTAACCTGACACTACTTTAGATAATACGCCATCTACTTTCCTTCGCCAGCACCTGCTCATCCCTGATACGGTTTGTGGATGGGGGGACGGAGGCCCGGTCTTCCGTCATAATGAAACGTGTCAATTTACATGAAAATGATTTTTTCTCCATCTCCTGGTGTCTCTGTCGCACTCTCTCTCTCTCTCTCTCTGTTTTGCAGTTACTAGAGCTCCTTTAGGCAAAAGTGGCAACGTGTCTTAAGCAACCCATTAGGGACTCTTCTTCTTCTCACTCTTTCTCTCTTTTTTTTTTTCTCTCTCTCTCTCTCCCCGTTTCCTTTACATCACCTCCTTTTCTTCTTTGTTTTTTTTTTCTTCTGTCATTCTTACTGCTTCTTCCTGTTAAGTGTTTTTTATGGCACGCTCAACTCAAGCTTTTTATGGCCAACTGCCTTTGCCTTATCCTGTGGCTTAGGAGTCACTCTTCTGCCAATGATGTTGCCACTGCCACTTCTGTTCCTGCTGCTGCTGCTGCTGCTGGTTTATTATTTAAAGCAAATTATCAAAATGCTTTTTCATATCGTAAACAAAGCAAAAGGATTCATTTTTATGTTGTACATCATTAAGCATCATAATCTCAAGATACTTTTCTTCCTTTTTTTCCTGCTGCTGCTGCTGCTGCTGCTGCTGATGATGTTGTTCTTGTTGTTGTTTTTATGGCTACTAATTTTTAAGCTGATTAAAAGTCATCAAAATGAAATCAGAAAAGCTAATTCAAGCATCCTGATTAAAAGTCATTACCGCATTTCATAACGTAACATTATATTGTAACATAAATTTAATCAAATAAATATATGTATGTACATACATATCTGTATATCTGATCAAAAAAAAAAAATGTAATTCTTAATCCTTCAGTGGCATTCGAACAAGCGAAATATTTTCTGATTGTAAAATAAAATGAAAAACTGATCCGTATACAATTATATGTCTAAAGATATCTGACAGTATAATAAATTAAATGAAAACTTTAACCAGCTTGAAGCACTGAATTTAATCTCAAATAGTAAATATAAATAAATTAATTTTTGTTAATGTAAACTTACTTTTCCAATTGTTTTTTCGAGCCAGTTAGTTGCTAAAATATCTAAAGCTATTTAATGCCAATATAATAATATTAGATACTAAAAGTTACGGTTATTTAAATGATTTAAACTAAATTTAAGGCTAATAAAGTTCACATATGAGTATGAAGCTTTTAATTCCCCTTGTTACCTGAAAAAATGTGTTAATCTTTTTTTTGGTTTTATTTTTATAATGCTATTTTGTTCTTTTTTTTTGTGTAAACGTAAAATGTGCATTCAATTGTTATACGGTTCGATTACACACTACTTGTATAAAAATGATTTCGATTTTGCCATTTCAATTTGATTAAAACAATGTTCAATTATTTTCAACTTGTATTTATGGCCTTTTAATAGCCATTTTTTATCTCTCTATCTATGTGAACAAGTTTTCTTTTCGCTTGTTGTTTTTTTTTTACAACAAATTTTTCTAAAATATTTTTGCACTCACTTAAAACCATTTTTAAATTTATATAAAATCGTACTGCATCCATCCCCTGTATTCCCCACCCCCTACCTACTACACTATAAACCAAACAAAAATGCAATAATAATTTAGCAAACACACGAAAACCGCTTCAGGATATAAACAAGAAAAAAACTATAGTTTCTGATGCAGCAAAACCAAAAAAAAAGGAAAAAGAAAGAAACTGACAAACTGCAAAACAGTCCGGCAACAGCAGCACCGGCTTTGGCCTGCATATTTCATAAAAAGTCCTTAGGCAACCAGAAAAATATATAAAAAAAACCATATAGAATACTAACTCATATATCTATATAAATGTATATGTATATTGAAGAAAAAAAAAGTCGAGAGGAAAATATATATAGAGATATTTATAAATGGGGATAAACCAAAAATTGTTGCCAGCGCTTAGACAATTTAACTGCAAAATAAATAAATAGATTTGTGCGCAAACAAAAATTTACTTAAAACCTTCTATCCCCCCCCCAAAAAAAAAAAAAAAAAAAACAGAAAATAAAGCCCGAGAACATAACGTAACGAATTCAATATACCCTAACTTAGAATTTTTTCAAGCTAATTAAGAATTTCAATTTCTATTCAAGTTAAATTTTTTCCTAAGCTAATTTTAGGAAAATTAGAAAAAATTGAAGGAGAAGATTATCTCGATCGATCAAACGTATATGCATATGTTATATATATATATATATACAGTATCTGAACAGCAACAAAAACTTTTAAGATATATTTGAAAGAAATAGGATTTGAATTTTTATTTGAACTCTCATATCAATTTACTTCTTTAATTTGTCAGAAATATTGAATATACAATTAAGATTTGAAGAAAATGCTAAAATGTTGTTTAATTAGAAAATTTTGAAGAATTTCTACAGTTTATAGAATTTTTCACTCAAATTTTTATATATACTTATGTATATATACATATATATATAAAAGATTCTTGCATCAAACTTTTGTATACAAAGGGTATTTGGCAAATGTTGCCATCAACATTTAGTTGGCCTAGCAACATGTTGCTGGGCAACCTTGTACACAAAAATTTAAATGATTAGCTGTGGGGTTAAGCACACCCGCTCGTTCCCAACCTCCCTCGCCACCATCTTGTTGCCTCGCTTGTTGGCTGCGCTGCTTTTGCCTGTTGCTTCCAGCCTGACGGCCATTTTCACAGTTTTGCCAAAGAGAAAATAGAAAAGAAAAACTATTTAGTTGCAGTTGGCTTTTTTTTTTTGGTGTTTTGTATTTTTTGTTTTTTTTTTGTTTTTGCTTTCTTTCTCTCACTATCTCTCACTCTTTCTCGCTTTGTGCTTTTTCTCTGAATTCACTTGGGTACATCAGTCAAACGTCCATCCATCCAAAGGGGAGAGAACTCAACTGTGGGTGCGTCTCTTTCACTCTGTCTGTCTATATCTTTCTATTGCTTTCTGTTGCTGTTGCTGCTGCTGCTGCTGCTGTTGCTGTTGCTGTTGCTTGGCAATTTTGTTGTTGGCCATGTCTGTGTCTGGCATAGAAATGCGCCTCGTCTATTGACAGTAACCATAATTTGTTTGTCTAGCTGGAAGTTGGAAGTGGAGTGGCAATTGCTCAGAGGCCTGAAGCCTTCGATGTTGTTGCTGCTGCTGCTGCTGCTTAGTTGCTGCTGATGGCTTAAATATAAGTTGTAGTGTTTCTTTGGCATGTTTTTTTTTTCTCTTTTCTTTTCTTTTCTTTTTTTCGGCCACAAAACTGTTGACAGTTATAAATGATGGGGTTTCTGGTCAGGCCAAAATCTACAAGCAGCAGTCAAGTTTTCAAATAGTCGAAAGGAGCAAAAAAAAAAGTGTTTACCAAGTAACGGAAATACAAGACAAGAATAGTCAAATTTGAACACACATAGGCACACACACACACACACAGACACATACATACATACAGACGTTTTTATAGTGTGTAAATTATTCAAACTATTTACGTAAAAGTAAACTTTATTCATCGAAATAAACTATCCAATCTATATATCAAAGAAATTTATCATAGTAACAATTTCTTTCTAAAATCCTCAATTAAACGGCTGTCTATAAATTAATTGTTTCACCTAAAAGCATAGATTAAATTATATATTTATTGCTAACATTAATCTATCACTTGTATTTCATTGATTTCAATCTATAATATATTGTATTTTTTCCGTAACAATATAGGTATGTATATATTTTCGTCTAAAATCATGAATAATTGTTGTAACTAAATGGTAATTGGTAGGCTAACATTATGGCCTTTAATAACTGTTTCCAAGTGGCAATTTAATATCCAAATAATGGCATTTAATCCATATTAGACATCATGGCAAATTGATTTGAGAGTCAGTCACTTTTCCATGACATAGCCAATTGGTGCCCGGCCGATCAATTCAAAAACTTTTGCCAATTTCCTTTCCAAGATAAAGTCATAGAGACAGAGACTATCCCGACTATGGTCATAAATTACGCACTACTGAGTAGGTTAAAAAGCAAAAAGGAAAGAAAAAGAAAAAAAAAAGAAAGAAACAAAATCAACAAATTGCATTTATTCCCCAAGATACATATATGTAGATATAATAGATAGATAGGCAGGATAGATAGATAGATCATCATCGGTAGATACCGATCATCAACATCATTTTTTTTTTTTTTTCATTTTTGTATTTGCTGCTTTCACTCTATAAAATTGAAATAAAAAATAAAAAAAAAAAGAAGAAGTCAACGCATATATCGTAGCAATTTAATCGCAAAAGTTTAATTGTAAATCTTATGACTAAACTGAATCGACTATTAATGGCATCACATTATAATAAAATGCTGCACAGTGGCCAAAGGCGGCAACGTGCAACGTGCAACATACGTACATGTTGCAGCAAGTTTCTTTATAAGGTTACCCACTGGACATGGCCTGCAATTTTCACTTGGCTGCATTGACAGCTGGCCCAACATGCACACTCACACACGCATACGTACACATACATATATAAACAAATTTCTGTTTCTGTATGTTATATGTGTGTAGTATGCAACATGCAACATGCCTCATGACTCTTACATACATACATACATACATACCATTACCGATACAAATGAGAATGCCTGTGATATATATATATATATATGTATATACATATGTAAGTACCCTACACCCTGTGTCCCTATGTAGGCTAAGGATGGATTTCGCTTGCTAACCACAAACCGAAAACGGATGTAGGCAAAACGCAAACAAAAAACGAACTGAAAGAAGAAGTGAGAAAACGAAAAGAAAAACACAGAAACGAAGGTATCTTCGAGCAGAAAACGACAACAACATTTGCTCTGATTGTTTTCTCACCTGCGTGCAAAGGAAGTGCACGGGTAAATTGCATGAAGAGGAAATAACAAAATATTTCATTCATTCATAACGAAGATTGCATGCTCTTGAACAGTTGCCAAAACACTTGACTCAGACCAGTTGCTAGATTTGAATTTCGCTTTTATTTTTAACTTGAATCAAATTGAATCCATTTTAACCTTTTTTCAAATCAAAATTATGAAGAGATTTCAAGTAGATTATCCTTTTCAAGGATTCAAATAGAATACCAAACAAATTGTTTGTTTCTAACTTCACTTGTTTCCAAATCAATGATCCAAGTGTTCCAAATGATTTCATTAACTTTTTGTTTCAAAATAACTGACCAATTCGATATGGTCATTATTTGTGATGGAATTGGAATAAAACATTCCATGCGGGTTTCAGCTTGTTGTTTTTTTTTGTTATTTTGTAAAAAAAATGAAAAAAAATCACCGCAATCCCGATCCCAATTCCAATCCCTTGCAGTCATCTTACTTCCACTTGCCGCAATTTCAACATCATCTTCATCTCAACAATCTGACGGTGTCCAGGGCCTTCATTCACGCCCCGTCCTCAGCATATCCTCCATCCTCACCCCTTAACAACAATCTACCTGTCTCTCTCTCTCTCTCTCTCTCCCTCTCTCCCTCTCTTTCTCTCTGTGTCTGTCTGACTGGCTGTCTGTCTCACTATCTCACTCTGTGATTGTGTTTGCCTTGTCCAACATGCGTGCCGTAGATCATCTGCAGTGCAGTGCAGAAATTTTAATTAAATTAAAAACTTTACTTTGAGACACGTGTCAGACACCGTCTCTTGCATCGACATTTTCCTGCCTTTGGTTTTTTTTTTTTTTTTTGTTTTTGACCCCCTCTTCTTTTTTCTTTTCATACAATTTTTTTTTCTCCTTTACTCATTTTTCTTTCAATTTCGTTTTTTTTTTTGAGCCTCTGAGATTTTTACGACATTTTTTTTTTTTCATTTTTCGTTTTTATTTTTCTTTCTACCGGCTTTTTCCTCTCTTCTTACTCATACTTATATACATCTTGTTATTCAATTAAAGTGTTGCCCGGCTCTGCTTTTTAATTGCATGAAAAATGGTTTTTAAGTTCTTGTTTATGTGCACACCAGAAATGTAGGCTTTAGAAGAGACAGAGATAGTGTGTGTGTGTGTGTATGAGAGAGAGAAAAGATTTTGGGTAAAAGAAGAATAAAACGCCTTTTTCATCTCCTTCCCTTTTACTCTCTTTCTTTCCAGTTTTTGTGGTTGACTAATTGATTGCGATTCTTGTATAGTAGAAAAATGTTTTTAGTCTCATACTGTGAGAAATAATTGAATTGATTTGTGTGAATATGAAAATTTTTCTATGCAAGAAAGAAGAAGAAGAAAAAAATACCATTGGTTGCAACTCTAGCAAAAACTAACTAAAATCATTCAATTAAGCTAGCCACAAAGCCACACCACCATCTCTTTCACACCCACTTCCATGCCACATATGTACATATGTATGTATGTATGCATGTATGTATGTATGTACATCCATTGAGGCATTCAAGCATTCATCCACATGCCATCATTCCAACATCATTGCCAACTTTCATAACATAGAGAATGCCTAAACAATCATTAGTTAGCTCTAATTTGGCTTTAACTATGACTTATAATGCAGCAGCTACTTAAACGCAACTCAAAACACAAAAAAAAAAAAAAAACAGTCTGTCGGATGTTTTGCTCGAAAATGCTGACAGTGGAGGCTATTAATTAGATAGACGGAAAGACAACTCTACGTCTCCAACATCGACTCCAACTCTGACTCAGATGAAGCTTGAAAACCACGCACGAGATGCGATTTACAAATAAATTGTTGGGACACGGGCAAAGAGTTTCGGTGTGTGTGTGTGTGTGTGTGTGTGTGTGTGTGGGGACCCATTCAAGGCTGACTCGCTGGCTGCCTGGCTGTAAGGCAGGCAACTGCTGCCATAACAAGACATTTGTAATCATCTTCAATCATAACAGAGACACACACATACACACACAGAGAGAGATATACACATATGTATATATAGTATAGATATGTATATGTTTATGTTTATATTTCTATATTTGTATTTGTGGGCTGCGGACTAATGAACCAACTTAAAATTGTCTCATAACTGTAAATCATGACAACTTATGGAGCGTGCATAAGTCCGAGTATGTATATACATACATATGTATGTATGGATGTATCTATGTATGTATGTATGTAGAGCAATCTGAAATTGTTTGACATGTTGTTGGTGTTGCTGTGGCTGTTTGTTGTTGTTGTTGTTGTGTGGTGTTAACTCAGCTAAAGAAAAAATAATATCAAGAAAAATGACATTACTCTAAGTTTCGGTTATAGATAAACTTTTTTTTTTTTTTCTTGTAACTAATTAACCGAAACGTAAAATACTCTAAATGAATAGCATCATTTAAGTTCCTCCGAACTTTTTATCACAATTTCTTTGCAACTTTGTACAGCACTCATAATGAATAATAGGAGGGAAAAAAACCATTAAATATACATATACAACATACATAGATATGATTATATATATGTACATATATGTATACTCTGATATAGCCAAAATATATTCTCTTTCAATATTAATTTCTATTAGAGAAACGTCTTTAATTCATGTGTTCAAAAAAATTATTATTTTTTCATTATTTTTCACCAAATAAATACAAAATTGTAATCTTTATCATAGATTCCAGGTTACTATATATTTATATGATTTTCTCTTTAAAATATTGCAAAAGGAATATTTTACCTTTATTAGCCAATGAAGAAAGTAAAGAATTTTTTCTTATTATTTTCGAATTTCATCAGAACTTATTATTAATAATTAAATAATGAAATTTTTGCAACTTCAAAAACATTTAAAAGAGGATTTAATAAATGGAAATTCTTTTAATATCTTAAGGGGTTTAAAAAAATATTTATTTGTAGAAATCCCCCCGTTTTTTAATTTAAAAAAAAAAAATAAAAAAATTGTTTCAAACATATTTGTTTTTTTTTTTTTTTGTTATTAGAAAAAAATTAACAAATTGAAAAATAGTTTCAGGCATTTATAAAAATTGTAAAAGATTTGTACACTTTTCAATCATATTCATAATCGTGTCTTGATTAAAGGGTATTGACTTTTTTATTGGAATTTTTGTTATTTTTGATTTGTTTCATTTGTTGAACAAAGTCATCAGATTCCCCAAGCTAAATCTGTTTTGACTGATAAGTCCAAAGTCAAGTGCCATCGGATTCATGATGGATCGGACATTCATGTTGTTGTTGTTGTTGTTGTTGTTGTTGTTGTTGTTGTTGCTGCTACTGATGTTGCTGCTGTTGCATGTCATTGCGGGGGCAATTGAAACTGGACGCTGTTTTGTGACTTTGGGCAGAAGGCCGTATGGTGGGCAGAGGCTGAAATTTGATTGTCGCGTTAATTACAATGGAGGCGGCGTCTCTTCTGTCTATCCATCTATCTATCTATATATATATATGTATGTATCTGTTTCTTTCTCTCTCACACTATGGCTACTGTTCTGTCTCTGTCTGTCTCTGAATGCGAATGACAAATCACGGCGATAACATGATTTCTGATTTGCGATTTGTGTTGGATTTATGTTTGTTTGCCCGTTTTGTTCTTGCCTGCGAAAGTCAAATTTTGTGGATAGTTTTTCCTATGCCACCGCCCCCTCCCGCACCCCCTTTTTCTCCTTCTCCTTTAGCACTATACATGTCAAATGAAATTTTCCTTTTTGACAAGTGGAAATTGTTTTTCTTGTTGGCTGTTGGGTGCGTATCGAGATGTGCGTGACGCGTCAATTCGATTCTAGTTCACATGGCATTTTCTTTCGTTTTGTTTCGCTTTTCTGTTTTTTTTTTTTTTTTTTTTTTTTTTTGATTTATGCGAAGGGAGATCCATAAAAACTAGTTCAGTTCAGTCTCCTCCTATTACCTTCCTCCTCTCACACCCTATTTTGGTTAGGGGTCACATTACAGTGAGAAATTTGGTGTAATTTGGCGCATGTTTTTAGCTAAACGCTTCTTATCAGGCAAATTGGATGAATTTCCCGGTCGAAAGGAGGACGAAGAAACAAATGATATGGGGGGGACGGAGGAGGGATGGGGCCAGGAGGATGGCTTTGCATGTTGATGAATTTTTGGCGTGTGCGTTGCCTAAATCGTGACCAAATTGTGTTAAGTTTATGTAGGTTGGTTAGCTATATAGCAATAGCTCTATATAGATGTGGACTGTGAATGACATGTTTTTCTAACAGTCGAGTGAGGGAAGTGTGAGGGAGGGGGAGGTATAAGAAGTGAGCAGCAAGCAGTTGACTGATGTTGTTGGATATGTGTGTTTTTTTTTTTTTGGGCCTAAAGTTGAAGGGGGAAGTTTGCGATAAAAGTCAAATTGTTTGAGAACATGAAAAGGTTTTCACTCATTTCTTTTAGGTCACACATACATATATATATATATATATGGACATATGTATGTATATATGCCAAGGAATGGTAAATCATATAAAAAAAAAAGAAAAGGTTTAGAAATATCCTACCTTAAACCATATGAAATCACTGACTTTATTTGCAATTTACTTCTTTTATTTTGTAAAATTGTTAAAAGAAAAAAAACGAAGAAGGAATCTTCTCATCAAGATCTTAACGAACTTCTTTTTTATAAATATATTTATATGTATGTACCTATATATACATATATGTTCGTATAAACCAGTTCAACCCACACACAGATACATGTACATAAGATTGAGCATAAAATTTATGATTTGGCAACTGGGGCGACATCTCGAAACAAGTTTTGGCGGCCAGCACCAGCAGCAGTCAATGGAGTCAGAAGGAGTCGTGCTCCAACTTTGTTTTTTTTTCGATTTCTTTTTCTGTTTTTTCGTTTTTTTTTTTAATTAAAGGTGTTAACTGACCTAAACCAGACAGCAAACGAGAGAGGGAAAATATAAGGAGCCACAGAAAAATAAGTACATTTTGTATGTTAACTTTAAATATTGAAGTTTATGACTCTTGGCATCCACTTAATATGTCAGTCAGCCATCTTGATATTTTTTTTTGGTTGGTTCTTTTTCGTTTTCTTTATTTTTTTTTTTTTTTTGGTATGGTTTTTTTTTTTTGGTGAGCTTTATTCTTACTTTTGTTTGTCTATTGTCTGAGGGCAGACAATGGGCATTATAAATTCATCAGGCAGAGCAGATACTAGGAGCGGTTAGGAGACGAGGTGAAGAGTGGGCCAAAGAGTCGAGTCACTGACATACATATGGCAAAAAAAAAAAAAAAAAAAAAAAAAGAAGAGACTAAGGAGCAGGCGAGCCTGCATAATGTATCTGTATTTGAGTGTAACTGAAGTATCTGTGCGATGCCTTTTTTCTGTTGTTGTTGTCATTGTTGTTGTTGTTCTTCTTGTTATTGTTGTATCTCTGGTCACAAAAATGGCGCAGAGAGCTTGACAGAAAAAAAAAAAAAAAAAAAAAAACAAAAAGAACCAAACAAAACAAAAGCAAAAACAAAACAAGGCTAAAACCAACAATGGTAACTGAAAAGGATTTCACTGGCTTGTTCTTGTTGTTGGCTTGTGTGGTTGACATTTGTTGCTGCTGCTGCTGCTGCCTGCAGCCTGCTGCCTGTTGTTGTTATAGTAGTTGTTGCTTTTGTTGCTTTTAATTGTGTCAGCCACTTCATAATAGGAATTTGAATGGAGAAGCAAACAAAATGGAAAACAACTGCTCTACTTGGCATAGAAAATGGAAATTTATTTGGGCAAGTTCCTACACTGAATATTGGTACTAGAAATGCCCATAAACACGTTTATGAATGTGAAAATGCCTAAAATGAAGAGAAACAGTTTGCCGAATTCATTAATTGAAAGGGACATTGCCTGCGCTTTATATGGAAGGGAGAACCCTCTTCTAGCCTTCCCCTTTTAGCCACATGTCGCAATTATAAAGCATTGTTTAGTCATTATTTATATTTGCTTTGTGTTCTACTCGTACTACTTGGATTCTGGTCGACACAAAACGTACACACACTTTTTGGCTATCATTTTGAATCTATTCTATGATAATTTTGTTGATCATTTATGATTTATTTTCCGTACATTTCATCTAAGTAGTTGATATTATTGCTATGTATAGAAATAAGCCTTTTTTTAATATATTTTATATATATATTGATATTAATTCTAAAAGAAGTAAAATTAAGTCAAGGCGAACTTTTGATTAAAGCTCAATTTAAAGTATTTTAACTTATGAAACATTAAAAAAATTCTATCACTGAGTATAGGGAACTAGATCAAGATTAAGGTCCCTTTTTGGGGCTTATCAGTTACAATTACTGCCTTAGTCAGGCAGAGTATCTATCAGTAAAAAAAGTTTTTGTAACTTTGTGATTTAATAAATATATCAAAATTATAGCTAAAAAAATTAAACTGGATTTAAATTTCTTATGAAAATTGTTTCAGTTTACTAATTTAATATTTAAATGGAAAAGGGAGATTTGTTATGTATCCTAAGATGTGCCAAGCAAATTAAGTGCTAGACAAATATTTGATAATTTTTACAAGAATTAACAAGCTAATTAAGTTAAGTATACTTATAAGTATTTATGTATACATATTTATATAAATACAAGAATATAATGCTATAGTAATCCAATCATAGTTTATGGAAAGTATCATATACATATCATAGTAATTACTCAATCATTTTATTTAAATCAAACTAGTTATCGATCATTTATAACTTTAAGGATATAAGTATATAATGGAAATTCAATTTAACAACCTAACAATATTTTATATTATTACTTTTATATAGACACCTACATATATACTTGTATATACATATATGCACCACTTGCTCTTATTAGTGGAAGAACTATTAAATCTTATATTCATTTGTCTAACATTCAAATTAATTGTATTATATTATACACAAATTAATTGTCATTGTAAGTTTACTAAATTTAACATTGAATTTCCTTCTCCATCTTCGTAATTCATTGTACACCTTTTGGTAGTTTTCAGTTTTAACCTTCAATTTATCAACTGAACAATTGTAGCAATTGTACATTTAGTTATTCAAATTAGAAACTATGTTTCTCTATTCATTTGATTTATTTTTTTATTTTTTGTTTGCAAGTGGAATGTGAATGAATCAAATGAATGACACTCAACTTCATTTACACTTTGCAACATTTGGCGCATTTAGTTGGATTTATTTTAATTTTTTTTTTTTTTTTTTTGTATTTGTTGACTTCCTTTACTCTGTTTTTTTTTTTTATTTTTTCTTAATGGGGTGTGGTTTTTAATTCGGTTAGGTGAACTACTACAGTGTGTTGTTGTTGGAGCGCAGCTTGTAATTAAATATTTAACAGGCATTAGCATTTTCAGATTTGATGGAGCATGAAAACATATATTTTTTCAAAAGCCTACGCGTTCGCGTTCTCTGTGTCTACAGACAGACAAAAGTTTTGTATTTGTGTATTTGATTTGATTTATTTTTTTTATTTTTTTGTGGTGAGAAGTTGTGAAATGACAAAAAGCTGAGCTGTTTAAATGACTTGGTGACTGTCTGACAGTCTGACTGTTTGACTGACAGTTGGCCAATCTATCAATAAGTATCTAGCAACTGTTTTTTTTTCTCTCTCTCTCTCTGTGTGTGTGTGTGTGTGTGTGTGTGGGTTGGAATAGCAATAACCGAAATATATTTAAAATAGAAAAACACAAAAAAGTTAAAGATACAATTTCAGTTTGAAGCATTTAAATTGTTTTCAAGCCAAATGATATAAGAAAATGTCAACAGAAGTCTTGTTTTTCCATTGTTGTGATTCTCACACTTATGGCCAAAGGACAAGTACAAGGACATGACGTGCTTTTCTTGTTCTATTCTACACTGCTTATCACTGTCTCTTTCACACTTTCATCCACTAGTTCTCTCTTTGTCCATTTATATATATGTTTATATATATATATATATATATATATATATATCTTTCTATCTATGTATGTATCTGACCATACCAGTCGCTCATTCACTTACAATGTTAAGTTGAAAAGCGAATAGAAAAATTGTTTTTCTCTTACACTCTCTGTGTAATTTTTATGGATTTACAAGGATGCAAGGATATAAGAACAGACACACATCGAACTTACACCCACACACACACTCGCACATACATACAACACATATAAAGATACACACACATAAGTTTGTCTGTGCTTAAGTAGCCGGAAGTTTATTTGTTATTATTTTCCCGCTGTCTCTTTTCTTTTTTTTTTCTTCCTCCTTTCTCTTTTTCTCTCACCCTCTGTCTCGCTCCCTCTCTCTCTCTCTTTTAGCAAATTAATTGAGTTGAAAACGCTCCGTTCAATAAATAAATAAATAAATAATCATCATCAGGCAGCGGCTTAACATTTATTGGTTATAAATTGAGCACAATTCAGGCGTAAAATATAAAGTGGATTATAGTTTTAATAGGTTACAACATGAACGCAAGAAAACTGCCATCAACTATGTAACTGAACAAACTAAAGGACATTCTCAGCAGATAAATTAAACAAAAGGGATTATCCGAATACTACAACTCATCCATCCCCCTCCCCCTCCCTCTCCCCACCATCGATCCCATCTCACTTGCCATCATGTGAATAACAACCACTGATGAGCTGTCGATGATACAAGAAGATACGGGTAAATAGTTCTAGGGATTAGTTTTGAGCAAGCTTTCACAGCTTAAACCAATGATAAATGTGCAGGATCAAAAACAAAAAGAAAAGAAACTATATATATATATACGTGAAATTTTGGCTAAAGAGATTTTTTTTTTGTTTAGTTAGAAAAGTCAAAATCAACTGCTAAACACTGTGAGGCAACTTGAGGTAAATATTATTCAATATATCTTTCAAGCAAAATTTTTCTTTTAAAATACAAATCAATTAAATCAACTTTGATAGAGAATAGAGAGACAAATTGAATTGGCAATTCTTGAGAATACAAAAACCCTTTTCTGCTTTTTTGTTTCTTTTATTTTTTTTTTCTTTTTTTTTTATTTAGCAAAAGCTTTGAATGTAAATCTAGCAGAAATTCAGAGGACAATCAATTACAGAAAATCGTTTAGAGGTTTCAGTCAGGCAGGCAGTCAGCTAGCCTGCCGGCAATTAAAATGTCTGCCCACAAAAATGTTCCCGCCCCAAAACCCCTACCCCCCTAACCTCCTCTTAAACTAGATGAAGGCCTATAAATAATCCAAAGCACCGCCGTCATCCCCTATACCTAAATCCCCAAACTCAATGAAACACAGTCACCGGCTCCTAAATGCGTCAAAAGCGTTCTAAATGAGGCTTTTAATGGTTTTACGAATTTCTATACAAAGTGGACTTGTATGCTTGCTCCTCCGCCAGTCAGCCAGCCAACCAGTCAGCCTGCCAGCCCAGCCTGCTAGCCAACTTGCCTTCCTCTCACAAACCCTCGATCTATTTGGCCGATGGAAGGATTTTGTCTGTTGTCCTTTCGCGCTCTTTGATTAATTTATTTTTGGTGCGCTTAGGGGAAGAGAAAGGATATGGTGGTGGGCGTGTCTGTTGGCCCGCTTGTCTACACATGTAGCCATCAATCGGCCATTGGCCCTAATTTTTGTTGCTTTTGTGTTTTGTTGTTGATATATACATATATACATATATATAAATTTATAAATGTACAATATTCCCATTGGAGGCCTAAAACTTAATCGACTCATTGTCCCATTTGCCAAGTTAAAATACAATTTCTTCAGATAAAACTAATTTTTCAACGAAAATTCTTTGACTTGATTCAATATTATTGCAAAGATAATTTCTCCATCCGATAATTTTTAATATATAAAAAAAAAAAAAAATATCTAATTGTATAAAATAAATGGAAAGTATTTTATTTATCCTGATTTAAATTGATTTAAATTTTGAAATCAAAATAAACGAATTAATTTTGAATTCTATATAACTCATTAAATAAAACTCTAGTAAATTGAAATCAAATTTATTTCTTTAATATTTCTTACAACAAATTTTTCTTAATTATCATTTTTGAAAAACAATCCTATATGGAAATTCTATAAAATATTAGACAATAAAATACGTTCCAGTTTTTTTTCTGTTAAATTATTTGAAATTTTGATTTAACTACAAAAATCTTTGACTTTTCTTTGAAAATATTTTAAATTTCAAATTTGCTGTGCATTAATTGCAATATGAATTATATGTTATATATATATATAGATATATATTATATAACTTCTACTTAAGATCCTTTTCAAAATTTCTTAATATTTATTGTCCTTAAATATTATTATTTGATTTATATAATTTTTATTTATTTATATAAATTTTTATTTATTTATATAAATTTTTTATTCTTTTTTATTTTTACTTATTTTTTTTCATTATATATATATAATTTTTATTTATTTATATATTTATTTGTATAATTTTTTTCTCTTTTTGCAGATTTTTTTAAAGTGAAAAGTGTAAGGTGTAAATTGTTTCTTTAATTCAACTTGCAATATGGATTAAATTAAAATGGTAAGTCAATATATTTATTTTCATTTCATATATTTATCTACATTTTCAATATAAATTTGGGGGAAAAATTGCAAAATTGTTTGAAAAACAAACAAACAAAGATTAGGAAAATATATTATTTTAATCATTATGGAGAATGTCTTCAGAATTAATACTAATAATATATAACTCTATAGGAAAACTCTGCTGTTATTGGGGAAAATTATTATAACGAAACTTTTCTTTTTATTCGTATTGTTTTTTATCAAATTTAACAATCTGTAAATATCATTTCACAGTTTAGTCTAAGTCTTATCTCATTATATCAAACTCTTTTCGGTAAGGATCTTTTATGACTCATTTCAAAACTAGTTTTTAGTTTTTTCACTAAAATTTAGCCAAGATATTTTGATGGTCTTTTGTAGAACGAAAGAGATTATTGCCAATTAAAAGTTTCGCCTTAACTTTGAAAATTGACAATAAAAATTTGTTAAAAATAATAACTATTATGTCTTTGGCTCATTAAGGTCAACTGTGGTGTTTTTTTATGTCTTCATTTCTGAACTCTAAACACAATTTGTTTCAGAGAGAAAGAAAAATGAAACTGAACTCAAAGTGCATATCCTGTTGCGTACATAAAATAATTTCAACCACCATCACAAGGCACTGCAGGAGGTCCTTATTTTTGTTTTATTTTTTTATGTATCTCTCCCTGTCTCTCTCTCTCTATCTCTCCCTGCCTCTCTTTTGTTTTTGCTCAACAAGTCACCCTGTTAGGCAACCCGCATAGGCTCTACCTGCTGCTGCTGCTTCTGCTGCCGCTGCTCCTCTTGCTGCAGCACCTCCACAAAAGGTTAAAGACTGTGCGGCTCAGGTAGAAAATGATCTTTTTTCTTTGGCTTCACTTGCTTGATCCCCCTTCTAACCACCTAACGTTGGGGAAGGGGGAGAAGGAAAAAAGGAAAACCAGTTTTCAAGTAATTTATAATGCCTGGTTATAGTACACGATACATATATATATATATATACATATGTATATATAAGATGTATATACATATATATTTACTATAACCGAAATGATGAAGGAAAAATACCGTTTAATAAGTTGACCCATGGCTTTTCTTTCTTGTTTTTATTTTTTTTCGACTCATGCTCAAAATTTCAGCGCATTTTCACATCGTGTAATTAATTTAACCGACAAGAGTTTTCCATCATCATAATCATTATTATTATTATCATCATCATCATCATTCGAATCTGTTGTTTGTTTTTTTATGAGTAATGTTTGTGTACGTTCGCTCCTTCGTTCATTTGTTCGTTTGTTCGTTCGTTTGTTGGTTTGTTACATATTATCATCCCCCCCTTTTTTTTTTTTTATTTTTAGGCTATTTTTAACATTACATACATATCATCTTACTTTTCAATTGTATTATATATACATATATACATACTTATATACAGATATGTGTTTATACATATGTATGTATGTATGTATATATAGATGCCATGTGTAAAGCGTATTAAATACTTTGAGGCAGGATAATTCACACTTCTTTCTTCTGGCTCTTTGGCTGGCTGCATGTTTAGCTACTTTTAGCTTGATTTGGTTTCGTCTTTCTTTATTTTTGTTACACCCCCCACACACACACTTCTACCATTCCATAGGTCCTTTCATTTCATTTCTTTCGTTACGAATCGTGCTCAAATGCCTTTTCCATAGAGTAACTCAGAGAGATAGAGTGAGTAGCGTGCGAAATTTAGCAGCTTGTTTTATTCTTTGCTTTTGAGGATATATACGAATATCATCATGATTGTGAAAGTTATGGCAAGAGAGAGGGGGGGAAGAGCAAAGAGCCACTGGTTGCGGGGACACGATAAACTTTGTGTTTGCTAATGATAATGGAATGGTGGACGCAGTGTGAGTGAAGTGTGAAGTAATGATAAGATACGAGGAGAGTTATTCAACTGTCTTTCTAAAATGATTGTACTCAATTTGTTTGCCAAAGATTAGCCATAAGTATAATCAAATATACACAGAGAAAGAGAAAAAGAGAGTGAGAGAGAGTGAGTTCAATTGCAAGAACCTCTTAAAAAATAAAATGATAAAAACAGAAATTTTATTCGCAATATCGTTTTCTTTTCTTCCACATTAAAAACAAGAAAAACCATTCATTATCTGTTCTTCTCGATTTTGAAAACCCTTTCATATAGTATTATGGTTAATTCTAATTTTTTGCAAGATGTAAAAAGATGCACAATAAGACGACTGACTTACCTTTCCGCCAACTTTCAGTACATAGCCCATTCCCAGCGGCGTTTTCAATTGAACGGGGCATACGAAACCAATATTTCGATGAGGGCTCTCTGAAACGCCTGTTTGGTGTTTTCTAGTTGTAACTCTTGGTGCACTACGCGTCGGTGCCGCCGGCGTTGATGAGGATGATGTTGTATTCTCTGCCACACATAAATCTTCACCGCCATGTACGGGGAATTTGGAACATTCCAAATTTTCGGGCCAATTGAAATTATAGGTTTTCATTAGATTCTCACAAACGCGTGCCGATTCACATAACGATCGGCATGGGGGTATTGGACGTTCCAAAATTGTACATACGGGGACATAGAGAGAGCAAAGGAATAACTGTAGATCATCGGAGCAACCAATTTTTACCAATGGAGCAAATTGATGTACTTCCAAACCGGCCTCTTCCTGTTTAGTATGACCGATTAAATTTGGCATTATGGTCATGTTATAGGGAATATTTTTGCATATGGATATGGTGATGGGTTCACATCGATTATGATGTGGAAAACCACCTTCAAGGGATGTCGATGAAGTGCCACTTAGCTCTGATGCAGATGAGGCCATCAATGAGCCGCCGCTACGATAATATGGACTGGCATCCAAAGGGCTCTGATCATGACGCTGAACACCCTGAATGAGCGAGGGTAGAACCCAAAATATTTGCAGCCACATTTTTAAATTTGTCATTTTTTTAAAATATTTTTTTTTCCAAATTTATTTATCAGCTTGTTGTTGTTTTCCTTTTTGTATTTCTTTTTTTTGTTATGGCCACCACTTTCAGAGGTTTCTTTCTTCTGTTTTGTTTTAGTTAATAAAACACATGTTGTTGGCCTTTTTAAGTAATGTTTTCTTTGATAATTATTTGATTGGCTTTCTCATGTAACACCTACTAAAACATTTAGCACTTATTTCATTTGTATATATATATTACATATATATATATCCATTACTTCCTCTTTGACTGGTTAACACATTTTTTTCTTCCTTCTCGACTATTTCTTTCAAAATACTTTTATATTTTTTTTTTCTTTTTCCTTTTTAATTTCTGCTTATTATTTTGCACTTGTTTTGCCGGCGAGCGACGACAACAAATAACCGTTGCTCCAACGGCTCCACACACAAGTTTTACGTCAAAAAAATTGCGCGCAAAAAAAATCAACACTATATTCTCGCAGAGCGTAGATATTTCAACCGTTATAGCACAACCGCATGGCAGGGCATACGCTGACAAACTGGAAATTTTTTTTGAAAATTTATAAAACAAACGCCTCAATCCTGAGTCTGTTAACTAACAGATTCCGCATGTTTATATCGCTGTTAAACAACATGTAAGACAGAAAATACCGCTGGCTAACTAACTAACAGTTACAATATACTATATATTCTCTTGCTGAATATGAGAAACTTCGGTTAGCATGCGAAGGAATTGTTTTTACGCTCTCTCTCTCTCCCTCTCTCTCGCAAAACGTTTGTCAGCTATGCTTGTCGATGTTAGGGGAATGACGACGACCTTGAATTCGTCTACTCAAATGCATTCTGAGCGCGGGGGAGACTCTCTCTCTCTATCACTCTCGGGTTTCACTATCTCCCTCTTTCCTTTATTAACGTATTGCTGACTATAGGTCTCTCTCATTCACCCTCTCTCTCTCACTCTCTCTGTGTGTTGGACTGTTAAACCATTTGTTTTGGATGCTGCGAAGCGGCTTTTCAGATTCTTGGCGGCGGCAAGCATCTCCTCCTGTTGATTAGGTGGCCACGAAATGGAAATATCAACAAATGGTTAAGTGTTGGAGTCCCATAGAATTAATTTGAATTTAAATAGGTGAGTTTTAGGAAGTCAATTAAGATATGAATATATACATACAAACATGTAGGTAAATGTTGCACGAGATGTATCTTTAAGATATTCCCAATCTACACGCTGAAAGCCCAGAAGGCGGAAGGTTTACATAAAAAAAAACCCAAACATTCCCTTTGAAATGCATATTTTAACGTTTAAATAATAATTTATTATATATAATTAAATAATTTGTAAATTGTTTACTTTAATTAAAATCTAATTACTTTATCTAAGACACAGTAAAACATTTACCAAAATAAACAATTGAATATTAGAAGGAAAAAGGATCTCCTTTCTATATTTTAGAGACTTGCCGTAATGGTTTTCTATAGATTTGAAATGAGTTTTAGATAATAAAGTTGAAACGTCCTTAAATATTCTTTTAGTTAAAAATAATAAATATAATAATTAGGTATTTAAAATCTCCATAAAAAGAATTACTAAAAATAAAAAAAACTACAAAATAGAAATAAAAAACAAACTTAAAATACTTTTATTAGGTTCTTAAGAATTATAGTAGGTACATTTAAAGTAATTATCCAAAACGTGACTAGATTTATTAAATAATAATTAATATATTTAAATGATCTAATTTATAATTAGAACTATTTCAACTTGTATAGAATAATTCCATTGCATAAATCTTAATCAATTAATTTAGGGGCATTCTCCTTTTGACATTTATATTTACATAATATTAGTCAGAGTTAATATTTCGTTTTGATTTTCTACAACAATTAGCTATAAATAACAGTAGTTTTTCTTTTTTTTTTTTAATATAAGTGCTTAATGCCTTGAACTGTATTTTATTTATATAATATTTCAATGTCATTCAACTTCTTCTATTTCTCGTATCTCTTGTCTGGTAGATGCCGCTATAGTTTTCCAAGTTTCTTAGGCTAATTTTCCTGCTATACATTGGTGGCTGGCCATGGCTCGGCTCCGTTATCTATCTCTCTATGTGTGTGTGTGTGTGTAACCCGAGACCATTATTCTTACTTCATCCTCTTTTCTCCTCCCCCACTCCTAACATATTTCCACTAGTTAGTTGGTGTGTTGTTGTTGTTGTTGTTGTTTGTCTGTTTTGGCATATTTGCACGAGTTAATTTCCAACAATTTGCTGCAGCAGCAGGCCTAAATGCGACAATTTTCATCACTATCCATCTCTGTCTAGCTGTGGCCATTCATTGAGTCATTCGTTCATTCATTCAACAGTTTTTCTTTTCTTTTCTTTTCTTTCTTTCTGGTTTTTTTTTGTTTTTCATTTTTGCAAGCACTTGAACTTAATTAAGTCATTAACTTGCGTTTAATCTGAGCTTAGTAAAAATGAAGAGGAAAAAAAAAGCAAACCAGACCAAGAAGAGTCTCAAACAAACTTCGCATATCCAAGGTATCTCTCTAATGACCCCCACCATGGTCAACGGGGTGTGAGAGAGTTAAAGGAGTGTGGTGAAGTGTGTGTGTGTGTGTGTGTGTGTGTGTGTGTGTGTGTGTGTGTGTGTGTGTGTGTGTGGAGGGGGAGAGTGAGGGGAAGCAGAGATGTAGATAGGGATGGAGTTGAAGATGGCCCTGAGGGGCTAAGGTAGTCCCAGTCAATAAACTTGTTATATTGACAATAATGATGACATTAGAGGCAACTCTTTGGTCTTTGTCACCTGTGGTAAGAGGCCAACCAGTAGAAGAAACCGAACCAGAGAATAAGAAGAAGAAGAAGATGATGTTATTGTAGAAAGACCCTTTCCGATCAAATCTTGCATGCTCTCTGCAAGTTTAACATATTTTCTATAGCTCTCGCACTCTCTCTCTCTCTCTCTCTTGTTCTCTTTCTCTCTTATTCACCCGCTCGCATTCAGTGAAACAAGTGTTACCGGTTTAGTGTTCCTTCTTATGCTCCTTCACCTTATGCTCAGCTTATGCTCCCGCAGCCCCTCACTTTAGTTCTTTCTTTCTCACTCTTTGTGTTTTCTTTTCTCTCTCTCCCCATCGTCAGCTTGTTTAATAAAAAGCGCCAAAGTTGCGCCGCATGAAAAAAAAAACAAAAAATTTAATATGTAAAATGAATACAAAGCTTCGAATTGAGTGATACCCTTTGACCCTTTATTGGAAACTTAGTCTTAAAAAACTGGAAGAATGCTAATAACGGCGATAGGACAGGAAATTATCTACAAAGCTAGTAAATATGTAAGGATAACTTTCTTATAAATTCTAAATTCGTATTCTTTTAACGTTGTGTTTTATTATCCGATTTCTCTTCGTATACCTTTTAATAACATTTTGAACGATTACCGCCTTGGGATCTAGAATACAAGTATACCCATCTTACACTATGGCTATAGGGTATAATGAAGTAAGCAAGTCGTCCATGCCGACTTGGAGTATGCCCTGTACCAAAAAAGGATATTTCATTTAAACAGACTCCTCCGCAATCCTCATTAATTGAATAAAATTTTTCGTAAAATTCTCTTAACAAACCGCAACACAAAATGCATGCTTTCTCGCTCATTCACATCAGTGAACGAAACTAATGCGTCATTCGGTACAAATCAACATGCGCATGCTATCTCGCTCACACATTTCAGTTGCTGCTGCCCATAGAATTTCAGTACAAAACATATATACGTATATCTCCGATATTTATTGTCCGATTTCGGTCAAATTCGGTCAGATGGTACCTATTGGCTATATAATTGAGTCTACTAAAAATAATTACTGTAGCTCTAATAGTACTCTAGTTATAGTTTTTTCTAATTTGCGGGGGCGGAAGTGGGCGTGGCAAAAATTTGAAACTAGCTCTTTGCTCTAGCTCTTATAGTCTCTGAGATCTCGATTTTCATACGGACGGACGGACAGGCGGACAGACGGACAGACGGACATGGTCATATCGACTCGGCTGTTGATGCTGATCAAGAATATATATACTTTATAGGGTCGGAAAATTTTCCTTCTGCCTGTTACATACATTTTAGCGACTTTAATATACCCTTGTACCCTATGGGTACAGGGCATAAAAAGACTTCTTCTGCTCATTGTTGTTGCTTAACGTTGTCGTTGTCGTTGTCGTCGTCGTCGACGACGGTTTCCGTTGCCTCTTTGAATCGATGTTGTTGTTTTTATGCTTACAAGTGAACGAACTTTGACGTTCTCTCTCATTCAATGCCCCTCCCACCACATACCCGCCACCACTATATATGCCATCTCACTCTCACATAGTCGTCGTCGTCTTTGGCATTGTTAGAAAGTGTTTTTTGTTGTGTTTTCTTACTTTGGAATATGTAATTTAATGTAATTAAAATGAAATTGCTTTAAAAAAAAAACAAAAAAAAACAAAAAATGAATAAGAAAAAAACAACAACAACAAGAACGATGTGGAGATGAACCTTGTTAGATAAGCGAAAGTAAAATTGAATTAAATTTACAATAATAATAGATAATGAGGGTTAAAAAAACTACACTCGATCCAAGAAAGAAAAAAATATATATAAAAAAAAAAGGGAGAAGAGGGTAACATAATTCCATTTTAAGTTACAACTAATATAAACTTGTCATGATAGTGGGTAATAATAATAGATAATCGATGTTGCTTATAGGTTTCGATTTATTCCACAATTACACTGAAAATTTATTTCAAAATTTTGTGCAATCTTCAATCAACTAATCCCTCCGAAAAAAATAACCAAAAAAAAAAAAAAAAAAAATAGGAAAAAATTAAAATCGGGCTACAAAAAATTTAAATAATCTTCTTCGGGGTGGATTTTCTAAGGTTTCGTCTCTCCATAAAGTATTAAGCATCTGATTTAGCTAATGTCGTCAATATCGGTTGTGGCATATGCATCCATCCATATGCGCTGAAGTGCCGGAGTTCCGCATATTATTGGATCATCAGTTTCCGTAGTTGCATCAAGAGCGGCAATATCCTCAATGAACTGAGGGAATAATTCCTTTGTTTTTTGTTTTTCCTAATTTTAAAATATCTTTATAAATTTGATTATTTTTACCAACCTTCTGTTGTCCTTTTAATGTCTCGACAAAAGCTTGCATTTTCTCATAATTTATGGACATAACTTTAATATCTTCCAGCACCTTTGATAGAAAAGAAAACCCAATAAAAAATATACAATTTTTTTCTAATATAAAATGATCAATTTTAATATACTTACCGCAACGTATTTACTATATTGTGTATAAATAAATTTAATTAGAATCCCGATTCCAAAAATAATGATAATTATTAAAACCAATTGGTAGGGATCAAAAATATTCTCATTTTCTGCATTGCATTCATTTTTCCAAGTTCGACTAAAAGGACTTATTATAAAGCACATTAGATACGTAACAATTGAATTCATTATTGTGTTAGTTTCAGATTAATTATTCAGCAAATAAAAAAAAAAAAACAAAAAACAACTAAAAGTGAAAAATAAAATTAAATATGTAAAAATATTTCGTAAAAGTTTGGAAAATAATAATTGTTGTGTCGACTAGGGAAAATATAATGTACGAATGAGAATTTTATTGAGTTTAGATATAATGTTACTTTTTCAGATACCTCTGTGCTAACTTGATTGCTCTTGATGGGAGTTATCCTTATCGGATATATATGTGTATATATTATTCAATTATAAACATATTGATCTTATATGTTATATATAAAATATTTGTTTTGATATATTTCTTTTTAAAGGACAAACACAATTTAATGGATTTTAATGATAGTTATAGATAGAAATCTTTCGAGATTATAGAAAAAGAAGCTGCCAAAAATATTTCTGTAGTTGTCGATTAAAATTAGATATTTTAAATAAAATATTACCAAATGGTGGATGTCTGATTAATTATTGCTGATATTTTTCAATAGACTTTAAAAAGAATCAAAAGCAATAAATTTGCATTTGGACCACAGGGAAAAGTTTTAATCCTTGATTTGCAGGAAAAAAAAACATAAGATTTCTTCTTAATAAAAACCACATCTAGATATGTATAATATCATCACTACTCTATTTAGTATTAAAAATTAAAATTTATTTGAATTTAATTATTAAAATTCAAGTTTAGTTTCGTGTGCTTAAGTCATATCCACTTGGAATTTAAGCCATTTGAGGGTGTCGAAAGTGCTTGGATTATTTGGTTAATTCTTTGACCAGATGTATCTTTACTGCCAGTTAATGTTTATGTTTCTGTTTCTGTCTCTTGTTTCTTTTTCTTTTCTACATATTTTTTGTTTTTTTCTTATGTTTCTCGTGTCTACTTGGAATCTGTCATGTCATTCGACCAGTTTGAAGGGCATTGGAGACGACATGGACTCGTAACGAGTCCTGTTACTTGTTGTTTTCTGCAACTGTTCTGCTGGATTTGATTGATTGCCCTGTACCACGCTCACAGTCCATCCTCCCACCTCCCACCTCCCCCCTCCCTATGTCTGCCCACATAAAAACTCTCACTATGGTCCACGCCCACGTTGTTGGCCATTTTTCAAAAAATTTAATTGAGCTTTTGGCCGTTGGCTGGTTTTTAAGTAAATAAATGCATTATTTATGAGAAATGTCTGATGAAAACGCAGAAAAGGTCTAGCTGAAAATGTTTCGATATCAACAGGATGAAGAGCCAGGATGTTGGCAGAAAAAATTGACGGAAAAAAGAAAGATGAGGGTTTGGCAAAATCCTCACCAGAAATTGGTTAAGGGGATTGACGGGAGAGCGTTTAAGGCATTTTGTATTGTGATTGTTTAAATAGCAACAAATGAGCTGTAAAAACGTACACCACATCAAAACATTACATTTACTTGGGGGCATTTCGTTCATTTGGTATTTGATTTCATCTCCCACCACCCCCGATAACATACCCCCCCCACCATTCTTCTAATATTTCTTGTTGGTGGAAACTAAAAACTTGGCATTAGTAAAAAGCTTTTACATCTAATTAGACCAAAACCTGACTAAGAACCTGAGGGAGTCGGTTGAAAAGTTGACATTTCCATTTTTGGTTTTTGAGGTTTCCAAAGAAAGTTTCGACCTCTCTCTCTCTCTCTCTCTCTCTCTCTCTCTCTCTCTCTCTCTCTCACTCTCTCTTAGTCTATGCCCCTTTCTCTCTCTCTCTCTCTGCCACTTTCAAGGGTTAAAATGTGACTCGGATTTCTTTATAAATACTTATGCTAGAGCTCTGTGTTTTCTATGTAAGTAACTGCTAGAAGCCCTTTTCCTTTTGGGTTGGCTTACAGTCCTTTTTGCATTAAGACTTTTCCACTTACACACACTCATGCACACACACACTCACACACACACACACATGTGTTCCTCCCTTCGTTGTGGCAACGTAATTTGGCTGCCATTTTGTTGTTGTTTATTTTGCTTCCTTTTTCTTTTTTTTTTTTGGCTCCTGCGGAAAAGAAAACATGCGAAACATGTCTGAAGCTATGCGGATTGATTTGTGCTACAAATAAGCTTGCCCCCACAATAAGGAGCAGGAGCAACCCTTCCTTTCCCAAGTGGGCAAAAGGATTATTTCTAAAAATGGGCAACAAACAAATAACATTTAAAGGGATTGAATCCAACTAATTGGAGAGTTGCAGCAGTAAGTCAAATTCATATATCCGGAAGAATGTGTATGTGCCCCCCTCTCTCTAACTCTTTCTCTGTGTGTGTGTGTGTGTGTGTATTTGTGTGTGCTTGAAACATGAAAAGAAACTCAAAATGTTCTACATTCGTATCATGTCCGGTTTATGCTTGAAGCACATGATCTGAAATATAAAAAATATGTATGAAATATAGTAAATCAAATGAACTGTATCTTATTTTTATTTGAAGTAAATACATAGCAGCCAAAATATCTATATATTAAAGATACATATATCGAACATGTCTGATATATACTTGGTTTAATGATGAATAATTTTAAATTGAATCCAAGAGAATTGAATTCTAGTTGAGATTTCTTTTAATTATTTGGCAGATATTAAAACTAGATTAATTTATAGATAATTTTTAAATTCTTTGATTTTGCAATATTAGAAAAATTATAAAAAAATATGTTAAATGCAACTTACAACCGAACCTAAAGCTATATTCGGAAAATATTGACTTGCCTTGATTTGATGAGTTGAAAATAATTGAGGCGTGGTAACTTGTTTATGCAATGTTGCAAGTTATGAGCAGTAGATTTCCACTTGACCTTTGACATTCAATTTAATTTGCTAACAAAACTGAAGATAAGTTTCTCATAGCGAGAATTCGCATAGACAAGTGTACATTTCGTGGCAGGAATACAACCCACATCATTTGGCCATAACTCGTTCAACAATGCATTCAATTAAGCCAAAAAAAAAAAAAAAAAAAAAAACCGAAAAAGAAAAAAGAGATACAAGGCCAAGGAGGCGATATGTTCTGTGATGTTAGCCATATGTATGCTTGAGTGTGTGTGTGTGTGTGTGTGTGTGCAGTGCAATACAAAACCCTGTAACGCCCAATTAACCAACATGTCGACAACTCCTCCAACTGCCTCTCTCTATCTCTTTTGCTTTCCCCCCTTCGGCACTCTCTTGGACAACTACATTCTCGCCTTGCATGTAAATCAAATGCAGTTCAAAGTTGAAAATGGGCCAGCAACAAGCGGAAAAATCTTCACACACTCAGACACACACGCACACGCACACCCGCACACATACACACTCACATTCAGAGACAGCGACAGCGACAGGGGGAGAAAAGTTGATCAAATCTTTAGCCTGTGGGGGCAAAACAACAAATTCTCCTTTTCTGCATCCACTAAAATCCCCCATCCACCAATCCCCGTTTGCCTTGCTCCGCCAATGCCACAATAAAGAGCGGCAAAAGTCGTAAGCCAAATCGCATAAATAACGCCCTCGGGTCGAAAAACTTGAAGAGGTGGAAGGGTGGTGGGGGGAATGGAGGGGAAGAGAAGGTTGCGTAGGTGGAGGGAACCCTCAAATGCACAGACATTTCCGTTTTGCCATTGAGGTTGCCACGCCCACGTAAAGCCCATTTATCACGCATATGCAGCAAGAGCAACGTATGGTGGTAGCCCAGAGGGCGCCACCGAGATCCATAGCGCTGACCAAAGCGAATTGCAAATTTCCGCAACTCGACACAAAAATGCCAAAAGTGCAGGCCTTCTCGAAATGAATGGACAGACCGGGACCCGCCGCTTGGTTAGCGGCAAGGGAGGGGGGTGAAAAAAAAAACAGTTCTAGGCGATTTTCAGCCAGCAATTAATTTACACTCTAGGTGGAATGAATATCCCTCTCTCTCTCTCTCCCTCTCTCTCCCTCTCTCTCTCTCTCTCTCTTGCTCGATCTCCCTCTTAATCATTCTTTTCTCTTTCTAATTTCGCGTTTCTGTCATTGAGTTCCTTTTTGTCGGGGACGTCCATGCGAGACATTTGATTTGAAATTTACACAGGTTTACCCATTCACTTGCTCGTTCGTTCGTTTGTTACTTTTTCTAACTCATCTTTTTGCAACCTTTTTGTTTTTGTTTTTTTTTTTTTTTGCCCATCTCAACTATTTGCAAATGCTACCCTAGAGGGTAATAAACTAATCACAGCTGACCCTCACCCAATTAACAGACGGGCCTATTGGCCCCTTTTTAACCCACCCCCCTCCAAACCCAACAAAAACTCAATCTGTGGACCATTACTCAACTTTTAACCCTTGTGCTGTTGCTGCTGTTGCTGCTGTTGCTGAATCTCACTTCAATTAGATTAAACTCATTTGCCTCTCTAATTCGCATTTCTCTGGCCGTCGTAAACTCGTAAACTGAAATCCACTTTTACTCTTTCACAACCCCATCACTCTCCTTCACCCCCCCCTCTCCCACTATGTGTGAGTGTGTGTGTGTGTGAGTTACTTTTTTCTTTTTTATGGTTCTCTGTTGAAAATTTGGCCAACTAATTTATAGCCCAGATTTTCGGTTGGGAATAACCACAGCAGGGACTGATAAGCGGACGAAAACAAAATACGATATAAAAAAAGAACCAAGTAATATAAAGTAGAGAATGGAGAGAAATGAGATAAAGAGAGAGCGAGAGAGAAAAGAGAGAGAGAGAGGGAGATGAGAGAAGGAATTTTGCAAAACGGATGCGGAAGTGTAACCGCCTGGCTAAAGGTTTTTTTTCTTTTTTTTTTTTTTTTTTTTGGTGGCCAGTGTCCCGTGCCCGTCATCCAAGCCTCAACTTAAACTTGCAACAAATTAAATATGGCGGCAACATATCGTCTGGAAAAATGTGCAGACCAAAACAAACTAACAACAACTACAACTACAACAACTACACACAACAGCAACAACAGACCAAAAATGGAGTGCAAAAAAACAAACAAACGAAGAAAGAAAAAAAACAAAAATGAAATGTTGAAAACTTTTGGCAAGGGTCAAAACGTGTGCAGACTGTAAAATTAACGCCACCTTTTTGGCCAAGGCTCTTGAAAATGTGTAGAAAAAGTCAAACAAAAGGTCGACATGGGGGGTAAGTACACCATCAGCTCAACATCAACGGCATCGGCATTGGCATCAGCATCAGCATCAGCATCACCATTGGCATCTGCTCCATTCCACGTGCTCGACAAGAACATCAAACGGTGGTGACTTGGCGAGGTAAATGCCACCACTGAAGCTGAAGGGATCCCAGGCATCCAGTTGAACCAAAGCAGAACAGGAGCAGGAGGCCCCAAAACGGAAATAGCAAAGCATAGAAAAAAATGTAAACAAACAAGGGGGAACGAAACGCACAACGACAAATTGACAATAACAGAATATCAAATACTCTTTCGAAATAAACAAACAAACAAATAAAAATGAGATTCGATTAAAAATTAAGTGAAATCATGTTAAACATAAACTTAAAGATAATTCTGTTGGAAGAGGAAAAGTGAAGGATAAAGATGTTATTTTTTGTTATATTTTGTGTTATCTGTATATATGGTTTAAGAATCATATACAAATCTTATAGATCATCTATAAATTTTCTAATTTCAATATTAATAATATTCTAAAAATATAAAACTAAATATTTCTACCATCATTTTCAGATGTTAAGTTTCTTAAAAAAAGGATTAAAGGATTCTTGATAAACATAGAATAAAAAAAGACTTAAAAAATCAATTTCATTTAAACACAAATACATAGAATCCATACATATTCTATAGCTTCAGACATTATATATATATAACAAAACACCCTGTCCTATCTACGTATATATGTACATATTACGCAGTAATTGAGACATCCTGTCTTTGGGTTAGAATTTTTCATTATGCAATCCAACAATTTGAATGGTCAACTTTATATTATAAGAATTGATATGATATTTCAACCCTTTAGTTGGTTTAGTTGTTTGGCAAAACCTTTCATAATTCTCCAAGGACCCAGTATTAGGACTCCCCAAGTAAGAGCATAATCATAACAAGCTAAATATGGGGGTTGCCCCCTGTAAATGAGATGCCTTTTTTGTGACTGAGTTTGAGGGCGGCTCAAAAATTTGCTCGTCTGGCATTGGCGTCTGGTAACTTTTTTGTATTTTTTTTTTCTACTTCTTTTTGTGTGTTCTTTCCCCTCCCCTCCCCCGCCCTCTCTCTCTGCCACTCTTTGTTTCTTTCTCTTCATGTTTGTGTTGTTTTTGTTCTTGTGTATATGTGTGTTTTGGTGGTGCACAAAAACCGCCGACGAACACACATTTCCGCATCCGGCGGGAAGTTCTCTTTCTCTATGCATGTATGCGTGTGTGTGTTTATGTGTGTGTGTGTGTGTGTGTGTGTGGTAAATACCAAAACATAACCAGCAAGAGGAAGAAAACTTAAACTCACTTGGCTACCTTTTGATGCCCGGCACCAGGCGGAAAGTCGTAAAAAAGTATTGATTTTTGCTTAAAGTTTCCATACATCCCCCTAAACCCCCCAATTCGCCACCTTGTACCTTCACCTAACCTACTATTCACACACATACACACACACACACACATATTACCTCATATATCCTATAAAGTGGTGGAAAGATTGAAAGCGATTGAGAATGGGTAATATCTAGCATAATTCTAGGGTGTATATCCCTCAAAGGGATATACGTATGTATGTATGTATGTATGTATGTATGTATGTATATGTAAAAGCGCATAAAGGAATGCGCCATTCACTGCCCCTTGTTCTTGTTCTTGTTATTGTTGTTGCGTAATTAAAAGCGCAACAGGAAAAATGCCGATACTTCTACACAGAGAGAAATTTTGTAAATTAAATTTTGCCATTTTCTTATACCAAATTTCTTTTCTTTTTCTTTGCTAAAATCAAGCCCCAAAAAGTAGGCTTTAATTTTACATTTCTTGAATATAGAAGAAAAATACATGCATATACTTATTGCAGCTAATCCCTTATGATTGACAGATAATCAATAATGGTAATTTTCTTCAGTCTTGCCACTGAATATGATTTCATTTCAATGTCAAATTTGACCTTTTTCATGTTGTGGTGTCAATTTTGGTTGGACAAACTGTTTTTATAATATATGTCATAATATTTCTCTTATGCTAATAATATTAGTTTTGTGAAAATATAATTTATAATAAGATGTTGAATTTCCCTTTTGGTGAAAGGAGAGAAAAGGATAATTTCAATTATTTCAGAGCAGTTGGCAAACTTATTTCATAGCTCTAAAATTCTTAAGAATCTTAGAATTGATATGATAAATATTGATTGTTGATCCACTGAAAGGATATATATCTAGGCATAGCCATTAATACAGGCAAGAAGACGTCAATCTTTTGAAGAATATACTTAAATATACTTAGGAATATAGAATATATATAAAATTTTGATATATTTTCCATATCAATATCAATAGTGTGTACCTTATATATTTTCACGATTTCAGTGTATTTGTATAGTTGATTTTGTCGTATAGGTCTATATCATTTGGAGCAGAAAATTAAATAAATTTGCATGTCAAATGCGCATTAAAAGCAAGCGCACAGAGCAATTTTTGTTGTTGGGTTTCGGGTTTTCTTCTCGTTTTTTTCGTGAGAGTGTGTGTGTGTGCATGTTTTTTTCTTCACGTTTTTTTTTTTTTTTTTTTTTTTTTTTGGGTGCTACTTGCCTCTGATTGTGACAAGAGGCAAAAGGATTTGCCACAGGACGAGACATGCAAGCCAAAAAACAAGCCAACAACACAAAAAACTCCATGCCAGGGTAAAAAACCAAACAACAACACCAAAAATAAAAAAAAGGGCCAACAAAAAAAATCAAAAACAAAAACAAAAAAAACAAAGGAATATGCAAAATACGTAACCCAGCGAGAGATATGCACCAGTTACCCAATCTCTGAGGTTTTGTCCAACAACAACAACAACAAATACAGTTAACAATAAAAAAAAAAAAAAAAAAATTGTCAACAAAGACAACAGCAAACAGAACAACAACAACAACAGCACAAAAAACAACAAAAAAAACAACAACAACGAAACGAAGAAAAAAATGTGCGCAAATTAAATTAAAATGTTAAGTCTGCATGGACGAGTCGAAGGGAGCAAAAGAGATTCGAAATGTGAAGAAAGAGACAGACAGAAGGGCGAGGGAGAGAGATTGAGTGAGAGAGAGAGAGAGAGAGAGAGAGAGAGGTAAGATCCAAATGGATATGGTTGGGGTACAAAAAGGGGAAGGCAACCGAGGGGTAACGTCTCTCTGCAATTTTGTTGCTAATGATTTTGGCTTGTTTGGGGATTTTCAGCTTTTTCTTCTCGTTTTGTTGTCATTGGACGAGAGGGTAAGGGCAAAGGGGAGGGATAGAGAAATGGAAACAAATTCTAAAGAAATATAAAGCCGGCAGGGAAATGTATTGCAACTTTTTTGGATAATCCCTAAACCCCCTCCCCACCCCATTCTTTCCCTTAGTGCCTTCCCCTTACCCGTGGCAACACCCCAAGTACAAACAATGCAATTTTCGTTCAACTAAATTAGTTAGAGCCAAACGGATGATGGGAATGAGAGGGCTAGGGAATAGGGTAAGAGTGCTGAAAACTGCAAGGAAATTTGTCTAAAAGTGAGCATTAATTGGCCACGTTGTAAGACAAAGAGGCCGAGAGAGACAGAGAGACAGAGAGAAGCGATAAGGAAAGTAAGAGGGAAAGAGAGAAAGTGAGGCAAAGGGATGATAGGGAATTTTCCTATCTTTTTGTTTTGTGCATTTGAATGGTTTTTGCTTATGTCTGCAATATATGGCTAAAAATGCATCGGGCCCCGAAGGGATGAGTTGGGAATGGTGGAATAAGCAACAAAAAATAGGAGGATATTGTCTGGACAAAAGATTAGTTACAAGTCCAACGAGGAAATTTGCAATACCAATTTTACCAATCAAGGCAAAAGGCAAGCTAGTTGAGAAATATGTATATATATATATGTATATATGCATTTCCCCAACACACCGCCATAGTTTTTCAAAATAGACTCAAGTTCGTTCCAATGCAAAACTTTTTATGTAGTTCGCTTGCCGTCTTTCTTTCTTTTTTTTTTTTTTTTTTTGTCTAACTTGACTGGGAAGTTTCTACTTAAAAAGACTACACATAAAGTTTATACAAATCATATTTAAATATTAAAAAAAAAATAAAAGTCTATTCAATTTGAATAAAAGACTATAATAAAATGAATAACTAGACTTTGGAGTAGACTTTTGGACATTTGGAAATGTTTTCAATATAAATAAAAAGAATAAGATAACAAGGAATAATATAACTGATAAGCAAAGGTTGCTCAAATTAGACATTTGTTCGTGTTAGAAAAAATGATAATTGCAAAAAATATTTAAAAATGGAAATGCTTCAAATAAGAGAAATGAGATTATAAAGATAATGAATACTTCGACATTTAATGGATTGTTGATAAGTTAAGTGACAGTCGGAGAAAGTTAATTTTATCCAATAAATATTGCAACGATTTAAATGGATCTTTTCTAGGTTTCTAGCTTAACCCAATAAACACTTTATTATAAATCCAATTCAGGTAAAAAAATATATTTGATTTCATCTAATAATAATCTTATAGAAATAATAATGAAACCCCCAACCCCCTGTCAGATATTAGGTAACTTTTTACGTTGTTTTTTTCTTATAATAAAAAAAAGAATTGCAAATAATAAAAAAAAACATTTTTCAAAAGAAAACAATAATGTTAAATATGCATATATTAAAAGCTCGTTACTTTCAATATTCGTTGACTTTTGACAGCCTCTTGATTTGTCCAGTTATTTATTACGTTAATTGAATGAAAAACGCACATTTGCGAAATGCAGTTATCAAAATATTAATAAGTCATATTTATACATACATAAACAAAGTTATTGAAAATAAATTGCATTTAATTACACATAAATAAAGTCGTCAAAAAAAAAAAACAACATTAAAAACGGCAAATGCAATTGAACCAAAAAAAAACATATAATACGAATTTTCTATGCCCTAATACATAACGCTGATGCTAAGTAAATGAAAAGAGTAGTTTAAGAATTTGATTAATATGATTTTGGATTATTTGATATTAAAAAATCCAGAAGGATTTTAAAATGTATATATACTTGATTGATCTTTAAAGTTTGTAAGAATATATAAAGCTATAGTGGATCGTTTTTTCTTTTAACAGATCGTTCGATTCTGCTGCAGATCTTTTTTTATTTTTCTTAAAATGAAAAATATTTTGTCTAGCAATAATTTTTGTTTTTTTTATTAAAGAACTCACTCAACATATGCTCTGTAATATAAATATACTCTATCTATTCCAAAGAAATATCCAATAACCCTGAACTGACTATACCCTTTCGCTGGCAAGGGTATTAGGGAAGCGCATAGTAAAAGATGCAAAACAAAATGCATATTAAAAATATTTAATAATAAACAAAACGATAAAACGATGAAATGGAATAACCGAATACATATGTTAATACTTTACCTATCAATCAAACGAATTCAATTGCAAATTTTTTACCAAAGTTCTACCCCGCCGTCCGTCCCCCTCTGTCAAAAAAAATATGCAAAATATTTTTGCCTCAGTCAAATATTTTGCAAACATTATAAATCAATAACAAAAAACAAATACAAATAAAAATGCACAAAACAACAAACAACAAATGGAAAAAAGAAATAGAGAAATGCCGAAAAAAAAGAATAAATATAAAATAAAAACGAAGAAAAATTTCAATGCAAAAGAGAGAGAGAGAGAGAGAAAAAATAAAAAACGCATTCATATGTGTTTATGTTGACTCACACAAAAAAGGGGTAAACAAATTTTATATAGATATGAAATCACTTTTTGATATCCTTCCATATATGTATATATATATACATTTACACATAGACAAAACAGAAGAGCAGAAGAAGAAGTGAAGGGTAGAGGAGGGACGAAAAAATGAATCAAAGTTTAAACAAATATTTATGAGCCGGAAAATTGGGTTTTTCCTACTACTACTTGACACTTCCGTATGCCTTGTGCCCTGTGCCTCATGCCTCGCGCCTCGTGCCTCGTGCCGCTTGCCATTTGCTGCCTGGTGCCTGGTGCCTGCTGCCTGCTACCAGGTTTATTGCAAGGACAATAAAAAGCCTATCGCCTACATATTGAGCCATTCCATGTGCATTGATAAACTCCTGAAGTAGTAGACATTTGCCAGAGACGGAGTTGGAGTTGAAGTTAGAGACTCCATTCCCAATTTAATGTGCCATCAATTTTTGCCGCTGTCTTTTATTTTTTTTTTTTTTTCGTTCAATTTTTATCAGGCAGCCAAAAGTTGTTATTCGCTTCCGCCTCTCTCCACTACCTCTGTGTGGTCTATCTCTTTTACTCTTATAATACACGAAGGACCTACGAAAAATGCCATCAGGAAAATTGGAAAAAAATGTATATATAAACAGATCGAATACAATCACACACATACTTTTCTCGTATAACATTTCGCCCACAAGGGCTGCGACACAGCCAGCAAAAAGGACGCAAAAAGCAAAAAAAAAAAAAATAGGCTAAGGATGCGTCGCTTTAAGGCCCATGAAATGCTACGTGAGCGTCTGTCAAGGATAATAAGCCAAGGGTGAAGTGGTGGAGACTGGCAAAATAGGGAAATGACAGTTTGAATTGAGGCTATTGAGCATGTTGCTGTGAGATTAGATGTTAAGGAATGTTCACTGGAAAATAATGATTTCAAGATTGCTCGATATGATTTTTCGACTCCTGCTGCCAAATAAAAAAAAATACATACATACACACAAACAAATACATTCAAAATGTAAAATAAAAGAAGTAGATAAACAAATTCAAGGGCAAACATAAACAGATTTTGAACATTGAAATTTTTATACACTGACTAAAGAATGATATGATATTCATAGCTTTAATACGTAATCGATCAATAAAAATTGAGATTAGGCGATAATATTATACATAATATTGAAAGGCTTCAGATATGAGTGATAAATATTTTGAATATTAAATATAATCCTTTTTTATTTTTTTTGGAAGTAACATTATCTTAGAATGTCCATAATATATATATCTACATACATATATGCCGCTGCAATATCATTAAAAATATAGCTTTAAGCTAATGTATGTACATACGTTTCGTAAGGGTATAAGAGGGTACAAGAATCTTTTGTATATTGTAGCGTGTAATCAACTCAAGTCCACAATATTCTATTACATGCAGATATATATTGAATTCATAAATCTATATAGGGGACTATACATACATAAAAGCTAGTGCCCAATAAATTTCAATTTAAAAACATTGCGAATTGAATTTCAATTCAGTTTGATATTTATAAACCTGTAAGGACAGGATTGTTAAAGGATTAAAAAAGATAATAATCAACTATCTAATTCAATATATGTTGATTCATTTTGGAGGAAATTATTCAATTTCTATAATGATCAAATAAAGCAATTTTCATATATTTGAAAGTGTTGAGTCCAAGTACAGGATAAAATTGGTTGAAACAAAAAAGAAGTTTACTCGATTTTCTTACACAAAGCACAATATTTAATAATATTTCATTGACTTGAACTGATTTTTTAATTAATATAAATAATATATTTGCATATGAATACAAATAATAAAATTTATATAAGTATTAATATAGATAATGCATTTGCAATAGATACTTTGCTTTTAGAATCAATTTTTTTATATGAAATTTTTAGATTAAAGATAATTTCTAAGCTAACAATTACAATCAGAATATTAACATATTCAATTGTTCTTAACTAAATCTGAAGAAATTTCATATCCAAAATTTAATAGTAAAATCCATTGATGTTATAATAAACTTTTTAACAATAACATGCAATGATATGCAAGGTGCAAAACAAGTGAAACTATTTGCTTTATCTATCTACTTTCAGTATTTACCCCATAAATCAATATGCATTAACATTTTTTGTTAGCTCTTAAAACTTATCTACATATTTATATGTTTAAGCAGCATTGAAATCGGGGGGATTTTCTGTTGTCATCATCGATCTCAGTTGAACTATCTAGCATCTAAAGCTTCCATCTTACCTAAATTCTGTACTTAATCGGTCCATAGCTCTCGTTTTATTTATCGTCTCAAATTCTTTGCGTGTCAATGGGCCTCAGGCCAAATAAAAAGCCATCACATCAAGAGACGAACATTTGACGCTTTTTAGGCCTCCCTAACCCCCCCCCCCAACTGCTTTCTATTTGTCAGTTTATGAATATTGCTTTCACAGAGAGAGTTGAGGGGAGTTGGGAGGGAAGGGAAGGGAAGCTTACACCAAAACTCTTACTAAAATGCACATAAAAAAAGAGGGGAAAAAAAGGAAGCAAAGGAGGAGACAAAACGAAAGTCATACCTCACGTTGTTGTTTCCCTCACGGCCAGCAAGTCAACCAATTTGCGATAAAAATAAAACATATTGCTCAATAGACAACAAGGTTGTCTGTGTGTATGTGTGTGTGTATGTGTAGAAGAGGGGAGTGGAAGGAAAGAGGTTTTACCAGGAAGGGTAGCCAACACATTCTTACCCCAGTTCCCAATGGGCCACACGTCGTATACGCGACGCGAAGAAAAGGGAAGAAAACTTTCCACAGTTGCAGTTGTCACGTGCCGCATTTTGCCTGCTACTAAACATTTTTAGCCTTCGACTTGAATTCTCCTCCTGACGTCTCCTACATTTTGGTAGGGCGATTTTGTTGCCGGTTTCACTTTTTTTCCATTTTATTTATTTGTTTTTTTTTTTTTTTTTTGATTTTATTTTTTTCTTTTTTTCTCCCAGTTTTATTTCTTTTTTTTTTTTTTGTTCATTCCTCATGTAAGCAAAACTTTTGGCATGTAGCAAATATTTTTCCCAAACGGTAGAAGATGAGTGGTCGGGTGGGGGGTCAGGATGGGGAACTAGTGCAGATGCTTGGTAACGTTGCAAGGTGGTCTGACAGGGGGAGGGGGGTCGGGTGGGGGTTAAGAGAGGAAAATGACGGAAAAGTTTTACAACAGCGATGAGGCAAGCTTTTTCCTCCTCATGGCATTGCATTAAAATTTATACAAAACACAGGCAGATGATGCAGAGTGAGAGGGAGCGAAAGAGAGAGAGAGAAAGAGAGGGAAAGAGAGAGATATGCGGCACATATACAACAGATGCAGTAAGTTGCAGAGTCCTTTTCCTACCTGCTGCAGGGATTACATTTCATTTATCGATTGATTTCTCAAAAGTACAAAAAAAAAAAAAACGAAACGAAACGAAAGAACAACAACAACAGCAAAGAAATGAAATGGAGAAAAAAAGAAACTCTTCTCTTTTTTTTTGTGTCATTGCATCTTTTAGCTGCATTTGCATTCTATTTTCGCATTAGACTGGCAATTCAAGCACAAATCGGATAATTCAATAAGCTGATAGTAGTAGTGCAACTTGTTGTTGATGCCCTGCCACTGCCACTGCCACTGCAGGAAGGAAATGAAGCATAGTAAGGGATCTTTTCAAACAGTGAAAGGGGAGAGACAGGGAGAGGGAAAAAGACTTGGCATTTTATAGCAGCTGACAATACAATTTTTTCCTCTCTTTTTTTTATATACCTATATATATATATTAAGCTAGGATTTATAACATTTTTCCCCTCGCTCAGTCTTTTTTTTTTCTCATCAAAGTTATGTATGTAATATTTTTTGTTGTTTGCGGCCAATATGCCAAAAACTAGATAAATTATTCATTTCCATATCTTTTGGACTCTCTCCTAGCTTCTCTTCCTCTTCACTCTATTTCTTGTAGGCTGAGTTATAGTCACCGTCGCTTGAAAAGCGATGCTAAAATATTAGTTTGTTGAAAAAGACATCCAAACGACCAGGTAGCATCTATGTGTGTATGTATGTATATATATGGATGTTGTAGTAGGTAGAGTAGTATATATATGTATGTATGTATATCAGTAGCTTTTTACATAATCACTCAGAGGCATTAAATATGATAAATGACATACTATGAAATATATTTATTATATATATTGCATGTATATACATATATATATATATATATATATATATGTATATATATGTGTGTGTTTGTGTGCGTATATTCCTGGGCCACTTGTTGAAGTGGTCCTCAGGTCTAGGCAAAAAGACAAAGTCATAAATTTTATTTTGTCAAGAAACTTTTCTATAATGTAAAAATCATAAGCTATAAGGCTTTAGCTCTACTCATACTAAGAAACTACATAATTTTGGTATAGAAAGACTTAAAGTTAGATTTGTCGAAAGTTAACTTAAGGATGACAATGAAAGTCTTTGAATTTAATATATATACTAAATATATATATAAGCTAATTCAACTATAGGACTTTCTATAATTGGATTTTGGGTCATTGTTAATTAGTTTAAGAAAGGCAAAAATCAGATCTTGAAACTTTAAAATTTCGAGAATTTCAAAGAAAATTGATCAAATAATAAAATTTATATTAAATCATAGAAAAAAGTCTCTCTACAAAACAAACTAGAAATATTTTCCAATATTTATACATATTTTTTATAAATATTTTATGATTATATTTAATAATTAAATATATGTAGTGTAAGCAAAATAAATATTGCAAATATTAAAAAACAGTGAACAGATGAATATATAGATATATAAATATATATACCTCTATATATATAAATATAAATATGTATATATATATATATATATATACATTCATCGCTTTCCCAATATTTTGCCCAACATTAAGAAAATGTTTACAATTATTCAAATACAGAATTCCTATGGCAAAGTTGAGATTTTTTTTTTTTGGCACATTAAGCGTTTTCCATTAATAACCATTTATTTATTTATATTCCATTCAATTTTATTTCCTTTGTGCTTGCTTGTGTTGTGTTGGTGGTTCTAGCCAACTTTTTATTTTTTTTTTTTTTTTATTTTGAACCACTTACGAGTTAACCCTTTAGCTTGTTTTCCTCCTTGGTTATGGTACAGCCCCAATTTATGGCCAAGAAGCCCAAAAACCGAAACGAATGGCTGGCCATATGCTACAAAAATTGACCACAGGCTCCATAAATTTAAGGATTTGCTAAGAATAGAGGGTGAGGAGAAAAAAAGGGGCAAAATTCATAAAATATAAAAAGAAAAAAACAAAAAAAAAAATAAAATGATGAAAATGAAAACTCGTTGGCAACTGACTAGAGGAACTCTCTCTGTGTGTGTGTGTGCGTGTGCGTGTGCATAAAACATGAATTAAGATAATGAAAATTTATTGACTGGCCACCTCAACGTGCTCATATAAAAGTTACAAGGTCATTACGAATGCATTGCTTGCAGAGACCAAAAGGGGAGGAGAAACAAATAGGTAGGAGGTAGGAGGAGATATAGAAGGCGTGGCCACCGTCCAATGGGTGGATAAAAGCTGTTGACAATTACTCCTTGACCAGGAGCGCCAAAAATACAAAAAAAAAAAAAAAAAAAGAAACAAGAAAGAAATATGATTTTAATCTCTGGCAATAAAAACGAGCAAAAATTTGTATGCACTGCGTTTTTCACACCATTCTGAACTTAAAAACTCTGTTTTTCACCATCAACCATCCCCAACATGGAGTGGAAAATCGTTTTCCAATCACGTAAACACAGCTGGAATTTTATTGCTGCTTGTTTTATTAAAAAAGAAAACAAAAAACAAAAAAAAAAAAAAAATACAAAAATAAGCCAAAAAGTTGGGGGGGAAAAAGGAATACAGAAAAAGAAGAAGAAAAAAGTGTTCAAAATCGCTGAACGCATTTTCGCAGAGCGTTGTAATAATAAAAGTTGCTTTTCCTTTCTCTTGCCTTCTCTTTTTTTTTTTTTTTTTTGTTTGTATGTAACAAGGATGAGAAAAGAAAATGAAAATGAAAATACAGCCGCAAACAGAAACCGAAATCTGTATGCTATGCGAACCCAATATGCCACACAGAGTGTGAATATAAGAGAGGAGGGGGGGAGGCTAAGGGAAAGGGTATTTGTGCAAGTGCAAGTGCAGTGCCACAGATGAAGACATACATATATATATATATATATACATATATATATATAAATATGTACATATACAAACATATGTACGTACGTATAACGGTATACCATATAAATCAACCCAAGCGAACACACTTATTTGCGCCACAACGCGGCGGTATGAACTACCAAAACTATTTTTAATGGGATGGGAAGAGGGGGAAAATAACAGAAATATATAGGGTATCAACGAGTACATTGGCATTATATTCAATGAATCGAAATGATAAATGAAAAAAAAATAAATGGAAAGCATGCAACGAAATTTGATCAGGTTAATCAGTGCATAAATTGAAAAAGGATTATCCTGAAGGATGTGTTGACTTTTTATTCAGCGATTTCGTTAACTTGAATTATTAAGTAAGCTAATTTAGATATGGATCATAAGTAAACTGAAAGAATTAAATGACTATATAAAAGAATCCATAACTTTTAGTAGATAATTCAAGAGTCAAATAGTTTGATGAAAAGCAATGAAAACAATTTAACTCACATACTTGTAAATATATGTATCTCTAAAGTCTATATATATTGTTTCTGATATATATAGACCTCTTTAAATCTCTTGTTTTATTATTTAAATTTTTCAAAATAACTTACGATAGAAACTCCCCTTAAAGAACTGCCAACAAATATATTTCCTTATTATAGCAAAGCATTTGGTTATAAAATGAAATGATGATCAACCTAAAATTTCTATCCATATTATGGAACTTAAACTAACTAAACTCTAATTTATCCCCTATTAATCTCATTGTATGCTTCAACTGCTTTGAGCTTCTATAAAATATTTCAAATCAAAAGTCATGCTGCAATCGTTAAAATTCTCTTTGGACCCTAATGGATATGTTGTGGCCGTGTCGCATTCAGATAGTGCGATTATTTCAGTTTGTGGGTGAGATAGTCTTCCTTATGGAATCCCCAATGCGCATTGTTGTAGTCGCACATTTATTTATTCCTTCTCCCCGCCCATTCTACCTCTGCCATACTTCCCTCTCTTTCTCTCACGTATTGCATTTACTTATTTATCATATACTTTTCGCTTTTGATTTTCATTTTTTTCCGCTTATGTTCCTTCATCCTTATTCGGTTATGTTCTTTTCTTTTTTTCCCTTGTTTTTTTTTTTCGTTGTTTTTGTTGTTGTTGTTGTTGTTGTTGTTGTTGTTGTTGTTGTTGTTGTTGTTGTTGTTGTTGTTGTTGTTGTTGTTGTTGTTGATGGTTTCACTGGATCGCTGGATGGCAATGGGTCGCATGATGAATGCAGTGCGCATTAGAAGAGCCAAAAGAAACGAAGCGACCAGCGGGAATTTATTTGTTTTGTACTTTTGGTGTCATAAAATTGTTTTAAGGCCAAGTTGAATAAAAATGCTATAAGGGACCAAACCAAAAGAGAATGCAACGGATGGATGTAACTCAAAACAAGTGTGCGCAACAAAATGGTAAAAACAATAAAAGCAAAAAAAAAAAAAAAAAAATGGAAAGATAACCATTGGTCAAATTTAAACCGTAGTGTCTATACTCTAGTTGAAGAGATATAGAATAAAACTATATAAATGAAATGTGAACATGAAAATGTATAGAAACAATGTTAATAAAGATACAAATATTTATATACATTAAAGTATAAGCTTAAAAGTTAAACGTAACAATTAACTTTGGCTTAGATCAGATCATCAATTTCATGGTATGAAAATATATACGATTGATTCTTTTTAAATTAGAAATTATTTGAATTTGCTATATATATATATTTACGATTCTTTAAAACTTGTAAATGATTGACATTTTTTATTGATTTTCTCCTACCAACATTTTATTATATATTATATATATTAAATAGTGTTGAATTGGATAAAAATAAAAACAATGTTAATCGGATTCTTAGTTTGTATATTTAAACTTATAGAGATTAGACAGTTTTTACCATATCTTATTGTTATTGGCTTTTCTATTTGTTTTTCGTTAAAAGCGAAAATGTTTATACCTATCGAAAGAATTTTTTCGCTATTTTTGTTTTAATTTTATTTTATATACATACATATATATATATGTATTATTTTTGTTCGAATTTTTTTGCAAGTATTTATTTCTCTTTTGTTGCAATTTCAATACACTATACAATAAAAACTTTTATAGATTTCTAGTGGTTTTCGATTAATGCATATTTTACTTAGTTTTTTCCAATATTTTACCTAATTTTTTCTTTAACAGATAATATCATCTATTTGATATCAGGATCACATTAGTTTATTATTTAAACACATTAGAATTCTCTATTACTTAACTATAAAATTAATATACCCAATTTTTATAAAAGGGTGTTTAAAAACAAAAAAAAACGAAACAAGAAAGAAAAAAACAGCCCGTACAAATGGCCAATGGAGAGATGGTCGAGAAATGGAGATAGAAATGTGAATAGTTTTTTTTTTTTTTTTTTTTTTTTTTTTACTTTTTCTTTTTCTTGCAGGGATAAAGCGTTCGTGGGGGAATGGGCTAGTAAAATGCATGGAATGTCATTTTCTGCGTATTTTGCTAAATTGAAAATGTTTTGCGTTATAATTTTGTGCAATTGTTTTTTGTTTTTTTTGCTTTTAGCTTGGTGAAAAGTGAATTGACGTTAAGGAATGAAACAAAAATAATGAGATATTTGCCAGATTAAATTGTAAATTTGATCAAAAAGCAGTCAGAAAAATAAAAAAAATAACTTGATTAAAGTTGGTTGAAAAAGGAGGGGGGAAGAGGTAGAGAATTTTTGTGCCAACTCATTCTAGAGGCACTCACGCACACACATTCATTCGTACATACATATGTATATACATCTGTTCTTTTTGGTGTTAAACACACGAAACTTGTACAATTTACAGGTTCCTGCTGCTTGCTGCTTGCTGCTTGCTGAACATCATGTGATCTATTCAAATTTCATAACATGTGTCAAAGTCAAAGCGAAAGGCTGTTTAACTGGAAGGAATATCTACTTCTATCTCTCTCTCTCTCTCTCTGTCTATCTCTCTCTTTCTCTCTCTCACTCTCTCTCTCCCTATCTCTGTCTATCTCTCTGCAGGGGTAATAAGATATGCTCAGTAGTCTTGGGGTTTTTTGGGGGGGCGAAATGCCTGCAGTGTAGTGTACAGTTCACTGCAGTGAAATGGAGTGCAGTTGTCTTTAGCTACCGTTGGGTTATAATTCTGATCCGGTTCTGTATCTGTGTGCCTATGCCTGGCCTGGTCTGGCCTGGCCCCGCTTTAAATTTTTGACACTGAATTTACCATGAAATTTTTTCGTGTCTCTTTCTTTCTATATCTCTGTGTATATATGTGTGTGTGTGTGTGTGTGAGGTTTTTTTTTTCATTCTTTGGATTTTGGCAGTCGGTCTGTCTCTCGATGATGCTCCGTTATGGTAAACCAGTTGGCCCAGTTGGTGGCTTAAGGTGCACGCTGCATAGTTGCAGAGGATTACTTAATTATGAAGCGACATGGGCACAGACATGACCGCCCCATCATCTAAGGAGCAAGTTTACTTCCCATATCTAGCCATGTCTTTTATATATACTTATGATACCTATTAAATTTTATCGAATGTTGTATATACACTATGAATTTAACAGAAATATATATATATTTATATAGTGTGTATTCCTAATATTTATTAAAATTTCATTTAATTAATTTATAAAATAAAAATCTTTGCAATTCCTTCCTTTTTGTCCTTTGCAACTATTTTTCTATGAGGTTTTGAGTTAATTAAAAATGGATTTTATTTGTACATCTAATAATAATAATATAGAAGAATGACTAAAATATATATCTATACCTATATATTACATATCTAATATATTTAAGAGTGGCAAATGAAAAGTTTGTTTTAAATTCTTTTTGTTTTATCAATTTGAGGGTATCTAACCTTCACCTAACATCAATCAGACCCTTTTTGCTTAATTTTTGCTTTTACCTCTCTCTCTCTCTCTCGCTCTCTCTTTCTCTGTCTCTTTCTCTCTCTTGGCATTTTTGCATTTGTTTTAAGCTTATCGCTAGTACAACTAACCAAGCACCTAAAAATTGCTGTAAGCCTCACGGAAAATATGACATTGACAGACACTTAAAGCTGCTTAGTGGCATTTTCCTGATAGCGAGAGAAGCAGCAGGAGCAGCAGCAGTAGCATCAGTGACACAAAGCGAAAGGGGTGAAAAAGTTGGTCCTTTGCTTATAATTTTTTGTTTTTTTTGTGCTTTCTTTCTTAAATGGTTCATCTTGTAGTTTTTTTTTTTGTATTATTTTTGCAGATTTTTAACTTTTCCTTTGTGGATTATTTGCATTTAGGTTAAAGCTTGTAAGCTTTAGCTGCCAACATATATTTATTTTGTTTTCTTTTATTTTAGCTCTTACTTTAATTAGATAATTTGCTTTAGGGTAGTCACCTGGCAGGGTTGTCATGCAATTTGCATTGCAAAACGTTTGTAAATATTTCATTATGCAGCTTAAGATATACATATGTACATACATACATACATAAATATATATGTGTATGTAAACATGTAGCTATAAAAACATATATATATATATATATATATATATGCATTTACTATAATGCAACGCCTCATAGAACGTCCCAAGGACAAGAAAAAAAGTGCAGGCGGATTGAAGGAGAAGAGAAGGAAAATAAAACAGTAGAAAAAATAGTATAAGAGAGAGAGAGAGAGAGAGAGAGAGTGGTAGAGAGAGAGAAAAGCGGAACAAAACACTCGACAAGCAGCGCATTTCAAGTTATAATTTATGGCCAAGTGTTTTGCTCTTAGCCTCTTTCTTCTTTTTCTTCTTAAGGAAAGTGTACTTGATTCTAGTATTTAAAGATTGTCAAGGATAAAAAAAAAATGAAGCTTTAAATTTAATATTCGACACTCATTCGAGATACATGCATATGTATAGATAAGTTAAATAATTTAATTATTATTAATAATAAATAGCAATTAGTAATATTTCTTACTATCTTAGTTTGATTATCCAATTGGGGTAAATTTGAATAAATTGAATTAAATCTGTAATAAAATGAAATGTTAATAACATTTTATGACTTTCTAAACTAAAAGGGAGGGAAATACTTGTTTTTTTATTCCTTTATTTTGTTTTGGCTTTCGCTCCATTTGGGTGCATTCAACCTCAACTAGCACCTAAGGCTAACCTTCATCTAAATAGCTTCCACTTGCCCCATTAGCTGCAGACACTTGCATCGTCTCTAGCCTCATCGTACTGTACACATACATATATATACACACACATAGACAACAACAAAATAAAAAAGTGTAAAAACAAAACCAAAAAAGAAATATCCAACCATGGAAATCCGCGAGCAAGTCAATAATTTTTATAACTGCCGCTTAATTGAGACATTAACCATAATTGGCCTTAAGTGAGTGTAATACAAGCGACAACGAAAGCTTCAAGCGCATTTAAGCCCAGTCAAGTGTTAAAACAAAACAGAAAAAAAAAACAAAAAAATTCCAGCAAAAAAACAAAAAATGAAAGAGAAAAGTGAAGAGGAAAAAAATACTAGAGACCAGGACATTGCCTCTAATATGAAAGATTTAGTCAAAATAAAAAAAAGCGAGAGAAAGAGAAAGAAAGAAAAAAAAAGAGTCAAATCCTAATTCCCACACACACACACACACATATGTTGCTCGCACAGGGAGGATTGACCTCATATGTTAAACAGGGTGCTCCTGCTTACTTGAGCATGAAATTGTGATGGGTCGTCGTGGTGCCGCCAGTTGCCCAAAACGGGGCGTGTGAGGTAGTGTGTATATGGATGGTTGGGTATTAAGTGGATAAATCAAAGTAAAGGCGAAATGTGTCAATAAATTATTATTTCTACCTTGCTATCATTCAGGTGTTAAATTGTCTTCAAGCCGACACTAACGGGGTTAATATGGCACGTGTTGCATAACGCCAAAGGCAACACAAAACAAATAATACAGATATATATATATATATATAAAAGCGAAAAAAAACAACAAATCTGTGTCAGGCATTGAGCCTTGAAATTTACCACGACAACAGCTGGAATTGGCATTTGCCCTCCCACCTCCCCCCTCCCCACACTTCCACATCCATCTTCTTTCTTCACCCATCAGAGAAGAGAAAGTAAAAGAGAAAGAGAGAGAGAGAGAACAAGAAAAAATGAACCAAAGTAGAATAAAAGGAAGAGTTCTATCCATGTCGTATGAGTGATTTATTGCCTTTCCATTCTGGTCAAATAATAAAGTTGAAATTAGTTGCGGTTTGAATATTGGAAAATTGGCAAAAAGAATGAAAAACAAAAAAAAAAAAAAAAAAAAAAAAAAGAGAAGCAAGCACACGAAATCCAAAAATTGAAAAAAAAGCAGCAATGGAAGCAATCAAATCAAAAAACAATAAAATTGTTAAATTTCTGCAAAAGATGAAAAGTTTTGATTGTTGGAAGTTTGAAATTGAAAATGAGTGCAAAATGTGAAAAATCAGAAGGGGGAACAACCAATGGGAATGCAATCGAAAAGTACACACATACTTATAGACATACATATGTGTGGTAATGGTAACGGTACTTCTATATAAAATCAAGAATTTTAGATTATATGAGAAATTTATATATGTATATTAAATTCGCTAGAATATTGGATATGTGAATTGATTGGAACGAAAATAAGAATCTTTTATTAGAACGGATGTTACCAAAATCTAATGCTCTATTAGTATTTATAATGATATAAATACTATATGTATATATTATATAGATGTATAGATAAATGTAAACTAATTGGCTAGATAAAGATAGATACTTTTCTAGGTTTTGGCTTACTTTTCTTATATATGTATTAGATGCTCATATCAAATTGATTAAAATTGAAAAAATCTTCAAATATCAAGAAATAATATTAACATTTTTAAGATAGCAATTAATCGGTTTTGGATAAATTATATACTTATATTGGTTATTAGAAGAGAGCCATAATAATGTCTAATATTCTGTTTCTATATAAATTTATATAGGAGAAGACTTCTTCAAATGATGAGTAATATTTAGATACTGATGGAATAAATATATATACATAGACATTCCAAAATTCGAAAAAATCCAAAAAATAAAGTTTTTCAACAGTTTCCGATAAGTTTCCTTATTCCGTTTCAAATTATTTGCAATATTTTGATTTTCCCCTGGATATATGTATGTATAATATGCATATACTTTGTTTTATATAATCGATTTCTTATTAGATATATTTACATATCAAAATTTGTAGCTAACTCAAATGGGGTGTATCATTTTTGATGAGTTAAATTCCCCTTATCTTGAGTAGAATGTCAACATCCTGTTTAGTCCATCAACGAGCGCATGATCATAAAATTTGAGCACCAAAGTGAAACTGCCCCCTTAAACAGCAACGAGAATTCATCAATGCCTCTGGCAACAACAGAAGCCACACAGCACACACAATACATACAACTACACACAGACAGCCTACACCCAATCGAAGCCAGCGTGGTTACCCCTTCTCATGGATCCCCCTTTCCTCCTACCCCTTGCTTGGCTCACAAGTGTTGAGTGATAAAGAACATGTTAATGACTTTTAATCAATTTGCAATTTTTTTTTCATTCGCTCTAGTCTAGATGCTTGCTTGCTTGGCTGTCATATAATATGTAATTGATATGGCAAAAATGACAGAGAGAGGGATAAAGGGAGGTGGGGATAGCAAGAAAGGAAAAGACTTTCCTCATAGATTTTCTACATATTTTAATGATACTTTAATTTGCGGCAATTAAAACGGTCTACACTCGGACATGACTTTGTCTACGATTAGGTAATCAGTTACGAGAAGACAGGACGACAGACCGATGGACGATAGATGGGCAACGACGACGACGACGACGACGACGACGACAACTCTGGAAAAGAAACAGAGGAGTTTGGATGAAAATCTTCTTGCATAATGATCAAGAGAGTCTCCCGGTCTTTGCAATCTTTTGCAGTCTTCCAGTCTCCCAAGTGATTTCCGTTGTTTGGCATTTCACGTTTGCTTCCTGATTTGGCTTCGATTCGATTGTGGTGTGGTGTGTGGAGGCCAGGCCACCTGGTTGTGAATCTATGTTTACTATATATATATACATATATACATATATATAGGATCTCCTAAGCCTGTTATCGAAGGCAGCATCTTCAATGGGTCTCTCTGATGTGACTGGCATTTCAAAAGCGTTGCCTGAGTTGCACAAAAAGAAAAAAAAAAGAAAAAATAAAAGAAAAAAAGCCAAAGTAGTCTTCACTTGATATGCAGACAAGAGAGAATTGGCAGCATGGTCAATTAATTCGGCAGAAGTTGAGTGATTTTTATAGATAACGCCAGTGCGCTGACTTGCCAATTCAAAATGATTAATTTAACATTATTCACATCAAAACATTTATTGGATTCTCGGTTTATTTTACATATAACATATATCTATCACAATTATAATTATTCTCTTCTAATCAGGCTTTTTTTTCATTTATAAAAATTATATCTTCATTTCACCTAGCAGGTGTCAACTAATTGATTGGCATTTAAAATCTGAAAAAAGTTCATTGGAAGAGTGTATCAATTATATTCTCAATTCTCGATCTTTGCTTGAGAGATGTGAATTGCCATCTAAAATCTAGATTGGATTCTTGCACTTATCTCTCTGCCTAGCGAGCAGCTGTCATTGAGAGCGGCGTTGCCAGATCGAATTTCAAACATACCGAATTCTCCTCCATATTCTTTATTTAATAATTGAAATCAATTTCAATCCTACATATATATTTTTATTCATTTATTAGTTAGAAGCTATTAAAAACTCATTTCTGATCTTTTATAAAATATGAAATAATTGAAATTATGAAATAGCGTTTCGTTAATTTGAAAAATTTACCTAATTTGACATTTTGTCAGTTCCACTGGTTCTTAATTGCTATACTATATCACATGTAATCTCTTGTTTTTAACTTGCCTGGATCTTGTTGGTCAACATCTAACTATTTCTACATACACATATGTATATAGATATATATATATATATGTTTACCTATATGCCTTCAACCTTGATTGATACATTTTTAATTGACACATAATTATGGACTTGTTCCACATGATTATCATGTAAGCTTTAAGCATTTACCACACTTTTCCTCTCTTTCTTTTGCAATCTAACAATCTACCACTTACATACTATGTATAGAGTCTGCCTTTCAAACAACTCCTAGAGAGATCGTTATACATAATAATTACCATATTCTTCTTCTCATGCAAAAAGTGGGGAGTGTTAGTCTAAATTGTTGTGTAAATTGATTTTAAATTGGCCAACTAAAATATTTGTTATTGTTGATTATTGGTGGAGACAAATTTGTTGTCTTGTCAAGTTTTCAATAGATGGTTTTAAATCAAAATTTATGCCTTAAGAAAGAATCGAATTTTGCCAATCAATATATACATATTTTGAATGAAAAGAGAATGAAAATTTTGTATAAAATATTAAATTTAAGACAATTTTTGTTTCATCTGTGTTTACTTTTTTTTTAATTTTTGTAAATGGATTTTAAAATTTTCGTTTGGGCCAACTGTCGCAGCTCATTAAGCTTGAAAAAGATTTTTGGTTTATGCGTAGAGTCAAATTCCCCCACCCTATATAACAACGCACCGCCTTGCCCCACCCCACCCCACCCCGCACCGCCCATACTCATAAATTAGCAAAACTGGCAACAATTTCATTTCGCGTATTGAAATTGACGGCCCAATCCAGCAGCAATCCCCCAATCCTGAATTCACAATCCTCTCTTTGGCCAGGGCCAACTGGCAACTGGCACCAACTGGGCACATAAATCAAAAGCAGAGGCACCGCGTTTAATACACTTGACGCCAGATTTCCGCGACAATTTGCGCATGAATTAAACATAAAAGCAACTGAGGTGGACGTGGCATTCAGGGGTCGTGGTGGTGATGGTGATGGTGGTGAGCACTTCTGTGGTGTGATGTGGTGAGGTGAGGTGAGGTGAACTGAGCTGAGCACTGAACTGAGTTCCAGTCAATGTGATGGTGATATGTGAGGATATAAAGGGGAGGGGGGGGATACTACAAACGGTCCTGTCCTGGCAAAATCAAAGTAGGTAACACACGAGCAAATAAAACACTTGACACATTAAAATGGCAACAACACATGGGAAATGCTGAGGGGGCGGGCGGAGGGGGATGGGGAGTGAAAGGAAAGGTTGGGTAACAAATTTCCATTTTGTTGTTGTTGTTGCTGCCATGCAAATATGAGACACTCAGAAACAGGAACAGAGGAGCTGAAACAGGAGCGTAATATATATATATATATATATATATCTATATATATAACCCAATGTGTATGTGCCCGTGTGTGTGTGTGGGTGTGTGGGTGTGTGGGTGTATCTGTGTTTAAGTGTCACCCGTACACGAGCATACATACAAATTTAACGAGTCGCATTTATGATACCACAGACAAGTATAATAATTTCAATTAACGACACCCACGGGTGTGTTTGTTCAACAGTAAGCGAAACAGAATCAGAATGAAAGAGATAGTAGATGAGAGCGAGACAGAGACAGAGTAAAGGAGAAAGTGGAAAACGAGATAGAGAGAGAGAGAGAGAGAGAGAGAGAGAGAGAGATGGAGATGGAGATGGAGATGAGATGAACCCGTACCGTAACGAAAGATATGTAGTGTGAGTTAGATAATGGCCATATCCTTGCAAAACGTGTGTGCATCAATGGAGTACATTATTTACGGATGTCGATTCTTGTCTGTGTAACACTAGAGATGATAATTATCAAAGTTAATTTACCAGAAAGCCAAAAGGCAAAAAAAAAGCAAAAAAAAAGAAAAAAAAAACACAACAGGTGAAAAATAACAATTGCCAAAAACTTTAATTACACGACTTTGGGAACAAAAGTTTGATTTCCGTTGTTTTTAATACTTGTAGATTAGGTGCAACTAAATACTAGTTAATTATAATAGAATTTAAATTTTAGTTTTAAAGCTAAAATTCAACTAAAACATTTCAAGTATAGTTTGCCAAGCATTGGTAATATTGAAAAAGGGGAAACCATTTAGCCGAATCCTTCTAAATCACATATAGATATCTTCTATATCTCTAAGCTTATCTGAGATCCTTCAACTATGAGTTACTTTTTATATTAAAAAAAATAAAAAAATATTTTTAACTAAAATTTTTAGCATCATTTTTTTTAATCATTAATTAGACGAAAGTTAATTCGGAGGATCAGCTTTGAGATTCGCTAAAGAATCGAAGAACTTTTTAAGATAATATTTCCATACAAATTAATTTTTTTCTACCGAGGACAGAAGAGGAGGACGAGAGATAAAGTAATAAAATATACAAAAAATTTAATTCAATAATAATATAATTATATGTATATTACTATTTATATTATTATATAGAAGCGCTTATAACAACTATATTAAATTATATAGAATAATAAAAAAAAGCTAGTGATAGTTTTTACTTTAACTAAATTTGAAAAAATTTAAAGCTAGTGATAATTTATATATTAGCCAAATTGAAATTAAATCAAAAACTAATTATTAAAATCATTTAATGATATAGCTTATTTGTTGTGACTTTTAGCTGAAAATTCAAACATTTTCTCTATAGTTTACATTGCTGAAAAATATATCCAAAGTATTCAGATTTACCATCACTATATTCAACATGTCTCATCTCTAGATCAAAAAATGTTCATTTCCTGCTCTCAGGTGTGGTAAAAGAATTTTGTGCCTGAGGATGTCACTTTAGTATGAATGTGTATGTGTGTGTGTGTTGAGGTTGATGTAAGTACGAGGTATAAATATATATGTATGTATGTATGTATGTGTGTATGTATGTTAGTAGGTCCTTCAATTACCTCGCCATATATGCATATAAGTGTATGTTCTTCACTGTAGATATATGTATGTATATATGGGTGTGGAAGTATGTCTCTGCATTATTACGCCTCTAATTAACTAAACGCATATATTTTCTTAGCCGCATCTTCTTCTGGCCAAAGTTTGTTTTTTCTTTGTGTGTGTGCGAGTGTGTGTATGTCTGTGTGTTGTTTTTCAGCCGACTTTTTGCCTCATCTCATCAGCATAAAAGTTTTTAATGAGCCATTTTGTCGTCACTGTGTTGAGTGAAGGAGAAAGTGCAGGAAGAAGAAGAGCCCATACAAATTGAGAATGGTGATAGAAAGAGGTAGGAGGGGGGAGGGGGGAGGAATGGTAGTGGCAAGGGGAATGGCAATGGAAACGGAGGTGGGCTAAGTAATTCAAATGTGAAGCGAATTTGTTATGACAAGCTCGGTTGACACGTTTTAATTATATTTAATTAATGCAACCAAAGTAAGTCAAATAGGGAACATGGGGGACGAACAAAAAAAAAAAAAGTCAACAAATTGTATGTTTCAGAATCCGCGTGTGTGTGTGTGAGTGTGTGTTTGTGTGCGTTTTATTTTTTATTCATTCTTTTATGATGTGTGACATTTGTCACCCTAAAAATATGATGTACAGTGTAATTGAAACATGTGTAACACTTTTATCCTTACAAAAAAAAACATTTTTATTTTTTTTATACCCTTGCAGAGGGTATAATAAAATTGGTCAGATGTTTGTAACGCATAGAAATAATCGTTTCCGACCCCATAAAGTATATATATTCTTGATCAGCATCGAAAGCCGAGTCGATATGACCATGTCCGTCTGTCCGTCTGTCCGTCTGTCCGTCTGTCTGTTTCTTCGCAAGGAATCGAACTTAAATTTTGAGCTACGTTAATAAAAGTCATATCATTCTCTTCATTGATGATTTATCTAAATTAAGTTCGAGAGTTGGTATGATCGGACAACTATAAGTTATAGAAAAATAGGAAAGATCAGAGGTACCTCGGTTAAAATTTGTGTTGTTCAAAACAGTTCTTGTGAGAAAAACTTTTTTTTGAGATATCTCAACCAAATTTGGCACACAGATGAGAATTCTACTTCTACACCTTACCAGCAAGTTTGATTCAGATCGGATAATAAACACCGACATAAATCAATAAAAACAATAATCAACCCCCATCAGAAAAAGTATGTTTTTGTGAGAAAAACTTTTTTGTTTTTTAAGATATCTCAACCAAATTTGGTGAACAGATGAAAATTATACTTTTACATCATATCAGTAAGTTTGAATCAGATCGGATAATAAACACCGACATAAATCAATAAAATCAATGAATCAACCCCCATCAGCATGAGTATGTTTGCATATGCAGCCAATTAAATACGTTTATATTTGCTTTTATATATGCGTACACAAACAACATACATGGAAACATACAAACATACATACATACATATATGCGAACACGTGCTTGAAAAAACTACAAGCTGAGTGCGAAACAGAAAGAGACAGAAAACTATTTGTATTGTGTTGTTGTTTTCTAGAATTCGTCAGAAACTTTAGAGAGCGAGAAGCTGGACGCTTGCAATGTATACCGAAATAGCGAGACAGTGAATTATAAGTTTGGTAGCGCAATAGGTAGAGATCGATTCTAGAAATGACGTGAGCGGAGGTTCAAATCCGGCCGTTGGCAAACTCGAATTTTTTCTTACTGTTTCTTTTTTTGGTTTAAATTTTTTTTAAATTTTATATTTCTAATTTTTAAAATATCTTGAATCCGATAATACGGAGAAAGTAATCAATTAATCTGCAAGGGTATACAAACTTCGGCACGGCCGAAGTTAGCTTCTTTGATATTTTTACAGTTAAAAAGGGGAAAAAGAAAAAATAGGAAACGAAATAGAAAAAAGTGGGACAAATCTAGTCTACTTATAAGCTGAAATTTTAAGTGCTACGATTTAAAATTTAATTTAAGGCCATGGATTAGGAGTTTTAGAGAGATTAGTGGGCATTTATTTTCCGTCATTTACTTCACCCTCCTCCCTCCTACCCCTGCCTATGCTCTTGATTCACCTATTATCTGTGATGGCCAAGAGAAACCAATCAATTTTAGGAGGAAAATTATAAATGCAAATTGATAAAGTCCATGCACAAGTGACAGCTGAGTGGCTCATTGATTACGTCGGCATGCCAAGATACAAGCAGACACAAACACACACACACATACACACATACAAACGCAGACACACACACACACAGACAGACACAAACATCCATACTAAACATAAACATAAACAAAAGGCCAAAACATGAACCGCATGAACATAATAAAGCAAATGCCAGATAGAGGAGAACATAACAATTAGAAGTTTCCTGCTCAAGGTAAACTAAACTGAACTGAACTTCAAGTCCATCGACTGACTACACACACACATACACACATCCAAACATACATTCAAACATATATACAGTGGCAACGGCAACTTGTCAGCTCGAATGACGTTTTAATAAGTCACATAATTCATGTGACGACCAGGTGGGGATGGTGGATGCTACTAGAGACAGACGGTACGCTGGTTGATGCTACCTTCTGGATAGTGGATACTGAGTGGATGTAGATGTAGTTGAAGATGAGGAGAATGAGGAGGAAAGATGAGCAGAACCAGCCCGTTGGATGGGAGCAAATGTGAATGTGAATGTGGCCGCGTGCCCTGAAACGCCAGAGATTACATGTTGAGCATGGAGATTGCAACGCGGCTAACATGCACATTGGGCCAAAAATGTGTTTTTAGCAAGCAAAAGTCAATTCGTTGTGACAGGTTTAACAATAAACGAATTATCTTATGTCCGTCCTAGTTCTATTGGAAATGGTAAACAATGGGATATACAAAAAGCAGATCATATACATATTTAGTATTTATTTTATGTATAGTAAATATAATTTATATAAAATGTTTTAAAATAAATATATCTGTTAACTTAAAAACGAAAAACGTCTACAATTTTTTAAAGATAATTTATACTAGATCAAATTAAGGGAAGTTAAGCATTCTTTATCTTTCTACCGATTAGGACTAAGTTCCTTAATTGAAATATTTTCATTAGTTTTTGTTCACGCTTTTTTTTTTAGGAAACTTTAAGATAATTAAAGTTTTAGTTTTATATTTAACTTAGTTAATGCTAAGTTGTTTCAATTACTAAATATTAAATTAAACTATGCTTTCTATGTAATTTAGTATAAATACTATATTTACAAACAAATTTAGCTGTTAGTTATATTTTTGAGCTCTTAATTTCAAATAAAATACCTACATATATCCGATAATGGAAAACTAACTATTAGATTGGAATATATAATCTATTACAGTTTTCAAATATATATTTAGGTTGATAGTTGACTACTATATCCTAATAATAATAATAATAATAATTTTAAATTGAAATGAATTTTTTTCAATACAAAAGTTGAAATTTGTTCCACTGTGTGAGCCGTATACAAAATGCCTGCAGGGCAGTAAACGCTTTTGGGACGCTTTGACACATGCTCTTTCCCGCCTCCCCTTTCCCCTTTCCCACCACCCTTCCCTTACCCCTCTATTTCTCCTTCTCTGCTATCCGCCTCTCCTCACCTCACCGCGTTGCTCTTGTCAGCTGCTCATTTGTCAAATGTAATTGATTTTATGCCTGAGCTTTTGACTAAGGTTGTCGTGCCGTTAAGTTTGGTTGGTACAGGAGTAGTAGCTAAAGTGCGAGAAGAGTGGGGAAAGGGGGGGAATAAGGGATATAGCAGGATTCATAGGAGACATAGTTTGGCATCTGCCGCATCCGCAGTCATGAGTATAGGTTTTTGTGGCTACCCTCTACCTGATATATTATTCGATTACAGTTAGACGTAAATCAAGTGGAAGAGCATGATGATGATGTAACCATCAATGCGGGGCGATGGTAAGTAGGTTGACTTTGAGATGAAAACTATTGAAACGATATATGTGGTATGTAGCCGGGTGTGATCGTCGAGGATGTGAAAGGATGATTTGATATGATGCGGTGCGATGCGTTCCAATGGCATTTTATATCCAATATGCTTTAATGGTCACCTGGGGATAAAATATGATACTACTACGACAGCAAAATGAGGTCAAAGCGATTCAATTGTGCGATACAACGAAAACAACAACAACAACAACAGCAACAACAAAACTGAAAGATTAAAAAATAAATGCGCAAACGGATAAACAATATAAAATGGCTAAACAAAACACTCGAACCATAAAGCACAACTGTACTAAAATAGAATTTCTGTTAACTTTTTCTAATTGAATTTGAACACATGGCTCCCAAACGTAAAGAACCACAACTTAATTTTCAATCAAAACCATAAAAAAGAAAACAGAACAAAAGTTTGCCAAAGAATGAGATGGAAATAAAGAAACATACAGAGAGAGAGAGAGAGAGATAGAGAGTGCTAGAGGGAGAGAGATACAAAAACCGGTAGCCAATAGACCAGAGCCAGTGCCTGCCTGGGCACTGCAATTGAGATGACTATTTTATGGCCAAGTCCAATGTATCTTATAGATACTCGGTCTCATATCCCTCCCATACCCCCATACCCATATCCATCCATACTCATCCTCCATCTTTTTCTCTCTCCTGAGGCACACACACACAGACACACACACAGTCACAGACACACACGCATTTTGTGGGCACAAAAATCTTTGGCGCTCATAAATTTTTATAGCTTGTAATTATTTGAGACATTCGCAGAACGTTTCGGCCACATCTTCGGCTTAAGTTGAACTGAGCAGGCGCGCCAGGCGGTCCTCATGCTAGAAAAGAGAAAAGTAAAAATTCTGCAAACTTTGGACTTCTTCCTGCTTTGTTTGCCTGCAAGACACCCCTTTCTCCCCTTGCCCCCTATTGTTGCATCCCCCCTCATCACATAAACAAGATTTATACTAGAGTGTAATTAATGGCAATGTTTTTTGTTTTTTATTTTTTTTATTTTCTTTTTCTTTTTCGTTTTCGTTTTATATATCTTCGTTCTTTTATGGATCTGTTGGATACATTACAACTCTCTATACAATTAGCCAAGCCAATACAACGGGGAATACGCTCGAAAAAGGGTGTATGTATGTGTGTGAGTGTGTGTGCGAGTGTGTGTGTTTCTACTATTGCGACTATTTCCATTTATATGGCCATTTTTGTTATGGGTGTTAATAAAGTTGTCAGCAATGTAAGAATTTCGGGAAATTAAAACATATATTTAAATTTTCTATAGCCATTTATTTTGTTTCAAACTTGTTTTCAACTTGATGACTTTATATAGAACTATTTATTATATGTATATACACATACATACATATATATGTACACATATATTGGTGGAAGAAAAGCGAAGAAAACTTATAATTCTGGGCTCATTATCCATCTACTTTCAACGCCTTAAACAGAGCAAACTCAATTACTTAGACCACTTAAACATACTCGCACACACACACACACACACACACACATAGCAAATACACATACATACGCATACGTATACAACTAGAGAGTGGACCAGTTTCCAATTCCGCATTGCGCCCCTCTTTTATACGCTCAAGTGCCCTAAAGTGATTACCCGCCTAGATTTTCATTTCCATTTTCCTTCTATGACTTTTTCCTTTACACTATACACAAAATGCAAACATTTGCTCCTTGTGCCAGCTTCTCTTCTGCTGATGTTGCTGCTGCTGCTGCCAATGTTGCTGTTGCTGATGTTGCTGCTGTCAATGTTGCTGCTGTTGCTGTTGCTGTTGGTGCTGCTGCTGCTGCTGCTGCTTTGCCTTTTTGATGATTACAAATTAATCACACTTTAAACATGGCAATTACGCGGGACAGACTTGGAACTGAAAGAACTGGGAACTGAGAACTGGCATAGATACATGGCTACTACAGCAGTGATGGCAGCAACGGCAGCAACAGCAGCAATGGCTGCTCCCGGGCTCTTCTTTTATATGGAAAATTGCTTCCTTTCGCTGTTTAACTTTCGTTTTAATAAATAATCAAGTAGGCTGACTAAAGCGCGCACTTGGAACCTACTCCACATCTTTGTCTCTTTTCCGTTCTCGCTCTGTCTGTCTTTCTACTGGGTTCAACTTGCTCTTGATGTATATCCCCCTCTTCTCCCTCTCTCTCTCTCTCACTCTCTCTCTCTCTCTCTCTCTCTTTCTCTCTACATTCATCTTCCTTAGCCTTCTTTGTGGAGCTCTTCTTTCTGTTTTTTTTTTCTTGAGTTTTTGCGGTTCGTCAAGTCCCTCATGTAATTTCCAGGCAATTTCTCATACCCATAATTGCATAATTTCAAAGTTGTTGGCAACTTAATTGCACTGAACGTGGTCAAGAGAAAAGGAAGATCATGCAATCTACATCTACTACCAATACCCCTTACCATCCCTTCTCATTAACCATAGAACCCCAAACTCCACATCTCTATCTCTCTCTCTCTTTTTCTCTCTCTTTTTTTTTGATTCTCTATACTTCTCCCACTTGGCATAAAAACGGCTTGCGCCTGTCTTCGGTGTAAATAAAACCTTTTTAAACGGTTGTCATGTTGGCAGCGCTCAAAAGCTTTTCGGTACCCACGACTACCAATTGGATACACTGGTATTAAATATGCAAATATATACCTAAGTATATATGTATTGTAGGTATATATCTTTATATGGTAAGGAATTTTTATATCCTGAAAAACCTGAACACAATAGTTTAGCTTGTCTTTAAGTTTTCCACAAATACATGTGATAAAATAACAAAAAAATACCATATTAATGTTCTTTTAATCTTTTTTTTTTTCTTTTATTCCAATATTTATTTCAATATATATTATAACAGTTAACAGAAAATTTTAATGAACAAAATCGTCAAACAAATGTTTAAAATTTTATATAAAATTCGTATATAATAATTGAAATAATAAAAACAATAATAATAAAACGAATAATCAACAATAATAATAATAAAAGAAACAACTTATTCAATTTAATTTAATTTTATTAAATTTCCAACCAACTCAAAATTTAAAATTAAATTCACATAATTTAATAATGGAAATTCTTATTTATATAATTTATTTTGTTAAACTTTAGTAATGTTAATCAAATTACAATTTGTTTTGATTTAATTATCAATAACCAATATCTTTGATACCACTATGCGATAACTGCCGTTTTAAACTTCAAAAGCGCGCATCGTCATCATCAAACATGTGTTGGACGTTGCCTTCATTTTTTCCGAAAACAAAAAAAAAAAAAAAAATCAACCAAAAACCCTCCGCAACGCCAACGCCTGGACCAAACTCTGGACAAGAAACCAGCCAAAGCAGGCTGGAATGATGAGAACAGAGTGAGATTGGGGGAGGGGAACGGTGGGACTTGAAAATAAATCTCCTCATCCTCATCCTCATCCTCATCCTCATCATTTGTTGTGGCCCTTAGCCTCGCGGTCATTTGGCCATCAAAGTTAATATGCTTTATATTAAATTTGTTGTCTTGTGCTGGCCTTGTTTCTCGTTCTGTTTAGTTGGCAGAAGCTGCTTCTGCCTGGCAGCCATATAATCTACATCTGCTACAGTTCCCATTTTATTCAACCTCATCATACTCATACCCATTCCCATTCCCGTTCCCACTCCCAATTCCATTGCCATTGCCATTGCCATCGTCATCGTCATCGTCATCTCCATACCATTACCATTCCATACCAATACGAAGCTTTAGCCCAAAAAATTCTCACTCCCAGCTAGAAATTTGTTGCTTTTTTTTTTTTTTTTTTGAACTTGCTACTTTTTCTTTTAGTTGTTGTTGTTGCTGTTGTTGTTCGTATTGTGAATGCGCAACGCGGCATTTCCCATCAAATTACTCAATTAATTTCAGTTAAATTAAAAGCCAAGCCAAGCCAGGACAGTAAAAATGAAAGAAAAAAAAACCAACGAACAAACGAACGAACGAACAGGAGAAACATTGTTGTAGAAATGATGGTAAATTGTGACGTTTAATGCAGGAAATATATGCCAGACAAACGGACAGACAGGCGGACAGAGAGACAGAGAGACAGAGAGACAGTGAGACAGGGAGACTGGCAGGCAGGCAGGCGTATTGGGCCATGCCAGAGAGGTGGAAACCTGAATTGGTAAATTGTTGTTAATTTGGCATTTGCATTTAAATCTTTGACAATGGGTAATTTGTATGAGTTAACAAAGTTAACAAGGTTGATGACAAAAAAAAAAAAGAAGTAGAAAAAGAAAAACAAAAATAAATATATAAAATCCAGGCAACAAAAATAAAATGGTGAAAATGTATAATCTGAAATGTCGGATCTCTGATCTGATCTTTTGGTTAAATTTAAAACCGAGTATTAGAGAAGCATTTCCAAATTGATTTATAGACACATTTCTTGCAAATGAGCCAAGCAAATCAAAACAAGGCTCGTTCTTCGATCCCCAGATGCGAATGCCACCATAACCCAAAACCAAATGCAAGGGAGAGCAAGAGAGAGAGAGAGAGAGAGATATAGAAAGGTAGAGGGAAAGGGGAAACCAAGCAAAATGCATTTGGCACGCAATTACGGCCAAAAGTGTTAATTGCATTTCCGCTGCCTGCATTTGGACCATGAGGTAGAGAAGAAGAGGATAACCAACATCAGGTCCAGCTCCAGCTACAACTATAGCAACTGCAGCACCAGAAGCTATCCAAGCTATCAAAATGTGGCACGGCCCACAGCTCACGCATTTGGCATTAAAGCCAAGCTCTCTAAAATCCACTTGGAAAAAAAATTTAAGCAAAGTAAAAATGGAAACCAAATAAAATTGAAATAAAAAATGAAAAGAATGAAATAATAAAAAAAATGCTATAACAATAATTTTAGAATATATATAAAATCATTAATCGTATTCTCTGTGTGTATTCCAAATATATATTTTACGATATGCCATCAATTTCTTTAAGTGTATTGGATTGGATCGGTTGAGCCAACACCAGGTAGTAAATGGAGCCAACCAAAACCAAACACATTCAGTTCATATGGCAAGTAAGATAAGCTTAGACCAGGAAAAAGTTAACGGATTTTATTCTACAAGTCGTTTTTTTTTCGTTTTTGGCTAGAGAAGGAGACGATGGACGGGGGGGACGGTACACTTAAAAGTTACTAGAACGGGGCGCATGCGTTGTATGTAGACAGACACGCAGCAAGTATCAGGCAGAAGGAAGATGAAACGAAACTAAGTCAAACATTTGTTGAACATTTCAGTTGAAGAGGAGGGAGAGAAGTAGGGGGGGCAATTGAAAAATGTAAAATTTATGGTACCCAGAAGGCGAATAGATGTCGTAGATTTCAACATGATTTGCCTAAAGGATTTTCATTCTATGTATATCCAGTCCATGTTATGCCTAAAAGTAAATCCATGAACACAAAAAAAATAAAAGAAAGAAAGAAAAAAGAAGGGTCATCGATATAGATTCTACAACAACAGCAAATAGAATGAATAAAGATGATTTGCAAAACCATAAATGGCATTTTAATAGGCCAAAAAAGCAAAAGAAAAAATACAGAAAGAAAGAAAACACAAAAAAAATATAACAACTTTTGGCCAATTCTCAGTTTGTCTCAAGCGACCAGACCATATCGCCAATTGACAGCCAGCAGAGCCAGACTAGTCCAAAAAGACATTGATAAGAGAGAAAAAGAAATGAGAAAGAGAAAGATAGAGAGAGAGAGAGAGAGAGAGAGAGGGATAGCGAAGAAGAAAAAAGGAAAATTGCTCCAAATGTTGTGCCACAGCTGTCCATCGAGATTGCGTTTAAGTTTGCATTCGTATTCGTATACGTACAAGCATTTGTGTTTGTGTTTGTGTTTGGCAAATCAATGGCAAATGACATTTATTTGCCGTCTCAAGTTGGCCAAAATCCGCTAATAAGCCATTTTGACAAATTGGATGATTGTCGTCTGCTGGCTTATAATGCGGAATGAAAGTGTGGTGAAAATGTGCAGATAACACAAGAAGCAATAGAAGTAGTAGTAGCAGCAGCTGATGATGATGATGATGATGATGATGATGATGATGATAAAGACAATAATGTCTAATCGAATTGGGGGGGGCGAAATCGAATAAGCAACCAATAAAGTAAATGAAACAAAACTAAAATTTAATCAAATTTGATAGAATTTATTTTCAATTAGGATTAGTAAAATTAAAATGGAATTTATTCAGAAAAATATATATATTTATATATATAGACCTTAAGATTTCTTTCACAATTTATATACATAACCAAAAAAAAAAAAAAAAAAAGGGGGAAAAAATGATTCAATTAGTTTTCTCCGATTCTTTCGAAATACATAGTATAAAACTTATAACTAAATTTACAATTTTAGTTGGTAATTTATACAAAATTTACTTTTCTCCATATTTCCTTCATTTTCTCTCCATTATCTTTTGGATATCTTTTCCTCTCACAACAACATATCAAGTTGATAGCATGTGATGGTATTTTGGCATTCAGAATCATGGACTTGATTAAATACTGTGGAAAAAATAAACATTATGACAAATTAAATATATGATAAAGGGGGGTGTTATATATTATGGGTGTGTGTGTGGGGGGGGGAGGCAAATAGATTTTCATTCTCGATGATTGATTGGCTTAAGGCTCACTTACCATTTTTGGTATTGAAACAATTCCATTGACTTAATTCACATTGACCGGGAAAATTGACCACACATTTGCCATTGCTGGCACAAATAGTTAAGGCCTCGCGAGGACAATCGAAATTACATTTACCAAGATTCATTTCGTGTCGATGTTTCTCTAGAAGTTGTGGTATATTATGGGCATTGACTTGTTGGTGTATATTATTTGAGAAATGCGATGGTATGCCAATAGAACGTGCGGTTTTTTGATTCGAACGCGGTCGGAGTGATGTCAAAGTTGTAGGAGTTGTTGTTGTTGTTGTTGTTGGTATCGATGTAGTTGAGGAGGTACTGGGGGAAGTGGAAGTCGAAGTTGATGTGCGATCCTTTTCAGCATCTTGTTCTTGTTCTTGTTCTTGTTCTTTTTCGTTTTCTTTCTCTTTTTCTTGCTCTTTCTCTTTCTCCTTCTCTTTTTCTTGCTGTTCCTGTTGCTTCTTCTTTTTCTCACGAATTGCCTGTTGCAGTGCCTGGGGTATGTGTGTTTGTGCCTGTTGCATAACATAGTTGACATGATGCTGCAATTGATGCAACTTGTCGGCTATATTTATTGACTCCAGACCAGGTGATTCGACCACAATTTGTGATACGGGCGTCATGACGACTTTATTTTGTACCACAGGCTTGCCATGTTGCGATAGGGTGGCCGTTGCCACATGATTTATCACTCTCACCTGTGGATCATCATTTTGCAGCGATTGTGGGCCAGATTGCAACGTATGTGCAACCTTTGGCTTGTCATTGGTAATGGTATGGTCAGAACCAGTGTGTGCAATTGGTGGAAGGAGACCTGAAAACGGTTCAACCACTGGCGTCCCTACTTGTGGTTGTTGCTGTTGTTGTTGCTGTTGCACTTGCGGCACTTGGCCAGTTAATGTATTTAGTTGATGTGATTTATTCATCACTTGTTGAAGCACTTGATTAATGTGATTTTTTATCAACATTTGTATACGATCTGGAATTTCAGTTGATGTTTTCTCCTCTTCAGCAGCATGGCCAAGACACAATAAGGCTAAGAAAAATATCAAATGAAAGCTTTCAAATATATATGTATATAGAAAACAACTCAACAACTAACTTACCCAAAAAAAATAATATTTTCATATTGAAAAAGAAATCAAACAATTTCGTGTAAGAGAGAGAGACAAGATGAATTCGATAGAGTTTATAGATATTCTATAGTCAGAATACTGATTCAATGTCCTCGTTCACAATTTACAATTACTTTTGGTAATTTAATCTACAATACTTAATATTTTTTGTATATTTTTTTTAAATTTTTTATTTGTTTTTAAGTTTGCCTGGCAATTCAGTTCCACTTCAATACGTTGCAACGCTCTTTGGCGTTCTGTGATTTCTTTACCTTCTGTAGTCAGTTTATATATCAGAGATATTCTCTCGGTTTTGTTTTTTCTTTTCATTTCATATCTTAATGTCATAAAGTATATTGATATGTGAATTTTATGTTAATTATCTGTTGCATTTTGTTTGAGAACCAGAACTCGTTTGGTCAAGCACCAACAAATTGAATGCAACTTCTCTCAACACAGCAGCAGCCGAAACATTTTTTGGCTTTAATCATTTCCTTATGGGCTTATAACAAATTTGGAGGTAAAAGTTAAATTGAATGCAAATATAAAATACAATATATACATACATATATAAATAAACATTGTGGAAAACAAACTAACAAGTAATTCTTTGCCACACACACACACACACACACATACACACAGAGAGACAATTACACAGATACTTTCTCCATAAAATGTATAGCCTACTTTCCGGTGCTTTAAACAAAATCCACACAATATTCAGTTGCAAACGAAAGGAAAAAGAGAAAAACGAAAAAAGCATATATATATATATATATACATATATATGCATGTACATATCAAATGTTAATTTTGCCTTTTGTGTTTTCTTGTTATTTTTGGATTCAATTCAATTAAAGAGTCAGAAATAACATTGTGACAAGTCGATGAGGTAGTTTGGCAAATCTTTGTGTCAGGTGTTGAAATAAAGGATTATTTACAAAAAAAAAAAAAAAAAAAAAAAATGAAAAGAGAGAAAAGGATGAAAATTTGAACAATTTTGCGGGTATAAAATCTCTGAGCGATCTAAAGGAAATCAACAGTTGAACAGTTTCTGCCAAACCAATAGCAGTTAGGTTAACCAAAATATAAAATGAATCAAATATTGCTATTAGCTCTCGGTAAGTTTTTTACCTACCTATGTACCCAATACACCCTGTATAATACTGTAACAATGACTCTCAAACCTCAATCAAATAGTTTTTGCTGCTCTTGGAGCCGCTGCTATACAGGCCAAAGTGATGCCTATGCGAAAGGCCCATGATTTGGTAATCAATGCCAATGGTGAAATGGTATATGAGGATGAGCTTAATGATGTCCCGGACAAATGTGATTTCCATTGTACGGATCAGGATTTGCCAGTTTGTGCCCATAATGGACAATGTCTGCAAATGTTTACCAGCTCATGTACAATGTCCGCCTATAATTGTCGCCATCCACAGAAGCGATTCAATACAGTTGAAAATTGGCGCTGCCGTGAAAGTTGGGCCCCAATGTGCACAGGAGCGGAACGCAAAGAGTTGAAATTGCAATAAAAAGAAGAAAGAAATATATATAAAGTAGATAAATAATTTTTGCATGTCTGAGAGACGAATGATAAGCAGAAACGAGAATAAAGCTTAGGAATCGAATATTACCTATATCTTAATGAATCTTAATTTGAATTTTTCTTCAATCTAGTTGCCGGGATAATGAATTTAAATACGATATGTCAACATCTTCGAGAATATAACTTCATTCTCATTCACACTCTCATACAGTGTAAAGTAGATTTTGGATATTTCTTACAATTTTACTTATACATACACACACACGCACACACAAACAATATACATATATGTAATTTTGTATATTTTGATTTTTAACGTAATATAACTAAAGTAAACTAAAAGCTAAAAATGATTTTCGGTTACGGTTCGAATAACGAGGAAAATCGTTTTTGCAAGAATTTGCCATCAACTTGCTTTGTTTTAATGAAATTGCTACACTTCATTCAGAAGAGTTTCAGAAATCCATTGTTAATGGTATTGCTATTAATTTCATTCATACTGATCTTTATTGCATACATTTTCCGTATGCGATATATTGTGGTAAGTTACTTTTTATTTCGATTGGAGAAGAAAGTAAAATCTGTCATTTTCTTTTCCCCCCCAAAGCTAAAGAAAATGCACAGAGAACTGAAACGTAATTATATGTCGATGCAATTTGCTGTCGTTGAAATGAAAGCACGACGAAGAGCCTATTTAATGGTTGAAGGTGTACTCGAATATCATGATAATTTGAAACGTCTCGAAGAGGATCGTAAGCCGTCATCTTCGTCACAAGAAAAAAAAGTTGTTGCTGTGCCACCATCAAAGAAAAAGCCAATCATACCACCATCAAGAAAAGTGGCACCACCGCCACCACTAGCACGGCCACAGAGAAAAATGCCAATAGCATTAGCAGGACAATCACAACCACAGCTACCACAACCACCACAATCTCAACCATCATCACTTTCGTCACCATCGGCATTACCATTACGATTACCATTAGCAAATCAAACATCTTCAGAATCGGTAAAGAATCCAAAAGCCAAGAAAATTTCACCACCCAAACTAAAGGTGTGCCCCTCGAAGACGCTGCAATGGAAATATGTTAAGAAAACAAGTCATCGCCGAAAGGGCGATTAGTCCAATAATAATTGCAGTATATTCATTGCATATAATTTTCTTTCTTTTTCTGTTTTAAGCCGAAGGACATTTAAAATTCTCAAAATTTGAATCAAGGTGGAATTTTAATTGGAATATTTTGGCAATTTCAAGTAACAATTTCATTATTCAAGTACAGGATTATGGGACCAAAAAAACAAAAAAAAAATTTCCATGTATAAAAAAAACAAAGGATAATGTAATTTTTAATACGGAGAGTTCCTAACATAATCTTCGCTTTGATTTTTCGAGAGAGGATATTCTCTATAATCAATTTTAGTCCTTTTTCATTTACCAATAATTAAATATATAATCATAAACACACTCCGATCGAAAGACTATAGAACGAACTGTATATGTTGCATTTGCTACAAATATATGTATATATTTATATATTCAAATTCAAAAGATTTTTCTTAATATCCTTTTCTTTAAAAAAAATATACGCCATTCGATTATATAGTCATATATGAGAAAGTTCTATTTATTTTGTTCAATTTTTAATCTAAATTAAATGTTAATTTTAAAAATATATATATTCATATATAGGACAGATTTGATTAACTGAGATCTTCTAGATCAAAGATCTGGACTGATATTAAACTTGCAATTCATCCGGTTTGCAACGTCTCGCACATAAATTCATGCGACAGACATCCTCATTGACCATACGGAAGGCTAAATCCCGATGCTTGCAATTGAATGTATCCATGAGGCATTCGTTGGCAAACTCATGGACACAGATGCCATTGAAGGCACAAATCGGTATATATTCTAGTTTGGTGCACAGACCATCGCATTTCTCTTGTCCCGGTTTGGTTTCTGGCGATAGCATTGCTGGCGATGTCGTTGTCATGGTGGCAAATAGCAAATGATGACAATTCTTGGAATGTACGCGATTTGATGGCATCATTTTGTTGGCATCTGATTGAGGCGGAGGAAGTACGGCCACCATTGGCACTTGATCTGAGGCTGCTGGAAGAGGTATACCAGGATTTGGTAGACCGGGATTCGGAATGCCTGGATTGGGTAAACCACGGTTAGGAATGCCAGGATTGGGAATACCATCATTGGGGATACCAGGATTAGGCATACCGGGATTAGGGATTCCTCTGTTTGGTAAACCATGATTTGGGATACCTTCATTGGGCATGCCCGGATTAGGAATGCCTGGATTGGGTAGACCGGGATTTGGAATGCCTGGATTGGGTAGACCACGGTTAGGAATGCCAGGATTGGGGATACCATCATTGGGGATTCCTGGATTGGGTAAACCACGATTGGGAATGCCTGGATTTGGAATGCCAGCATTGGGTATGCCCGGATTGGGTACACCATGATTGTAACCTCCATCGTTCGATGACTCCCTGACTGCTCTGGCATTTCGGATCTTTGACGGCGGCACTACCACCTCATTCGTGGATTTTATCTCCTCGACACGGGCAATCTCCACCTTATTATCATCGAGAACTTGATCCTTTGCTATAACCGGCTTTCCATTGGACAGCAATGGCACTTGGATACTTATTCGACCAATTTCTGTATGTGGCACAACCTGTGCTGTGATCATACACGAACACAGCAACACTAAAAGAAGGGGATAAAAAAAAATAACAAAAGATTATGAACAAAAGATGAATATGGATCCTCGAGCAATCTCTTCCCACCTGCGGCCAAAAGGAAAGTTTGTCTAAACATCTTGTTACTTGTCACTTGAACTGCTCAGTTCTCTCTGTGTCCTTGGTAGATGGGAGCAGTAACTTTTATACCCACATTTCCCATAATCATCCTCATCCACAACCACATCCACATACCCACACCCACATCCAATTGACAGGCAGGTGCAGATGTATGTATGAATGAATGATATTACAGTTCAGTAAATTGCGTAACCTGGAGGAAACCAGTTCCTCAATCACAATTTCGCATTTATGTTTATAACCTTTAATAATTAGCATAAAAACAAACAAATTGCGAATGCATTTATTTTTTTTTTTTTTTTTTTTTGGTTGTTTTTTGTGGTTTTTTTTGTATAAAATATTCTTTTCGGTTTTATTTTAGTATATAATTTCTTGTTCTTCATCTGCGTCGGCTTCCCGTCTGGTAAATTACATTAAAAACTTGTTGAATGGACTTTTTTGGTTAAAACATTCAGAAAGATTTTTGTTATTGTTGTATTTGCTTTTTGTTTTTCATTTCATTTTGATTTTGATTTAAGGCAATTGCATATATATGTATATATATATATATATATAGTAATATCATTATCTTTATCGTGAGTTAGATAATTAATCGCTATAAATTTATTTAATCATTTTTTTTTGTTTTGTTTTGTTTTATTTTTGACCGCTTTGAGTTTAGTTGAGTTTATCTAAATCTATTTAGGGTTGCTATTATCAATATCCTTGTCAGATCCTTTCAACCCCAAAACACTTGCACATTACGTCCTTTTTCGTTTTTTTCAATGGGTTTGATAATTCTTAGGATTAAACATAATCTGTTAGACATATAGTATATGTAATGTGTGGTGGATAGGTTAGTATACTACTTCTCTCTCTCTTCCTTCCTCTCTCTTTCTTCCACTCTCTTTCTTCCTCTCTTTTTCTTCCTCTTTCTTTTTATACAATAATATCTCTGGTTGCAGTAACATTTTGTAACTAAAATTGCCAACTATACATATCCTGGGATTGTCCATACCATAAACGCAAATTTTTGATAGGATTTCATTATACTCTTTCGCCTTTCTCTTTTTTCATCGTTTCTTTTTTTTTTCTTTGTTGTTTGATATATAATTGATGCTGGACTCTGGATCTGGATGTGGATATAAGTACATATATGTATATATGAATAGATAAAGTTGCAGTTTTGATTCGTTTGTGTAGAAACAAAAGTAATTTTTAGAAGAAATTTTGGTTAAATGGATATATATAGAAATTGGATTTGAATTGTTAAAGAAAAAGAGAAATAATCCGTTTTCTATTGCAAAAAAGAAAAATTAGAAAAAAAATATAACATATTTTGATAAAGATCTGAAGAGCTATAGATATATAATAGATAAAGTCTAGTCTACTAAATGAAAACAAAAATAAATTAATATCAAAAATAATAAAAATATGGTAAATATTTAAACTTGATCTTTAGAAACAAATTTCAGATATGCTATACAAATTTCGCCATTCATAGCAATTTTCTTTCGTAACTATTAATTCTAATTCTGAATGCGATCTCAAAAAGCAAGCATATATATCATTTTCGAACAACTTTCCCCTTTTACTACTTTAATATATATTAAAATTTCTTCCGATTAAAAACTATTCCACATACATATACATACACAAACCGCATCCAGATCAAATCACATTTAACAAATTTTATAATAACCTTTTTTTGATTTAATCGGCCCAACTTTTAAGGATCATTCCTTCTATAAACAAAAAGAAAAACAAAAGAAATTCCAATAAAACATTTCCTTTACAACAAATACAATTTTTCACATGATTAAAATGGGTTTTGTTCTTTTTTTTTTCTCTCTACTTGTCGACATCAAAAATAAATTATTGTAATTGTCTTACGATCTAGCAATTAATATAATTTCTCTTTAATTATAGATTAAATATCTTTATGTAAAATTAAAAAAAAAAAAAAAAACATACAAAAAAATTAGATATATCTTGAAAAAACTACAAATAAACAATTTGGAAATAACAATTTTTTCTCCTTTTTTTTTTTTTACTGCTATGATACAAACATAAATTTCTTCATCTTTTTGTGTTTTTTCTTTTTTTAAGGATTTGGACATGAAATTATTTTTTGAATTTTTTTTCTTTCTGTTTTTATCCATTTTAAAAATTACAATAAATTGTTATAAAATAAATTATGACTTAAATTGTATACAATTATATATATATATAGCTTAAGAGTTATTATGTTTAGATATATATCAATGTAGTATGGTAGTAGTAGTTTAAGATAAAGTTAATTAGTTAGTTAGTAAGTGTGTGTGTATGTGTGTGTTCATTTCTAATTAGTTGGAGAAGTTTTGCTTCTGGGGATTTTTCGTTCTTCATTATTGTTATTGTTGTTGTTGTTGTTGTTGTTCTTTTACATATATGTATATATATATTTATTATAACTATTTACGCTCCATTGGCTTGACTTCGAGCAATTGAGGATAATTCTCCACAATATTGAGTAGAATCGTATCAATATAATGCTTTAGCCGCACATTCTCATCCTCCTTTTCTTGAAAGGCTTGCTGGAGCTGTAAAATTTCAAAGAATTTCATATTAGTAAACATTATTTATATTTAGTTAATGTGTGTGCGTGTGTGTAAACATTAAATTTTGAATAACACGATTTAATTAATAAATACATATATATATATATATATATTTTATGTGTATGAAATGAATAGTTAAAATGTCCCCTTCATATCCTTCATCAAAATAATGAGCATGAGAAATGATTAGAGATTTGCATAAACCAAACAAAAACAAAAACAAAAATTTTGAATATAGATTAGAAAAGCAAAAACCAAATAAAATAAACATAATTTTTGCTATTGTTTTCCAATTGTGTTTTGAATTGAACAATGACTGTCAAACTGTTGCGTGCATTTAGTGACTCCATAACCGTTTGTTTTATTATCAATTTTCTTTTTTTTTTTCTTTGTTTTGTGATTTGAAGCATTACCTGACTTAAGGATGCTAATGTGGCTGAATCCACAGAATCCTGTAATACAATATAAATTTCAATATGAATATACAAATACATATACACTCGCAAACATACACACACACACACACACAAACACAAATATGCATAACTATAAATATGTATGCATATATAATATATATTTTCATATATGTATGTACATATATATAGATATACATATTCCAAAACGAAAGCACTACAACAACTGTCAAACTGTATGTATTACATATGTGTATGTTTTTGTGTGTGTGGGTGTGTGTGTGTTGTGGGTGGGTGGGTGGTTGGTTGGTTGGTTGATATAGCGATTGTTTTTTTTTTTTTTTTTTTTTGAATTGTGTGCATGATTCGTTCGTGTTGAAAAGCAAAAGCAATTTAATATATCAATATATCGGTGGTTAGATTATATACACACCTGAGCTTGTGACATCTCCTCTAACTCTTGGGCCAAACTGTTTATGGTCCCATTCAATAGATGTCGACCTTGTTCCACACCATTTGTTAGCATGGTGGCCTGATTAGTTAGCATTGTGGCCTGCAGTTCCTCATTTTGCTCTTCGAGTGCTGTAAAAAACGATGGAAAAATAAAAAAGAAAAATTAAAATGTGAATTAAGAATAGATTTAGATTATTTAGTATCCTCCTCTATATCCTTCTTTCTTTGACTAATCGTTTAGTTCTATGTATATACATGACATCTACATATACATTTCTATATTTTCCCAATTTAAATTATCACAATATTCTCATCCTTATGAAAGAAATAAAATAGAATCTAAAACTATATATTCTTAATTCTTTAAATCTCATCTAATCAATCAAAGATAATTACTTTTTGACCAAATGTTTGTAACAGACCTTTAACATTTTAAAATTGTCTAAAAATCAATTTTTATAAGTATCTGGATAATGTTGATTAAAAAACAGACTATGTCTATAACAAATTGGTAACTAAGTTGTATATGGCTCTATATGTATATAGGAAAAAACATTACGTGACTATAATGCTTAAAGACGACTGTTTTAAGGTTTCCTCAATTATTGAAGCATTGTTTAAATTGCTTCAAAATGAATTACTCAGATAGTAGAATATATATATATATATATATATATGTATATATATGTATGTTGTGGATCAACTCCTAAAATATAAGCAGAAATTGAGTTTTAGTAAAAAATATTGTTAAAGGAAATACAAATTCTTTTAAATTAAAAATAAAAATTAATATTCTAATAATGAATAAGTTAGATATTAAGAGTGCATCATTTAATATATATATATATATATATAAATTATATAGATTTAACATTGATGATTTTTAATGGTTCTAACAGATCTATGATTATTTTAAGCAGAAAGGTCTTTCAATTAATGATCGTTTTATTAAAAAGAAACACAATAAGATATATCTATATATATATATATGTGTATATATAAATTCCTAGTATTAAATAGGTTTCATCTAGTTTTAGGAAGATCGCTCTGCTATAGCTAATAGATTGTATTGTCTTATTTATCTATAACATTCTAAAGATCACTTCTAATATTGTCAAAGTTAAGCGCAGAAATGAAAGAGATAGATGGATCTGGTGAATATTGAACCAATCTTCAATTTCAATCGCTCAGTTGAAAGGAATTTGTGGATATCAATATAAATTGATATCAATTTTTATCTCTTACATCGATTCTTTTGGCGCATCTCTTCTAATTCCTGATGCAGCTCCTCCAGTCTTATGCTCTCAGGTGATGTGGTGGGCATGGCTCGTGCACCATTCTCCTCACGTGCACGTTGCAATTCGCGACTTAGCTCTAGCATTAGCTCTTCAGTTGATTTCTTCTCCTGTTCCTGTTTACGCAACGATTGTTGCTGCTCATCATATTCCTGTTGGAGCGATGCTATCTGATCGCGTGCCAATTCCAATTGCTCTTCAGTACGATGCAAATCGTTGGCCTGTTTATCGCATAAGACACGCAAACGTTGAGCCTCATCGCGCAGGGCATTGGCCTCAATTTCGGCCGCTTTAATTTTCATCTGGCAATTCTCATTCTGAAGTGATGCTTCACGTTCAACTCGTGCCAGGATTTCGCGATGACGTTTCTGCTCTTCAGCAATACGCTCCTCGGCACGTAATTCCGACTAAAAAAAAAAAAAAAAAAAAAAAAAAAAAAAGAAATAAAGAGAAAAAATATTAATTTATTTCTAATTAAATTATTTTCTTTCTATTTATTTTCTACTTTACCTCTCTATATTGCTCTTCGAGCATATGATATCGTGCCTGTAGCACTGCATATTCAGTTTTAGTGCGCGTTGTGCGATCCTCGGCTATATTCTGTGTATCCGATAGATCATCCACTTTGCGTTGCAGCAGCTCCAGCTGTAAGTAATAAAAATAAATCGAGGGTAAAAAACGATGTTTTAGTCACTTTCTTTCTCTATATATATCATCTAAATATGTATATATATTATACATATTATTCAGTTGAGTGTTATTTTCATCTGATACTAACACAATCAATTCTCATAAGCCGCAAATCGAGCAAAAGCTCATTCACCAACTGCACATCAGCCATAGGATTTTTTAAATACATTTGCATACATATATCTTTGATATATATGTAATATATATATATATATATGTATATATGTATGCTTTACATTATATCTTTCACTCTCACTTTTCACACACACACTCTCTCACACTCCCTCTCTCTTGCTCTCTCTTTTTCTCACTCTTTCTCTTGCTGCATGTTAAATATTTTGAAAATACATTCTTATTATGGTTGTTTTTTTTTTTTAACGCTTTTGCCGACGTCTTTGCTCATTTGCTTGCCTAAGGCAGACTGTGTGTTGAGCATTTATTTGTTTAAAGCGAAACGCATTCTGTATTGGGGAATTTTGCTGTTAATTACACTAAGCAACAAGTGTTAAGCAACTATTGATATCTTATATATTATAGTAGTCATACATTTGTTAATTAGTGTACAGCATATGCATTTGGCCCTCAAGTTCCCCCCACACAGACACAGACACACACGCACACATACAGATAAAATTGATGAATATTAAGTATACGCCTAGTCTGTTCTCTATTTTTCTAAAAGATGTACAAAAAATGTAGGCGTTAAAAATCAGAAAAAAAAAATGGAAAAAATAGAAAAAAATATTAATAATAAATGTAATTTTGTTGGTTTTCGATTTCTTTTATTCCATACTTTTGTTGGCATGTGCGAGGCCGAGGCTAGGCGGCAGGCAAATGTTTTACTCAATTACATATTTGCAGTGTATTTATCAGTTTTCAGAGTTTCTTTTGTTTATATAGTTGCTTTTCTTTTTCTTTTTCTTTTTTTGTTTTGTATAATTACTTGATGAATAAACTGGTAACGAATGGAGATAAGGAAATAATGTATAAGATTGTTACCCATATACAGGGTGGTGGTCAAGATAGATAACAACTAACAATATAAATAAAATATAAACTGTAATAAAGTTACTCGTATTAATAAGGGGTCAATCACCCTGTATTATATCATATTTATGTATATATATATATTTTTATAGCCTGTTTCTGTAAATAGATTTTTTTTCTATCTATTGAACTAAATCGAAATATGTATACAGGGTGTTCTGCTGCTTCTAGGAGCATTTTGCTTGCAGCAAAATGGGAAAATGGAAAATAAATGTATTGCCAACTAAAAGTTTATTTTCAATTTGGTTTATTTTTTCAATATTGTTTAAAATAAGGAAACGAAATACAGGGAGCATGTAAAGTAGTAAATAGTGTAATTTTTTTTTTATAAGATGCAGGTCACAATAAAGGGTGTTTTATCGTTGTATAAGTAAACCGATTTTATAGCTGATTACAGGGTGCCTTTCAACCAAAAGGCATTCTACTAGAAAGTAATTGAAAATAAGCATTTTTGGCCATAAAAGGTGGCTAAATGCACTACAAATTGTATTAAACAATATAATACAGGGTGATGCAAAATGATTTTGGACACATAAATAAACTAATTCAACCGATTTATTTGTAATACAGGGTGCACAAAGTTAATATAAAAAATTTGTAGTAATCTGTAATCTCTTCGCTCTCTCTCTCTCACACACACACACACACACACATAAAGAAAAGTCAATTGAAAAGTTCAACCAACTACACACACGCCTTTGATAAACACAACAATTGTTGTGAATTTGTTCGGGTGGGGTCTTGGCCAATGGCTGTCAAACTGCAAAAAAACGCAAACCCAGCTTCAATTAAGCTTAATTAACTGCAATTTGCAGTCAAATGAAATAAATAGAAATTGTTTTTTAGCAAACAAAATTTTCAAATATTTTAAATACATATTTAGTTTAAAAAGCCCCAAAGTGCGAGAGAGCAACACACAGCCCACAACAAACTAAACGAATCGACGTCAAACGCGGCACTAAATGAAAAAAACAAAAAAAAAATTAACAAACTATAGGCCTAGGGCAGCAGCAGCGGCGGTGGCGGCGGCGGCGGCGATCCTCCTTCTACCCCCTCCCCCTTCCCCAAAAAAAAAAAAAACCCAAATAGTCACTGAGAAACGAAAGAGATAGAGAGACTCACAATGTGACTCGACGGCGTCAATAGAGTGCGATATGTGTACAATGAACCATGCCAAAAAAAATATATGTACATATATAATAATAATAATAATAAAAAGAAAGAATTACATAGTTCATATATACATACATATGTATATACATGTCTGTATATATGTACAATTCATCTAAGGCATAAGAAAAATAACCGCAACCAAACTAGAATTTAATTTAAATGTCTAGAAATTCCGTTGAAGAAGACAATAACAACAACAACAACAACAGCACGTTAAAGGTAAAATGAAAAAAAAGAAAAAGGAGAGGAGGAAGCTAACAGAAGACGCATCGTCATTCGGAAACCGTTTGGTCAAAACGTAAAACAACAACAATAACAACATAAACAATAAAATACAGGCCCATAAAGACACACAGCGAGAAAGAGAGAGAGCAAAAAAACAAAAAAAACAAAAAAAAGAAAGAAAGAAGAAAAAAAAAACAATAAAAATGTAAGACAAATTGAGTAACAAGTGACGATGGATGGAATGGATATGATGAAGGCAAAACGACGGGGTGAATGGGGTGGTATGTCTTTAGTATTGGACACAGAAACAGTTTTTAATGCTTCACTTTTTTCCTCTTTTTTTTTTTTTTGCTCTTGTCACTTTTTTTTCCCCCTTGCCTCGAGTTGAAAGGTGGTGCTGCAGGGTCAATGTGCTGCCTGGGGCCTTGTTTTTAAAGTTGGAACTGCTTTTATTTTGACAAGTTGGGGAAAATTGTGAGCACTGTGACAGGTGACTGAATGATGAGGAAATATTAATGTAATGTCGGATTGCTGGACAAGAGGGAAGATGGAGGGGGGCGAGGCAAGGAGAAGGTCGTTCCGATTGCGGAAATATATGCAAGACACAACTGCTGGTGTTTGACAAAAAGGAAAACAAAAATGGAAAAACACGACAAGCACTTGAGGGAAACTTGTAAAAGAAGAAGAAAGAAAAAACGAAAAAGAATTTCCATTTTAGATTTAACAATATTGATAACAAGAAATGGCAATTAAACGTTACATAAGACAATAAGAAAAGGCTTTAAGGAACAAAATGAACAAAATTAAGGGTAATGAAAAACTAATAAATAAATATAGAATTCTAAATATAGCCAAAGACCTTAGTAGCCGGAGCTACATAATATTAAATATTAGTTATCGTTTATAAGCATATCTAAAATTAATAATAATTTGAAATATAAAATTTTCTTTTGGGAAAATTTTAATTAAAAGTTTAAATATGTAAAATTTTATATAAAATTTTTCCACTATAAATTACAGAAAGATTTATCAACGATTAATCGAAATCGATTTAGCGTTAATTTATTATATTATTTTATTTTATCCTAAGATAGGATAAAAATATTTTTCTATGAATTTCATATAATAGACAATTGAAAATTTTATATAAAAACAAGAGAGAAAATTTTTGGCAACTATTGAGAAATTTTGAGTATTTTCTGCTGATTCCTATAATATATGCTACATGTATATAGTATGAGAAGATTTATTCGAACCAAATTTAAAGATATACTAGAGCATTTATAATATATAAAAATATTTAATATTTTTTATATAGGAGGTATATACTATATATGTATGTATGCATCATATAGATATATCTCTCTTATATGTTATATAGATTATAGATTCAAAACCTTTACCAAATGTTAATTTTGAAATTCAATTGGATTGTAATTGTTTATGCAATTGAAATTGTACATTATACTTTTTATTTTACAGCCAATTACAGTTTGTTTATTATCCTTTTTCTCTCACTCTTTCTCCCTCTCTCTTTCTCTCTCGTTACTTCCTCATTTCATTTATTTTTTTTTTTTATTTTAGTATCTTTGTCCACTCGTCAACAGCTCATAAATAACAACAAAAGGCAATTGAATAAGCAAAAAGAAACACGAGAAAGGAACATTATTATCAACATTAGCTTTGACCCCAAAACCAGAAGGGGGTGATGGGGTGGGAGGTGGTGGAAAAAACACTTGCAACACAATGCATGCCTCTCATGCCTCCCTCCCCATTTGCCCTCTTTGTTACATATATCAAATGGGTGAGAGAATTGCCCAGTAAACAAATCGGGCATCCGTTTAAGGGCTTATCGGCTAAAACAGTGAGTGAGTGAGTAAGTGTACAGCGGATGAATTATACAAAATGACCTCCAAGATAAGCAAAGTGTTGAAAGATTTTTCAAATGGGTTTAAATGAGGCCGACTCACAGAGATCCAGATATTTGAATGCGTGTCGGTGTATGTGTGTGTGTGTGTTGGGGGAGAGAAGCCAATTAAAATTGCATAAAATCTACATTTACCATATACCATATACCACCTCTCTCTCTCTATATATATATATATATACATATATATGTATATATATAGCTGATATGCTAGCAAATTGCATCATGATTGATGGATCAGTTTTCTAGTGCATGTCCAATTTGCTTTTTCCACATTTCCACTTTTCTTTAGTTGTGGAAAAACTTGGCTATAACTTGACCCGTAACTAGAGCAATCGCCTTAGCATTAGAAACTTAAGACCTTTGGCCAGACAGTCATCAATATATATATATAGATACTTAAAAGTACATATATGATTAACTATATAGCATTTCTTCATCTCATTCATTTCTCTCTCTCTCTCTACACGCCAACCCTCCCCCCTCTGTTCATCTTCATTTAGACTTACTTTCGTTGACACATTTTCGTGCTTCCGAAAGTTAATCATCAATTTTGTTTTAGTTTTCTTTTTTTTTTTGGTTCTTTTCATTATTTATCGTTGTTTTTTTTTTCTTCACTCATCTTCTTTTCTGTTTTTCTTGGCTAATTTGTTATTTCATTTAATTTTTTGTTTTCGGTCGCTGATCTCATTTGACGCAACACAACAAAAAGAAAAAAAGAAGAAGAAAAAAATAAAACATAAATTATATTTGTTTAAAGTGAAGCAGATGTTTGCAATTTGCCAAACGAAAAGCAAAAGAGAGAAAGAGAGAGAGAGAGAAAGAGAGACGGAAAAAGAATCAAAGTCTTCAAAGTCTTTCAAATTGTTCATTTTAATGCTTTTTTTCTATTTCTATGTTTTTTTTTTTTTTTTGTTTCTGTTTTCTATTTTCGGTGAAAAGGTAACAACAAATAAAACATGTCAAGGAAATGTGTAAACAAACTATGAGAAAGGGGCTATTGGGTCGCAAATGTACTATGTATGCATTAACCAACACTGAACATTAGTAGAAATTCTTTTTAAATTTAGCAAATATTAAATATCGATTTATACAAATATTGATTCTGTTTATGTTTGAATTATTTTCTGTTTCTCAAACATTGAAAAAAAAAGGTTTTCAGATTTATATTCCACATTGATCAGCGCTTAAATTAAGATTCTACAAGTCGCTATCAACACTGCAAATGATTTTAATTGCTAAGAATTATATGCTTTAACACAAGAATTGTTTATAAATATAATCAAATTGATAGCAAATAGCACTCACATCATTCGTTTCCAACATTCTGAATGTTTTGAATAAAAAAAAAAAAAAAAAACCAACCAACGTACAAAACTTTTTTTAAAACGAATGTATAACGGTATACATATGTATAGCCCAAACAAAATGCAATCGTCGACTAACCTCAACGACATTTGACTCTGTCTTATATATATAGCGAAATGAAAATGGACATTATTGACATGCTATATACTAGAAGGGTTTTTTAACATGTAACTAACTATACCTATGTACATATATAAAGATATACTATATATGTACATATAGGGAGTAGTTGAACAAATGTCATGCAATGATTGTGTAGACCACCCACTAAAATGCACTATGAACTTTACCCCCAACCCATTTTTACCAAATTGACCCTGTTAATGCAATTATGGCATACAATATTCAGTAAGATTAAAAAGGGGAATGATTCTCTAGGTAAAGAGCAGTCGGGTGTTGTGAAGGGGAGGGAGGTAAATTGTTGCTTACTTGCTCATTGAGATTATCACAAATCTCGGCACTTAATGCCCCGCTCATTTTAGGGCCAGATCCTTCCACAACGATGCCAAGACCGGTGCTATCGTTACCGTTTGAATTACCGTTACCGCTGCCGTTCTCTTCAAAATCACAGAGTAGTTTATTTTTAAAGTTTTTCAAATTTTCCAATTTGAAACCGTTTGTATTTGTATTATTTGTTTTATTATTGCATTTGCTTGTTAACGTTTCCAGATTATAAATTTTATGATTATTATTAATATTATTGTTATTGTTGTGAATATTATTATTATTATTATTATTATTCGATTCGATTAAATGATTCGATTCCAATTTATTTTCAATAAACACCAATGAACTGGGCTCCGATTGTGATGGCACTATATCCTCAAAATCCGCTGGATTAAGACTTAAGAATGTCTCTTGATCGATTAAAATTGGTTGTTTGCCAAAGGCAAAGCCATCTAAACCATTATTATTACCAGTCACTCCCAAACTGTATGGATTACTTAACGGATTTTGTGTGGCGCTTGTATTAAAATTTAAATTCAAATCCTCAAGACTATCAGTGGAAAGTTTACGATTTGGTCCAAATTTAACACTATAATTGATATTGTTGCTAATATTATTATTATTATTATTATTATTATGGATACTATTATTATTATTATTGTTGTTGTTGATGTTGTTGTTGTTGTTGTTGTTGCTGCTGCAGTTATTTAGTGTATTATTTTTTGTTGCTGGTCCGACAAATTCGAATTGACCCGCCCACATATCATAGGCTAAGTCAATGCTATCGGGCTGGCTGGCAGGTTGACTACTCATGATTACTTCTTCTTCCATTCGATGATATATAGATTTAGTTGTTGTTGTTGTTTTATGTTGTTATTATTCAAGTGGGCGTGGCACTCCTGAGGGTGTTTTTGCAAATTTAAAACACTTTCGATATGTTTGTATATATATATATATATATATATACATATATATTTTCTTGTTTTAGGAAGACCGATTTTGTTTGCTTTTTAAAACTCAAGGCACATTCTTTTTTGTTTGGAATTTCAAGAATTCTTTTGTTCAGTTCGTTCTTTTCCTCTCTCTCTTCAATATTTCAATTTATACACTCAATTATAATATAATCTGGCACATTGCGATGCATTTTCTTTAGCCTTAATTGTGACTAAATTTGTTAAAATAAAAAAAAATATTTATATTTATGTATATTTCTTTTAAAACATTTTGATTATTTGAGCATAGTTGAAATTTTTTTTAGATCTCACACAATTTCGTATTGAAAAATGATTGGAAAATCGTTTATTGATTTTTTTTTCGCCCCACCAACTGTGTAATGAGTTTCTTGAACTTTTGATCTGCGATTTAAACAATAAACAAAAACTCTTATTAATAATTCTCTACAAATGTTGAAACTAAAAGAAACGAAGCTAATATACCCTCTAAAAAAAAAGCTTGTTATTAATTTATTTTAAAGAGAAAAGAAAACTGAACTTAAGAAAAGGGAACTTCAATCTTTTTCTCTTCTACCAATATTTGCTATGATTATAGAAATGTTTAGTTTGTCATAGATAATTTAATTAAACTCACTAAAGGAAAATGTAAACTATATAATCAATAAATTATATATATGTATGTATATATACATATATTATTGAAAATTAACTAAAACTGAGAATCTTTTGTATTATCTTTTGTATTAAACCAAACGGATCGGTTTGAACATATAGAGAACAGCCACAAAATCAAATTAAATGAATTTCTATTAGTTTAATAATGAACATGCTGATCAAGAATGATCAATAAAAAGTATATATACAGTAAATATATATACATATATATATATGTATATATGTACTATACTAGGGAAATGCTTATGCATATTAAATATAAGATTTCAATCCAAATTCTTAACAAATTGAAAGGGAGAGAGAACTAGAGCCACGGGCTATCCCGCATACACACACAAATACATACACACACACACAAAGAAATGCAATAAAAGAATGAAATGGACATATGGATATACAGACAGACGGACAGATGAAAAGAATGAATAAAAGAACGAATAGAAATAAATAACAAAAAGAAAAGAAAATGGCAAATTGCTTTGGTAGTATTATTTCATGCAGGAAATGCAAACAAAAGAAGCAAGTTTTTCCCCCTCATCCTCATCATCATCCTCATCATCATCATCATTATCATCATGATCATTATTATCATCATTACCATTATCATCTTCCCTGGCTAATGCTGGCTAGCTAGTCAGCTAGCTTGGCTGACTGCCTTTTTCTTCATTTCTACACGACTGAGTTTAATTTCCCACTTCTTGAATTGATGAACTTTGTATAGATAAAAGCCAGACGGTAAAGAAATAGAAGAAGAACAAGAAGAAGAAGAAGAAGTCTTCCTAGTCTTCTTATATAGAGAGAATTTTGTGTAGTGGAGCATGCAATTCTTGCATAATCTAGCCTAAGGTCTTCTGCTTCGTGTTCTTTTCTTTTTTGTTTTGTTGTTTTTCTGTACTATTGCTCATTTTTTCTTTTCGGAAAATGTTTTTTCATTTTCCCCCCTACTCTTTGACTTCTTTGGCAGGCGATCACAATGACGCTCATCATAATGGCCATAATATTCACAATGATGATGATGATGATGATGATGATGATGATGATGATGATTCAATTCAAGAAATGTCTATGGAAAAATGTGTCATGCATTTGTGTGTGTCTTTGAAAATTGTTGTTTTGGCTTAAATTGTTTTTAATAAATTCGCATGATTCAGAATTTCTAGTAGATCTTTTTGCACAAGGCACACACACACACACACACACAGCCAATATGATAGATGGGAGAGTAAGCGGGGGGGATGATCATCTACACAATTCTGCACAATTGTTCATGTCAAATGGCTTTTAAGTGGCCGAACGCTTGACAGAATTAATTTAAATTTATTTACTACATAAATCTGAGAACAATTTTGCCTAAATGATGAGCTCAAAAGACAAATATTTTACAAGAAAATAAATGCAATGACGACTCATTCCATACCCTAAACATTTACCATATTTTAGATAATAATTTTATGGTTTTTTTTTTTTGTTTTTTATAAGAAATTTATTACAAGTTTTACGTTGGGTATATGGGATATATGCAAGATATTCACATGTGCGGAGGCGGTCCAATGACCTCTATAAAAAAAAATGTATGCATTTTTTTTTTGCCTCATTAACTTGAATTTGAACAAAACACAAAATAAAAAAAATAAATAAAATCGTGAGCATTAAAATCGATATATGTATGTATGTATATGTATAGCTATATACATACATATACATAAATGCAATGAGTCTGTATCGTAAGATATGTTGATAGATTTATTTTTTGTTTTGTTTTTTTTCTTTTTTTGGTTGACGTTTTTTTTTTTTTAGTTTTTGTTTTGTTTTTCTTATTTCTATTTTCAAGTTTTTACTTTCAATTTCCATCAGCTTAAATCTGAAGAAGACGGGAAAACAAGTTAGTTGGTGAAAGTTGTTGTTGTTTGTTGTTGTTGTTGCTGTTATTGCAGATGTTTATTGCATTTTATATCGTTTTGCTTCATTGACAAAATATAAGCATAGATCAATGAATTTTGTGGTCATTAAAGAAAGAAAGACAGACAGACAGACAGACAGACAGACAGATAGATAGATAGAAAGAAAACAAAAAACGATATTAAAAATTAAGATATTAACTAAGAAGTTTTATATACCATTTAGATTAGAGGTTGGTAATTTTTATGTACAGATATATATATATATATATATAAATATATATTTATAGTAAATTTAATACTTTAAAAATCAATTTAAACCAATTGTAACTTAAATTTAATATCCATTTAATAGTCTTTAGCCTCTTAAAATCAATAATATTCTCTCTCGTTATAATTCAAAACGATTTTCTTTCTTACTTAAATAATTTTGAAATCTTATCGAAAATTGCTTCAAGTTTAAATAATCAAATAGAAAAAGATTCAAATAATTAAATAGATCTTTTTATAAGTCTATTCTACTTTTCGTATCTTTAGAATGTTTTATAAGTCTAATAAATTGCTTTTAAAATAATTTTTTTGCAATTTTGCTAAATTTAAACATATGTATATAATGGAATATAAAATGTTTTTTTTTTTTTAGTTTATAAAATAAAGAAAAGGTTTAATTTGAAAATTTTCTATGAAATGCTGGCTACTATTTATTTTTTTATATACATATGTATGTAGAAATGTGGACAAATTATAGATAACAAAAGAACTCTTCATTATAGCGGTTGAGTTGAAAAGTGAACTTCCGGTTAGCAATTTTACTTTGAAAGTGTTTTTCTTTTCTTTTTTGTTTTCTTTCATTTTTTTTTTCCTTCCAAGTAAGTGATTAAAGACCAATTACCAAGTTTTCTTTCTAAACAATTTTTGTTCTAGTTTCTTTCCTAAGGCTAATACTAACCTCATTCCTGTTATGCCGCCCACTCATAAGCCCTTTTTTTTTAATTTTTTCGCTGTTGTTCTTGATATTGTTGTTGTTGTAACTATCTTAACCAACTGAGAACTGAGAATAGAAATTAAAACAAAACATGAACGCTAGCTGCTAGCTAACCTAACCCCATTTCCCAACTTTAACGTAGGCATTTGCTGTCAGACGGACCAAACCGACAGCTGTTTGCTGTCACAGTGATCTCTCTCACCTTGTCGTGTTTTTTTTTTTTTTTCTTCTCAGTTTTCTTCTTTTCATTCCTTGTTTTGGTTTTTGCTTTTTCTAGTTGTTGTTTTTTTTTTTTTTGCATAATTTTCGCCAAAATGCAATTGGCAAGAAGTAAACTGTTTTGTGTGGTAATCGCACAAGTTAGTCTCTTAACTTGGGGCCGCCGAATGTTTGTTGGCTATTCTGGGTCTGGCCGCTAATTGTTTAAAGTCAGCAGAGCGTATAATGATTTTGTTTAAGTCTTCAAGGCGAACAATTATGTATAACTATTTTTTGTTGTACACACTGTACACACAGTGAGACAGTGTGTGTGTGTGTGTAAAATTCTTATTTCAATTTGCGCTCTTTCTTTCTAGCTTTCTATTGTACCATTTCCTTTTTTTTCTATTTTCTTTTCACATTTTGCATGTCCAGATGACGAAATTCTCTCTATATAATAATTTTCTTTCATTTGTTGCAAAATAAAAACTTTTTTTCTAATTATCAGGTTTAGACATGCATATAGAACATATATGTACATATGTATGTATGTACATATATAAAGTATACGCAGCGTTGCCCTTGTCAAAGCTAACGAAAGGTCAAATATCACGAGGAATCATTGATAACGATTAGAAATATTGTGTGGATGATGGAAAGAAATAAAAAACTTGAAATCATTTTCAGATTAAAGTCAATTTGATGAACTTGTAAAATAATTTCATTGGGTTATCTATTCGATTTGGTTCTCCATGTCTATATATTTTAAATATATATATTGCATCAATTTAATCTTGTTTCTATAACCAATAATATTTCTGATAAATATAAAAAGAAATTAAAATCCCATAAGAAATCTTAAAATTCAATTAATCTTTTAATCCAAAACATTCCAATTATTTGATATAAAAATTTAATGAATTAATTTCGACAATAAAATAAATTATAGCAAATTGGTTAAACTTTTTACATTAAAATTGTTTGATTAATTCTTTTTAAATAGTTTAATTTAGTGTAAAAAAAAAAAAAGGAGAATGTTTAATTTTCGACTTCAAAAAATGAATTAATGGCAAAACGTATTGGAATTTGTAATCAATTGATGAACTTTTATTACTCATAAACTGCAACTTGACAGACATACATACATATAAATTCATTTTATATATATATATATAAATGTATAGTTACTCATTGGCTACAGATTAACTTTACGAATAATTAAAAAAAAAAAAATGATTAATATTAACACACACTTTCATTATTTATATATTTGATTAAAGATTATTTGCAGTTAAATTTATGTTACTTATAACTGGAATTATTATTTAATAGGATGATTCAATGGAATCGGGCTAAACTTCTTCTATTTGGAATATATATACATATATATTTTGATAGATGCAATTAATCACCAAAAGTTCTGCCTTGAAATTTTATTCTTAATTTGTTTTTTGTTTAATTAAATATAATTAAATATCTAATAAAAAGAATTTCCAAAACCTAAATTCAAAATATATCAAACGATTAGTATATATACGTATATATATATGTATGTTTTTAGTTAAACTAAACTAATTTTTCTAACATATTTTTCATTAATCAATTTTACCAATTGCCAAAAGGGAAATTGTACTAATTAATATAAGTATGTGAGAGGGGGGACGGGTCCAGAAAAGGGATGGGGATGGGGGGAGAGGACAGACTGGAACTAGTTCAACTGAAAGTAAATCATTATCCCAAAGGCAAATTACTGGACAACAATTAATTAAAATTGAAACTAAATCTAAACCAACAAATTTTTCATCTTAATGAACTCGACCTACCCTCCCCATAACCTCCTCTACCACCCTCCCATTCCCTTTTCGGGCACCTGGAAAAGACTTTCCTTTTCGTATTTGTCAGCTACTGGGCATTTTGTTGTTCATTTCTTTTTTTTTTTTTTTTTTTGTCTTCGTTTGTTTATTTTGTTGCCGTTTTCTTCATATCTTTCAACAATTTGCTGCTTCATATGCTGCACGGGGGCGGTGGGAAGAAAGAGGCCAGAAAATATCATTAGCTCTCAAAACAAAAAAAAAAACAAAAAAAAAACGAAAAGGAAAAAAATTAATTTGCATACAATTGCCTATGGGTGATAGAGGGGTGATGGTGATTCGGGGAAGGGCCGGGGGCGGTTGGTGGGGACGTGGAGTGGGTGTGGCGGCCAAACGCCTCAACACAACTCATTAAATGCAAATTTTTATGCTCCGTTTTTTCTTCTTCTTCTTTCGTTGTATTTTTTTCTGTTGTTGTTGTTGTTGTTTCTTATATTTAAACACAACAAAAGGAAAGAAATTTGGAAAATTGTGTAAAATCATTTTGACGGGGGAATTTTCATTTTGCCCATGACTTGGTCAATATACACAGAAAAGCTAATTATGTGGAAAATTTTTCTTATTTTCATTGAACTTTACAAAACAACAGTACACACACACACACACACACACATAAACAGAGAGAAAATATTGAAAAATTCCAAAGAAAAAAAAATAATTGAATATTGAAAAATTACGATTGAGGCGAGGCCGCGCGTAACGCAAAAAGTAAACTGAATAAACTGAATAAACCCAAGAATCCGCATCCAAATCAGAATCTAAAATTCAGGGGCAACTATGGCATACGCTCTCTATAGAATACTGAGGCACACAGAAAGAGAGAGAGAGTGAGCGAGACGGAGAGAGTGAGCGAGAGAGGTAGAAGGAGAATTAAGAACTGTGAGAGGAGAAAAGATCTTTTAAAAATAGGAACAAAATAAGTAATATAATCAACAAACAAAAGATCTTTGCGCTCTCTCTCTCTCTCGATCTGTCTCTCTCTGTCTCCATCTGAAACTCTGTTGTTTGGCTCTCTTTTTATGTTCTATCTCTGTCGGTCGGTCGGTCGGTCGCGTCTGTTGGCGGCAATTCAATCAACAACACAAATTTCGTTGCTTTTTTTTTTTGCCATATGTGAGACACTCATGGGGTTGGTTGGCCATTGGGGAGCATTCCAATCTCTTAAAACATTACACTCCCCGATCCTACCCCCCCATCCCCCCTACCCACTTTGCTTTCCCTTGCCCCTTACGCTTGGGCTGCTTATACTTGTTCTTCTTCCTCTACTGCTGCTCTTGCTTATACGAGTACGACAACGCATAATTATGAGGAATTTCAACGAAAACTTCCAACCCCAACCCAGCACCCCCCCCCCCACACACTCTTCCTTCAGCCAGTCCATACCCTAGTTATTTACATACATGCAGAGGAGAGCCTAATAAAAAGCGTAAGTGAATAAGCGGAGACACGAACCATACAGAGTACATGAATTTGAATATAAAGGAAAAAAATATTTTATATTAAAGAATGAGAATACATATGTATATAGACCTTTAAATATCCAGTAACAAGAAATAAACAGTTTGAAATTAGTTTACACTTTTTTACCTACTTTAAAGGTAATAATAAAAAACATTTTTATAGCATTATGTTTTTTTTAATCTAATCATTTTTCCCATATCATCATAGTCAAGTCTTAGAAATCATATTAGGGTACTTGAGTACTTGTTAAAGACATTGTAGGGTAATCCCAAGATTCTCATTGCTGATCTCATGCCTTTCGCCCTCTCTCTCTCCCTCTATATATATATATATATCTATGATGTAGATTATCATATACTCCCCTTACCATCTACAGTATATAGGGTATAAAAGTATGTAACGGTAGTCCCTAAACACGTTCCAGCCCTCCTCCCCCTTCCCCTACTCCTCCATTATACGCGCATGATGTCATCAACAGATTTTCATTATTCATTTTGCTGTATTTCACTCCTCTTCCTTCCTCTCATGGCTACTTGGAAAACAGACCTTTTGCTTATTGGTTTTTCTTTTTAGTTTCTAGTTCCGGTTTTTCAGTTTTTCCTCTTTGTCTATCTATCTATCTCTCTCTCTCTCTCTCTCTCTCTCTCTATCTCTGTGTCTGTTCTCTGACCATTCTGTTCCGTTAGATTTATATATCTACTAATTGACTTGGTATAGCACATTGCTAACAAAAATTAACGGTATGCAGGGGAAAAGAAAAATGAAGAGAGAAAAGAAAAATCGTTTAAATGAACTTGAAATTCTCCTCAAGTTTTATTTTTATGGGCATTGGAGAGGCCCAGTCCATAAATCCAATAGAATTGGGTAAACCAAAACAGGGAAAACGATATAGAATAAATTTTAATTTAAAATTTAATTAATTCTCAATAGATTATAACTGAAAGGCATTTCATTAACGAATTTCTTCAATATAATTTAAAATTATTCAATGAATACGAATAATGCAAGAGAACTTTGAATATATACATATATATATTATTATATATTTATGTATATATACTTGGGCTCATCCCTTAAATAACTATTATATTTACAAAAGTTTCAATTATATTGCTATCAACCTAGATATAGCCTATCTATTCTCTTCTATAATGGTTCAATTTATATATCTTTATAATTTTCAATGATATTCCATCTAACTAAATTCTGAATTATTCCTTATTTATTCAGTATTTATTTTCTTAAATATATAATACTTTGAATCTTTAATATATACTATAATATAAAGAAAATCTTTTATTAATTTCATATTCAGATTTTCCTTTCTTGTCTGCTTTTCTTTTTCTTCATAATTTTCTTAATCATTTTTCAACATTTTCCCGATGATCATTTATCAAATTTATATGCCACATTTAATTTTGTTGCATTTTATAACTTATTCAACCGCATTTTTCTGTTCAATTTTGAGATCAATCAGGCAATCTCTCAATAATCGTTTCGATATAGCTCCCCTCGAGGAACGAGTTAATATATAATACATAATGAATGTAAGCATTATAATTTCTTTGATTAGTCTAAATCGTTGGTGAGCGTAAGTTTTCATTTTAGTTTTTGTTTTTGTTTTTTTTTTTTCATTTAATTTCACACATTTATGTATTTTGGTATTTATTATTTATTTTTTTTTTCTCATTTCTCATATTGAATAATCGTGCTTTGGTGTGTACACCTGACTATAGCCCCCGGCAACTGATAAGCACGGCGACAAAACGATAAAACTAAGCCACCAAAAATGATCGTTTACAATTGATATTAAAAAAAAAAAAAAAGAGAGAAACAATTGAGTAAATATTATTCACACTTTTTTTGTTCACGCTTTTAATTTTTATTATTTTGTTTGCTTATTTTTTTTTTTTTTTTTTGTTATATTTGTTGCAAATTATTTTGGGCACCCACCAGTCACAACAACTACTATGACAACGGCAACCAGCAGCGCCAGCTGCAACAATTGTTCAATTGCATTTGCATTTTCCACACGAAAATTCAAAATAAAAAAAAAACAAAAAAACACAAACAAAATCAAAAAGAACCAAAAGAAAAACAAACACAAAGCACAAAACGCGAGGGCGAAACGAGCATGCGAGAGACAGAGAGCGAGCAGCTAGCCAACGAGAGAGCGAGAGCGAGAGAGAACGGCCAATTGCCGAACTCCCCCCTAAAAAAAAAAAAAAAAAAACAACCGTATTTTCGCCGATACCACCGTGTGCCACACTAGTTCGTTTCGTTCATCGTTGTGCACGCGGCAAGAGTTAAATGCAATCTGAGGCAAACGAACTGACTGAGTGACTGAGGGAGCCGCAACAGAGCCCAAAACCAATCGTACACACAAAACAACACAACAACAACATCAACATCAACAACAACAAAAACAACAAAAGCAAAAGCGCTAAAACGCCAACGTTGACGTCGACTGTGACTGTGACGCTGACGCAGCGTTAGCGCCAACGTCAACGCTACTGGGGCCAGTTGACTTTGTCTGTGGAAGAAGCTCCCCTCCCTTCCCCCTTTCCACAAAGCAAAGCAAAACAAAACAAAACAACAAAAAAAAAAAAAAAAAAGGGGGACTAATGCGACTTAGCAGTTGCTAAAGGGGAAAATTGTTGTAAGTAGCTAAAAATGTCGCGGGGTGAAGAATAAGAATAAAGACGGTAGGGAGAAGAGGGCAAAAAAAAAAAAAAAAAAAATAATCTTTCGAATGATGAATTTTCACTGGATTGAGATCAATTGAGGCACACAATAAAAAAAAAAAGTAGAACGGAGGAGGGAAGAAATTAATTTAATTAAAGAAATTGTTTTGAAATGCAAAAAGGTTGTTAAAAAATGCACATTTTATGCTTAAAATGAACTAGTTCCAAACTGAAGAGTTTCAAAAAATTTAGTGAGATAATAAAATATTATCAAAAATCCATTTTTAAGCGAGTGAATATTTAAGGAAGCGAAAATATAATAAAAGTTCCCGAAGAACCAATTTCCAAGGTCGCAAAACAAACAATTTTAAAAATTAATTAATTTAACTTAAATAAATTAAAAATAATAAAATAATTTAGTTATCATCCAGATTCGAATCTCCACTAAACATTTCCGAAATGAAACAAGCTTAAATATCCCTTTTAACCTCAATCAATCTAAAGAACTAGTTCTAAATGAAGAGTTAGTCAGTTTATTCCTCGATTTATTGCTAATTTATTTGATTAAAGTGATTAATTTTGTTGCTGCTGCTGCTTGCTTGCTTTTGATATTGCTGTACCTGCATTTGCCATTACATACTATTGTTTTTGTTGTTGTCGACTTTGTTGTTGTGCTATTGTCGTTTTATTTTATTTTTTTTTCTTGGTTTTTTCATTCGATTTTCTTTAAATTGTTGTAATTTTGGCATTACTTTGAAATGGTTTTTTTTTTTTGGATTTTTCGCGTGTTTTCTTCTGTGTAGTTTTTTATTTTTTTTTTTTTTGTTTCACCTTACAAGGCTCCGCAATCCGAAATTAAAATTTTCTTTGAAGTCTCTCCATCATTTGAACCATACGATTCGATCTTCCGCACAACATCCATGCCATCGACTACTTTGCCAAAAACGACATGTTTATTATCCAGCCAAGAGGCTTTACCCGTACAAATAAAGAATTGCGATCCATTTGTATTTGAGCCAGCATTCGCCATTGATAGTGTACCGGGACCCGTATGCTTTAGATCAAAATTCTCATCGGGAAATTTATTGCCATAGATTGAACGTCCTCCTGTACCATTATGATTGGTGAAATCACCACCCTGGCACATAAAGTTCGGAATAACTCGATGAAATGAACAACCCTTATAGCCATAGCCCTTATCGCCAGTGCATAGAACACGGAAATTTTCCGCCGTTTTGGGTACAACATCCGGACGTAGCTCCATAACAATTCGTCCAATTTTCTCCTCATCGGCCGTAATATCAAAGAAGACACGTGGTAGGGACATCTTTGTCTGATTTGCAATAAATCGTCTAAGCGCCAGAGCGGAAATAAGGTATTTTTTCTGTTTTTTTTTTCTGTTTGTTTGTTTTTTATTATTATTATTATTATTTTCGTTTTGTTTCGCTAAATTTTATTTAAATTGTTCTTTTTCTTTAAAGGGGATATTTAATCTGTATGCTTACCAAATAAAAAATTTGTTTCTAGAAAATATATTTATTTATTTCTGGGAGCTCCTTGCACTCGAACGCTTCAGGTTGTAATGATTATAATGAGAAATGAAATCTACCTGGTAAATGAAATGTTTTAAATTTAAAATAGTCAGAGCCTACTAAAGGAATATTAATTATTAAATCAAAATAAAGTCAGAGCCTGCCTATATAAGTAAAAAAAAAATTTATAAATTAAAATAAAAAGCAAAGTTCCCCCACAAGTTTAGTTAAATAACTTTTTAAATATTCCATAAATAATAATAATCAATAAATAAATAATAAATTAAAAGTAGTAATTATTACAATTTTATATAGTAGAAAGAACTAGTTCTTTTTTTTAATTTTAAAAAGGTTAATGAACCAAAAGTAACTAGCTCTTAAAGCACAGTAACAATATGAGCAGGTGTCTCTCTCTCTTTCTCTCTCTCTCTCTCTCTCTCTCTCTCTCTCTCTCTCTCTATATCTCTTGGTTAACACTTGCGCCTAGCTGTCACAACCCTAATAAACAAACGGCACTCACACAAATGCAAACCTATATCTTTATCGTTGATTTTTCATATACGAATAAGAACGTTATTTTTCTTTGCATTTGCCATTTAATGGCCTTCGAGAGAATGTGTTAATAGAATATATATATATATATATGCATACATATATCCATTTATTTGTTATGCCATTATTTGCATTTTATTGTATTTTCAAAAAAAAAATATATATATATATATATATATTTTTCTTCCTCTCTACAAATGTTTACCTATAATTAGTCAAATATTTGGGTAAATATTTATATGAAACACCTGGTTAAGAGTCTCTTGAAAACTTATAAAATGTCAATAGACGCGCAACAAAGTAGCCAAATAGTCATATATATATATGTACATATATAGATAAATACATAGATAGATAAATACAATACAATACATTTATATATATATATATATATATATATATATATATATACAAATATGTATATTAGTCATTTTGTTTATATTTGAGCATAATCCTCATCCTTATCCATTTTATTGCCAATTTGACTTTATATTGTATTTTCGTTTTGTTTGTTTTTTGATTTTAAATATACATATATATTTTAGATATTGTATTTAATTGTGTTTAGTTGCTTTGACAACGGATATTTGTTTAATGTTGGTGGTTGCTCCTTAGTAACAAGGCTCGTTAGCTACTGGAGTAAACAATAATAAACAAAGTTTCAAAAGGTCCTTTGTGAGAGTTTCATTGTTATTGAAGAACTGGTTCTTAAACGTAATAAAAACGTAATAGCATTTTAGGTTGAATGGTGAACCCTACGCGAATATATATGTATACATATATGTACATATATTAAAATATGTTTTAATAGTTTTCTAAAGTGAAAACAGTTTTTAATATTTTCTTTCTTTGGCATTTTGAGTTTTACAAATTTTTCTTTTTTCCTGTGTGTGGATTTTGATTTTTTCGCCAAAATGCCAAAAGTTCAAGTTGATTTGCTGTTGAAAAAGGCAGCAACGCACGTAGGCTAACGTAATTGTTAACTCTCCAACGCGCCAACTGTCTCATTATTTATAATAAATTGTTGTTGTTGCTTGTGTTGCGCTTTAGTTGCTCTTGTTGTTGTTGTTGTTGTTGTTATAAAGACCAAAACTGGCGCCTAGCAAAGCAAGTGCAGCCTCAACACTCGCCTTAACTCAACTCGACCAGTTACCCATTAATGTAACGCCCCGTTTGCCTTGTACAACCTTGTGCAAAATGAAGAAAAAGAAAAAAAAAAGAGCAGCAAAGAGAGCCAAAAAAAAAAAAAAAAAAAAAAAAAAATCGTAACTAACATTAAGTAGATACACACACACACACTCACATATATACATACATACATACATATGTATATATACAGATAAATACAAAGTCAGAGAGTCGGAAATATGATGTAATAACATGAAACAACAATACAACAACAAGGCGTAGGATTTTTGTAGGAGACACGCCTGTTTGTGTGGGAATATGGCCAATTCTTGGTGTGATTTTAGTTACCCCACACACCCATCACCCTACACTCTATGTACCCTCCTCCCTCCTCCTACTCTCTCTCTCTTCCTCTGTGTATGTATGTACATATGTATTAGATAGGCAGAAAAATATGTATGTAGATGTTAGTTGATAGTTGTTGTTGTTGTTGTTATTTATGTGCAGGTGGTCTCATTTTGGCACTTACCCAGTTTAGTATACATATGTATTCTGATAAATATTCTTGATATTATTATATATACATACATATGTATGTACATATATATAATCGATTAGGTCTATTGTTCTTGCTTAACAATAACTAAAACAGACATTCAAAATAAAAAATAAAAGAAATGTAAATAGATTCAATATATTTATTTAGCTAAAACAATTGAAAAGTTAGATATTTAAATTGAATGTGCAATGTGCGTCTTGTAGCGAGTTTTTTTTGGGTTTCGGGCAAAAAGTATGCTGCACATTATGACGATGGAAACTCGCCACTACTAATTAAGAGTACAAATTTCTTTTGGGTGAGAAATAGAGCAGAGGTCATCTTTGGAGAGGAAACCGAAAGGCGAACTCATAAGGAAATAGGGAAAGCCTGGGGTATAAATAGAGGCCATCTACGCGCCAATTGTGCTAATTCGATTTAAATTGCCTAGTAACAAGGCCTTAAGAAAATTTTAGAGCGGGAAAAAGTAAAAAGGAAAAAAAAAGTAAAAAGTAATAATTAAATTTTATATGTGCATATTACTAGTGAATAATTAAAAAGTTAAAATTGAAAGTCAAGTTATACACTGGTTAAATTCTTCCATAGAGCGGGTAAGCAAAATTTAGAGAAAAAAATTGGCATATTATCACATAGACGGGTGTTACAGGCTAGACTTTGCTGGGCAGAGAAAGAAAAAAAAAAACAAACAAACAGCCACCGTGACGTCACCACCATCAGCTGATCATTGCAGATGAGCGCTATTTTTTTTGGAGACTGCAAATGCACTGGATCGACTGAGAGAGAGAGAGGAAAGCTAGCCTCTCAGTTCTAGGCAAACAGCGACGGCTGACGCTGCCCTTTAAGCGCGGAGCGGGCGAACGGCGGGAAAAAGTGGTGCATCTGGGCAGTGAAAAGTAGAGAAATCAAGAAAATTTGATAAGTTTTAATTTGGAGGAAAAAAAAAAAAGAGAAAAAAAAAGGGTTAAGAAAAAAGAAAAAGAAAAAAAAAACCCGCGTAAATTTTGAGTTTCGTTTTTCCTTCTTCATCTACCTTTCTCTCCCGCTATAGCTTGAGAGAAAGGAAGATTGAGTAAAATATTAATGGAAAAAAATTTAAAATAAGATAATTTTCAATTCTGAAACATTTATAATTGCACTTGTCCCAGATGCCGGTTCGTTCTTTTGTTTAGTGTGTTTATTTTTTTTGTGAGTGAGGAGGAAGAAATTTTTTTGTTTCTTTTACAGCTGGCGGCATCGGAAGCGCTTCATCGATGGACGACCAGCAGACACACTGTAAGTGAAATTTTTCTATTATTTTTCCTTTTTTTTGTATCTCATTGTCATTCTAATCGTGGGTGAGATAGCGTTGATCGCGTAAATAAATTAATTTGCCCCAGTGTTTCGGTAATTAGTTGCAAAGGCACTGTGACGCCAAATTAATTATGAAAGAGTATCTCTAGACCCAGTGAAAAAAATTTACAAAAAAAAAAAAAAAAAAAAAAGTTATCTTTCCTTGTCCCTTCTTCCCTCACATAGTCCAAAAGAAAAAAAAATAAACAAAAGAGAATCTGCAAGGGAAGAGTAATGCCCTTGACATTGAAAATTAGGTAAACAAGATTTGAGCAAAAGAAGAAGTAAAAGCAAACGGTAGTAATCGAAAGCATATGGGCTAAATTTTTTTCTTGATCTTTTTTTTCTGCATTATTTGCACCGTAGCAAGAAGGGGATAGATGCATAGGAAATAATAATTTTATGTTAATTTATGTTGGGGTATTGAGGGATTAATTAGAGTTCATATAAAAATCATTATTTTTAATTTTATATTTAAAATGATCGCTATTATAGATTTTGTTTTGTCTTAGATTTTAAATAAATATATTATAATGTGCTAGTATAACCAAGTTCGTTTGATCTCCCACAGCATGTTGAAGTAGTGTTTCCCTAAATTAAAAAGGGGTCTTGTGGAAATGTATGCGGTATCACAAGACCAAGGTAGGGTGGGCGTGAACTCCTCCGAACATCTGAGGAGACACACTCCCGTGAATTTTCTTTTGTTTGAGCGGATGTACCATTCGGGTGTAAAGTTTTGTTCTCTACCCTAAATTAATTACTGGCTTCTTAGCACGCGAGTATTATAATAATAACCCTGTAGGCCTTATGGTATGGCAAAATAATAACACCACCCCCCCCGTGGCCGACGAGCCAGTAGCCGGACTATTTCAGCGTGCTGCCCATACCCATAAGCAACAACATCTCGCCTACTCAATACGTTGCACGTTACAATTATTATTATTTTTGGCGCCCAAACGTGAGGCCACTATCTTGTGGCCAAAGAACAGAACTTTTATCTATTATCTTTTTGTAATTTTTCAGTAGAATTTATTTCTACATAGTGCATTCAATTAAAGAATTGCATCATATTAAAAGACATTATTTAATATCCGCATTCAGCAGTAGGCCATGCAAAGGCCGGACTACAGTAATACTCAACCTCGATTTTGGTTTACTGTCCACCATTCTAAGTGGCATCGACTGGGGATTAATTATGTGTATTAATTTAATAATTTTCGTTTAAAAGAATTTTGGTTTCAACGCGTAGGAATACCTCGGATAGGGCTTGAATAAGCTCTCCGTTGTCCACGTTGATTCCCGAATTATTTTAGACTCAGGTTTCCGAGCATAGATCTAACATTTCAATTAGCGTTGGATTATCAGGCGATACATTTTAAGAAGTGCACACCTGACCACGACTATTGAGTTGATTAGACAAAAGCTTTTATTCCTTTATGACATTTCAACCACATTGTACCCACAACTTAGCCGCATGCGATGCAAATGAGAAGATTTATTATCTCCACTGCCCACGGCTTAGTTGTCGTGATTTGTCAAGTTAGTATATTACATCTGTTCATTCATTAAGAAAACTCTGGGAACAAAAGGGAGCTCTGCTAGAGGCAGGCTAGTGGGAGATCAAACAACAAACTTAAAAAATTATTGGGAATCTGTTTAGATATTATTGCGTTTTGGAAAAAGTTTCTAAAAAGGAAAAATAAAAAAAAAAAAAAAAAAAAAAAGAGTAATTAATTATATAAAACAAAAAAATAAAGAGAAAAGGGATAATTTAATTCATTATCATTGCAGTTAGAGAGAAATTTATAAGGAAATAAAAACAATTTTTAATTTTAGTTAATGTGTAAACTAGTTTACAGTATATATTTAAAGCAGAAACTAGAAATTAATAAATCTTTCCTAAGTATTTGATTATAATGGGGCTAGAGAGATCGGATGATGAAGAGCCAGGGACATCGGCAGGCAAATGCGACATTTGTAAGGAAGTGGTGTTAGCTACAGATGAGCAAAAGGGAAAATGTGGGCATCAGTTCCATAAGTCGTGCATAAAGAAGCATCTGCAGTCAAGCACATCATGTCCGAAATGCATGTCTACGATTACTGCCCAAACAACGCCACAGTCTCAGGTAGTAGCTGGAAAAACCAGGCAGCAAACGCGACTGTTAAGCCAAGAAAGAGGAGGCAGAGAAACAGCCAGAGTAGATGATTTAGGTTCTGAAAGGGACGCGGCCAATACAAATCAAATGAGAGACGCGATCACAAGTTCCATCAGAGCAATGCAAAATGAACTTCTCACACAATTAACCGAAAAAATGGACCAAATGATTCGTACAAATGTTGCAGCTCAGTTAGGTAATTCACAACTCCAACACCAATCAGTGGGTAACGATAGAGTAGGATCACCCGATCAGCTATTTGAGATGCCTTTAGGGAATCAAGCCACCGGTTTTACGCCTTCGGTGAGGACATCCCTCCCTAGATCAGCAGGGTCCGACTTATCACAAAGGCCTGACAAAGTCGGACATATTATGAACAACTGGAAAATACGCTTTTCCGGTACCCCAGATTCATTAAGCGTAGACTCGTTTATTTATAGAGTAGAAGCGCTTACTCATCAAACTCTAGAGGGAAGTTTTGACCTCTTGTGTAGCAACATAAATTCATTGTTTGAGGGTAAGGCATCTGATTTCTTTTGGAGACACCACAAATTAAACGGCGTTGTTAGATGGCCACAATTATGCGAGGCATTGCGAAAACAATTTAGAGATCCCAGAACTGACGTAGACATAAGACAAATGATCAGAGATAGAAAGCAGCGAGAAAAGGAATCATTTGAAGTATTTTTCGAGGGAATTCAAAAATTGGTAGACAGATTAGAACAACCACTTTCACATAAAACGTTGATTGAAATCGTGCGAAGGAATTTGCGGCCAGATATACAACACGAAATTTTAAATTTGGAAATTAATTCCATAGATTCTTTGCGTGATATATGCCGAAAGCGAGAATGTTTCTTAGATGAAATGCGACGCTCGTACGGATATCAAAAAATGGTCCCATTCCGAAAACAAATTGCGGAAGTTGCTGAGGGGGTGTTTAGCGACGATGCAACAGAATTCTCAGATCCAGAATTAGGCGAGGAAATTGGGGCTTTATCTTTGGTTTGCTGGAATTGTAGAAAAGAAAATCACCGCTACCAAGATTGCGTGGAAAAAAGGAAAATCTTCTGTTATGGTTGTGGTGCCCCTAATGCTTATAAGCCCACTTGCAAAAAGTGCCAAAAAAACGGCAGAGTGAACCCTGCAGAAAATCGTCGGCTGACAGGGTCATCACAGCGGGCATCGGCGAATGTGGAATAATGCAGAATAAGTCTCCTTGTAAAAGTGAAAAAGAGCCTTCACTAGATGTCTGGCATAGGAAAGTGGTGAATTTGAAAGATTTAGAACCGAAGTTGCCAAAGACAGACAGAGAAAAATTTTCACGAAATACTCGGCGCATTAGAGATCATTTTAGATCTTTAAAGCTAATAAATGAAATAAAAAAACGACCAGGAGATAGGAGACCATATGCTGTAGTAAAGGTACTAGATCAAATGATTGAAGGCCTGTTGGACACCGGAGCAGGAATTAGTTGCGTGGGTGGAAATTTTGCTAAGGAGATAATATGTAGCAAAAAGCCGTTCAAAATTGTGTCATCGAGCGCTTATACTGCCGATGGCAAACAGCAACAAATATTGGGAAAATTAGTGACTAAGGTAGAATATAGAGGAGAATCTAAAGATATAGAATTATTTATAATACCAACTTTAAGTCAAGATTTATATTTAGGCATCGATTTTGTAGCACTTTTTAATTTATTACCATCAGAGTGGCAAATATCTGAATTAAGCGTGGATACGGAAAATCACATTCTTCTTCCGACACAAAGATTAACTCTAAACTCAGTTATTTCGAAATTTCCATCATTTTCAGTGTCAGGGCTTGGTAAAACTCACCTACTTTCCCATAGTATTGATGTGGGGCAGGCCAAACCTATAAAACAAAGGCATTTTCCAATTTCACCAGCAGTAGAAAAGTTGCTGTACGCAGAAGTAGACAGGATGCTGAAATTAGGAGTGATCGAGGAATCAGCCAGTTCATGGTCGTCGCCGGTGGTTCTTGTACGGAAACCAGGAAAAGTCAGGCTTTGTTTAGACAGCAGAAAGGTTAACGCAGTGACAGAAAAAGATGCATATCCTTTGCCACAAATTGATGGAATACTAAGTAGATTGCCAAAAGCCGTATTCATCACAAGCTTAGATTTGAAAGATGCGTTTTGGCAGATACCTCTAGACGTGGCCTCAAGAGATAAGACAGCGTTCACCATACCTGGAAGGCCGTTATATCACTTTAAGGTCATGCCGTTTGGGCTGTGTAATGCACCCCAAACTATGTCCAGGCTTATGGATAGGGTAATACCCGCAGCCCTTCGAAATGAAGTATTTGTTTATCTAGATGATTTATTAGTCATTTCAGATACTTTTGAGTCACACATGAGGGTGTTGCTAATTGTAGCTGAGCATATTCGGCAGGCAGGTCTTACTATCAATATCGAGAAAAGCAAATTCTGCAGACAGTCTGTGAAATATCTAGGCCATATAATTGGGCAAGGAGGCATAAGAACAGACCCAGAAAAGATATCAGCAATAACAAATTTTCCGCTTCCGAAAAATATACGTGCCTTAAGGAGTTTTCTAGGATTAACCGGGTGGTATCGGAAATTTATACAAAATTTTGCCACGCTATCAGCTCCTTTGACCGACCTTTTAAAACAGAAAAAAAAATTTGTCATGACACCAGACGGGCAGGAAGCTTTCATAAAGTTAAAAGAGTATCTTTGTAAGGCACCAGTCTTGAGAAGTCCTGATTTCTCTAAGCCGTTTTATATCCATTGCGACGCAAGCAATACTGGTGTCGGGGGTGTATTGGTGCAGAAAACAGAAGAGGGAGACGAAATGCCGATAGCTTTTGTGTCCAAAAAGTTAAATAAGGCCCAACGCAATTATACGGTAACGGAATTAGAATGCCTAGCAGCATTAATTAGCATCAAAAGATTTCGAGCTTTTGTTGAAGGCCACGAATTTACTGTCATCACCGATCATGCTTCGCTTAAATGGTTAATGTCACAGACAGACCTTCACTCCAGGCTAGCCCGCTGGGCCTTAAAATTGCAAGGATTCCGATTTCACATCGAGCATCGGAAAGGTAAATTGAATTGTGTACCCGATGCTCTCTCTAGAATTCACCAGGAGGAGCTAGCAGCATTAGACTACAACAATGGTCTACTGGTGGACGTAGAATCGCCACATTTTAAATCCGCGGAATATCAGGACTTAAGGGAAAGAGTTATTGCGAATCAAGACCGGCTGCCTGATATTAAGATTGTTGATAACTTAATTTATCGAAAATCAGAGCATCTTAATGGGGACGCTTTACATGATTCATTTGCTTGGAAATTGTGGGTACCAAAAGGAAGCGTGACAGAGATTTTAAAGCGAGCTCATGATGATCCACTGGCTTCTCATGGGGGTATCCATAAAACTTTAGAACGTATACGGCGGTATTATTTTTGGCCAGGTCTGGTTAGTGATGTGAAAAATTACATCCAATCCTGCGACGATTGTAAGGGTACTAAGGCACCAAATTGTACTTTAAGACCACCCATGGGTAAGCCTGTGGAATCTCTGAGATTTTTCCAGCGATTATATATTGACTTTCTAGGTCCTTATCCAAGGTCCCGTAGTGGTCACATCGGCATTTTTATAGTACTTGACCACTTTTCAAAATTTGTTTTCCTTAAGGCTGTGAAAAAGTTGACAGCTGATGTAGTCATAAAATATTTGCTAGAGGATTTATTCCATACCTTTGGGGTCCCCGAATGTATTGTCTCAGATAATGGGTCTCAATTCAGATCAGAGAAATTTCAGAAGATATTGAAATCACATAAAATTTCTCACACATTCACCGCAGTTCATGCCCCACAGGCTAACGCATCTGAACGGGTGAATCGCTCAGTCATAGCAGCCATTAGGGCGTACGTTCGACCTGATCAGAAGGATTGGGATGAACACTTAAGTTCCATTTGCTGCGCATTAAGGTCAGGTATGCACTCAGGAATAGGCGCCACACCTTACTATATGGTGTTTGGGCAACAAATGATCACTTCTGGCGGTACATACCCCCTTTTACGCTCGCTGAGCTTGTTAGAGGATCGAGCTATCGCATTTACAAAGGAAGATTCCTTAGAATTGGTTCGTAATGAGGCACGCAAGGTAATAGAAAAGCAAAATGCACGAAATGAAAAAAGATACAATCTGAGAGCAAGAGAGATTTCGTACCAGGTGGGGCAGGAGGTATTTAGACGAAATTTCAAACAAAGTAATTTTCAAAGCGGTTATAACGCGAAGCTCGGTCGAACCTTTTTAAAAGCGAGGATTCGTGCGAAAATAGGGAATTCGATTTACGAACTAGAGGACTTACAAGGGAATTACATTGGCAGATACCATGGGAAAGATATACGAAGTTAGTAGCTACAAGTGGGCAGCCTTGGTGTTGGATCACCCCAAGTCTGATCTTGGCAGGGGGGAGTTGCAATGTGCGTCTTGTAGCGAGTTTTTTTTGGGTTTCGGGCAAAAAGTATGCTGCACATTATGACGATGGAAACTCGCCACTACTAATTAAGAGTACAAATTTCTTTTGGGTGAGAAATAGAGCAGAGGTCATCTTTGGAGAGGAAACCGAAAGGCGAACTCATAAGGAAATAGGGAAAGCCTGGGGTATAAATAGAGGCCATCTACGCGCCAATTGTGCTAATTCGATTTAAATTGCCTAGTAACAAGGCCTTAAGAAAATTTTAGAGCGGGAAAAAGTAAAAAGGAAAAAAAAAGTAAAAAGTAATAATTAAATTTTATATGTGCATATTACTAGTGAATAATTAAAAAGTTAAAATTGAAAGTCAAGTTATACACTGGTTAAATTCTTCCATAGAGCGGGTAAGCAAAATTTAGAGAAAAAAATTGGCATATTATCACATAGACGGGTGTTACAGGCTAGACTTTGCTGGGCAGAGAAAGAAAAAAAAAAAAACAAACAAACAGCCACCGTGACGTCACCACCATCAGCTGATCATTGCAGATGAGCGCTATTTTTTTTGGAGACTGCAAATGCACTGGATCGACTGAGAGAGAGAGAGGAAAGCTAGCCTCTCAGTTCTAGGCAAACAGCGACGGCTGACGCTGCCCTTTAAGCGCGGAGCGGGCGAACGGCGGGAAAAAGTGGTGCATCTGGGCAGTGAAAAGTAGAGAAATCAAGAAAATTTGATAAGTTTTAATTTGGAGGAAAAAAAAAAAAAAGAAAAAAAAAGGGTTAAGAAAAAGGAAGAGAAAAAAAAAAACCCGCGTAAATTTTGAGTTTCGTTTTTCCTTCTTCATCTACCTTTCTCTCCCGCTATAGCTTGAGAGAAAGGAAGATTGAGTAAAATATTAATGGAAAAAAAATTTAAAATAAGATAATTTTCAATTCTGAAACATTTATAATTGCACTTGTCCCAGATGCCGGTTCGTTCTTTTGTTTAGTGTGTTTATTTTTTTTGTGAGTGAGGAGGAAGAAATTTTTTTGTTTCTTTTACAGCTGGCGGCATCGGAAGCGCTTCATCGATGGACGACCAGCAGACACACTGTAAGTGAAATTTTTCTATTATTTTTCCTTTTTTTTGTATCTCATTGTCATTCTAATCGTGGGTGAGATAGCGTTGATCGCGTTAATAAATTAATTTGCCCCAGTGTTTCGGTAATTAGTTGCAAAGGCACTGTGACGCCAAATTAATTATGAAAGAGTATCTCTAGACCCAGTGAAAAAATTTACAAAAAAAAAAAAAAAAAAAAAGTTATCTTTCCTTGTCCCTTCTTCCCTCACATAGTCCAAAAGAAAAAAAAATAAACAAAAGAGAATCTGCAAGGGAAGAGTAATGCCCTTGACATTGAAAATTAGGTAAACAAGACTTGAGCAAAAGAAGAAGTAAAAGCAAACGGTAGTAATCGAAAGCATATGGGCTAAATTTTTTTCTTGATCTTTTTTTTTCTGCATTATTTGCACCGTAGCAAGAAGGGGATAGATGCATAGGAAATAATAATTTTATGTTAATTTATGTTGGGGTATTGAGGGATTAATTAGAGTTCATATAAAAATCATTATTTTTAATTTTATATTTAAAATGATCGCTATTCTAGATTTTGTTTTGTCTTAGATTTTAAATAAATATATTATAATGTGCTAGTATAACCAAGTTCGTTTGATCTCCCACAGCATGTTGAAGTAGTGTTTCCCTAAATTAAAAAGGGGTCTTGTGGAAATGTATGCGGTATCACAAGACCAAGGTAGGGTGGGCGTGAACTCCTCCGAACATCTGAGGAGACACACTCCCGTGAATTTTCTTTTTGTTTGAGCGGATGTACCATTCGGGTGTAAAGTTTTGTTCTCTACCCTAAATTAATTACTGGCTTCTTAGCACGCGAGTATTATAATAATAACCCTGTAGGCCTTATGGTATGGCAAAATAATAACACCAATCCCGGGCCGACGAGCCAGTAGCCGGACGGACTATTTCAGCGTGCTGCCCATACCCATAAGCAACAACATCTCGCCTACTCAATACGTTGCACGTTACAAATGACGAATAGGAAGACATTTCAAAGACAAAATGAATGCCATGAGCAAGAGAGAGAACAAGAACAACCTCTAGGCGAGAGAAAAAGAGAGAGAGAGATAGACACAGAGACAATGTCAATGAACTAGGAAGAAGCTAGACAAAAGGCAATTGCTGGTCAAAAAGGGACACTGCAGGATTCACTTTGCTGGAATGAGTCAAATGAAAAAGGTAGACGAATTAAAACTGAAAACGAATGAAAAATGTGCGGCAAAGGAAATATACATATATATATATATATATATATAAAATACAAATGAGTGGAGGAAAGAAATCGGTAAAAAAAAAGTTCAATGAACCAACTGCAACTAGAAACTAAATAAAAAACAAAAAAATCGAGAATAAAGTAATTTCAAAAAGGAAATCCAACCAAAAAGCTTTCTCTAGGCATTTAGAATTTAAAATTTTAATTAGAAATGAAATTACTTACTAACTAAAAAACAATTAGGAAAAAAATCACAAAATCTAAAAAATTTTATAAATAATAAATAAATAAAAAAAAAAACAAACACTGACTGATAATTTTTCAAAAATGTCTAAAAAGGGGAAAAAAAACTATTAAAATAAAATTGCAAATAAAGTCCAAAAAACACACTTAAATAAAAATAAAGTCGATAAAGTGCAAAAAAATAAAGTCTATAAGCGATATAACATATAATATATATATATATGTATATATATATATAAATATATATGTATATGCATATGTGTAGCAAAGGTTTATCTATACCACTTTAACTTTACCTGCTGTAATTTCTTAAGAAATATTTTTTAATTCAATAAAAGTAAATAATATGGATTCAAAGTTATATATGTCAGTATAAAACTATCTAAAAAAATAATTAAAAAATTCAACTCAATGAGAAAAGAAATTAACATTAAACATTTAAATTATAATGGACAAAGTGAAAACGATTTGAATATTTTTATCCGCCTTCATATAATTGCAACTACCGTAACGTAATATTCATTGATCGATCACATCCATCAATATAACAACAACAACAAACAACAAAAACAACAACAAAACGGTTAGCTAGGCTTTTTTGTCATTTCTTTCACCTGCTGTCTGTCTGGCTTATTGATTAAACAATTTTCCGCCCACCTTAAGACCTCACACAACATAAAAAAAACAACAAAAAAAAAATTGGAAAAAAAATCCCAAAAGCTGTGAAAAATATACAAAAAAAAAACCATAAACGAAAATCGATTTTTTGTTTCACATTTTTTTTTTTTTATTTATTTGTAACCCAAATTATGACGCTGACCCAGAAAAAGGTAAAACGAAGACCCACACATAGAGAAAGAGTGAAAGAGAGGGGGAGATGGAGAGGGAGAGAGTGGGAGTGGAAGAGAGAGAGAGAGAGAGAGAGAGAGAGGGAAACATGACGAATTGAAGCATAAACGTTGCAATTATCATAATTAATGCAAATGCCCCTTAAAGTAGACCAAAGCAAAGAGCATTAAGTATTTAAAAAAATGACGAGACATTTGATGGCAAATTGTTTTCTATTTTCGGTATAGCTAATAGTGTATATATACTATCGATACATAGATATTTATTTATTTATAGACTTTAGTTATCGCTTGTATCAACTGTACCATATTTGGCCAAAAAAAAAAAAAAAAATTGGAAGAAAAAGAAAAAGAAAAACCCAAACCCCGAAAAAAACTTTCCCCCGCATTTCACCTTGGCCCAATGCCCAGCTGGGTGTTGAGATTTTCACCTGCACGCACTAACAAACAAGAGAAAATTGTGTAAAACATATATATATATATCTAGTCCAATATAGTATAGTAGAGGAGTATATAGAGAAAAGAAAATTCTAATTCATTTTCAACCCAACGGTTTTTCTTTTCCATCCATTTACCACTATGTGTATGTGTGTGTGTATGTGTGTGTGTGTAAAGCAAAGTCTGTAAAAATTGACCCGTTTAATTAGCTAAGGTTAGTTGGCTTAACTAAATTAAAAGTCCCACCTCATCCCCCCCTCCCCCCTGCCGCGTCTCTTCAGTCAAAAGTAAATAAAAATCATTGTTGCATAAGACTTAAATACTGTGTGCGTGGCGACAGATATCGAAATATGTAAATCTGGCGGATCTTGACATATTCCCAGTGTTTGTTAGACGATGTCAGAGATGATGATAAACATCTTCTATGTACATACTACTATATTTGTATATGTATGTATGTGTATATGTATGTATGTGTATGTGTGTATGTGTGTGTGTTTATGTATTTGGCGTTGCACTTATGCAATTATAACTGTAGGCATATTTGGTTAGCAAACTCTCTAAGCAAAACAATGGCAATTGCAATTTGTTCAATTGTCAGAGATCTCTTTCTTCTTCGTCTTTTGACTGTTGTTTTTTTTTTTTTTTGGTTTTACACCAAACCCCCCTCCTCCTCCACCCACCCCTTTTTTTTGGGTTACATTTTTATGCATAAGTGAAGTGAAGAGTGATGACGACATTTACAAATCACTTGAAACATTGTTGCCACATTTATCCCGACTCAACTTGGTCTCATTACAAAAAAAAAAAAAAAAAAAAACTGGAAAAAAAATGAAGAAAATTGTTTAAACAAAATTTGGTAATCTCTCAATTTGGAAATTGAAAAACATAAACAAAATATTTTCTTCTCTCCTATTTGAATAGAAAACAGGTGTTATTCGGGAAGGGAACATTTATTTTTTTTTTTGTAGATTAAAGCAAAAGTTAGGGAAAAATTAGAGACTAACTAAAGGTGTTACATATATATACATTGCACATTCCTCATACAGGAACTTTGCACTTTTAAAAAGAAATCTAATCCAATGATTTGCAGAATATTTCTTTATCTTTCTAAGAAGATAAAAAAGAAAAAATGTCAATTACATTGTTTGGATTGAAAAGAGAAGCAAAGGAAAAGAAGGAAACCCCCACCCCCCCCTCTTAATTATTTTGAAAGTGATATCCAACTTTCAAATATTGTCTCAACTTCAACTAAGTATAGTCGTAGAATATATATATATATATATACATATATATGTATATATTGCCAACTTTGTTGTTACTCTCATTTCGTATGCAAAGTCACAATTTCACACGATAATCAACAAGGCATTCAAAATGATCCATCCACCTGTGTGCCCAAACACCGATTCCTCAACAACTTTTCACCTCCACTCCTTCACTTCAAGAAGTTAACGTTTCCGTTTCCCGTCTCGGCCTGTTGCATAAAAAGTAAACTTAAGGAAGAAAAAAAAAAAAAAAAATGAAAGAACAATTGCTAAAAGGTCGGTCATTCCGTAAAAATCTTTGCTACGTGATATTTTTGCAAAAAAAAAAAAAAAAAATTACATTTCTTGAACTTTTTCTTTTTAGTCTTTATTGTTGTTGTTGTTGTTGTTGGTTGCTTTTATGTTTTTTCCTGCTCATTGCTCTCTTCACCTTTTCCATTTTACCATATATGTACATAAGTATGTATGTATGCATTTAAATAAACTTCTTTTGAATTGAAAATTTCTTTACTTTGCAATTATGCTGAAAATAACAAACAGGTAAGAAAATGTTACGACTACATACATACATACATACATACTCTGGCATTTCGTTGCATTAATAAAGAAAAAAAAATAAAAAAACAATAAGCAATTCCTTTGCTTTTACTTCATTTTCTTTTTTTTCTTTTTTTTTTTAGCTGATTAAAAGAAAAGCTTTTATAAACCAAACACCACCAAGAAGCAACAAGCGAAAGGCGAAACCAAGCGGCGAATCCAACCGGAAATCAAGAGGATAATTGAAAGAAAAACAACAACAACAACAAACGGTCAAAGAAACTGGCCTATGTTGGTATTTTCTACCCAACTTTTATTGTATTTCCAATAATTTTCAATTGAAGAAATTTCAATGACCTTGCACTCTCTCAATTCATCTATTTTTTTATACATATTTTTTATCTATACACCATGCCATGGCCAATTTAGGTGATTTTTATATAACAACAACTGCAACAACAAGTGCAACAACAACTGCAACAACAACCCACACCAAATAGAGTTTCACCTGCCTTTAAACCATGAGACACCTAGACAATCAACCATATTGCAGTCCAGAGAGAGAGAGAGAGAGAGAGAGAGAGAGAGAAGGGAGAAAAAAAATTACATGTTTCCATTTGGGTAGCGGGCGAAGATCTCAAAGTGAAAAGTCACACAAAAGTCACTTTTCCAAGCCGCAACTTGCTATTGGAATGAAAATTGTTTTTGAACAAAAACTAAAAACAAAAACCAAAAAAAAAAGAAAGAAAAATATGTATTAAAAAAAGAAAAAGAGAGCGAATTGTTATGATACCCTTTACATTAAATTTCAGATTTTTCTATTTCATAAATCGATTATTATCGGTCATTAAAATTCATAAGTTAGTTACCAATTAGCCATAATTAAAACATATTGAATATTTAATCCAAGTTCAAAAAAAGTTTTAAAGAGACATTTTCTTTTAAAAAAAACTACTAAACTTTGGTTGTTCTTTTTCATTCTCTATTATATCCATCTTATTCCATAACATAACAGATCACATATATACATACATATATCTATTATATAGTAGATAAACATATTTTTCTTAATCTTGTTAACCTTCTGTTTATAGGGTATTCATATATCAAAAATGTAGAGTAAGAGCGAGAGAGAGAGAGAGAGAGAGAGATAGAGACAAACGAATGCGAAACATTTTTACCAGTAATCTGTTGTCAGCAACAATTTCATCTTGAAAAATTCATATTATTAACACTCGATTTCAAAGACAAGAGACATTGACAAACAAGCGGCAAATATTGTATAGCAAAAAATAAAAAAAAAAGTTGTTTAGTTGGTTCGTTGCTTTTTGCCTAATCATGCAATAGGCAAAAAAAAAAAAGGTTTAATTTTAGTTGGTAGGCTGAGAGGGCGGAGATTTGAGCTCCATTTTTTTTTTTGTTGAATTTTTTGCTGTCTAATGGCAAATTGTTGACAGATGTAAGGGAGGGGGATTAGGTATAGGGGGTGCTTAACATTTTGGGTAACGGTATCATTGTTGAGCAAGAAAATTGCCCAAGAAAACATTTTGTAAAAGGCTTTTAAAATGATTTTGATAAAGGTAATTGAGATCAATTGATTGCAACTTTTTGGAATGATTTACACTTTATTTTATTTTCTTATAGTTTTATTTGTGTAATCGAAATTATTGCAATAGGTATATGTATGTATCTCTAAAGACTTACCCTATAATCGTAATCATGACGATTCTCCAAACTTATATCGCTGTACATGTCTTCAGTTGTATCACAGTTGGAACTACGGCCCGATGAGTTGAAGCTCGATGATCTATAAAGTTGGCTAAAGAAAAAATACAAAACAAAATAAAATACAATAAATAATAGAACAAAAAATGTTACAAAAATTATCGCTAAAAACTTGATCTAATTTGGTTTAATCTCTGACTACATTAAAAGAACACAAACAAATTGTTAGTGTTCCAAAAACAAAATCAGATTCAATTAAGAGATATGAGAATAGCAAATCTGATTTTCTCTAATAAATTTTCTTCTTTTATAAAGATTTTCAATTGTTGAAAAGATTTTCCAGGATCTATTTATTTCTACTATTTTGAGTTGTGATTTAATGAAAAGATAAAAAGAAACATTTTTAAATTCAAAAAATTGAACTTGCTAAAAAGACGTTACAAAACGTAACCATGGATTGTGTCTCCACTATACGTAGCAAACAAATAGTTAGCAATGCTTCACTAGAAGGAGCGGAAAGCAACTTAGCCGAGACACTAGAAGGAGTGGAAACTAACTTAGCCGAGACACAAAATAGTACAATTTTAAGCTTTTTAAAGCCTACTTTTTGGCTGTTATTCACCACCAATTTAATACGATATTCAACTTCATCAACTAACGATGATTCCAATTTCAAAAAGAAATATAAAATTAAGAATACTTTTTTATAATCAATCAAGGTTATAAGAAAGTCAGAAAATCAAGAAAATCAAAGAATTTCATTTGTAATTACTATTCATAATATTTTAAACAACGCCGCCTAGCGGCAAATGCCATAAGTTTGATGCTTTAAGCGAATGTTTAGATACGGGATTAAAAATATATGCAAGAGATATACATATGTATGTCGATATATGCATAAGAATATAGTATATGTGTATATAGAGCCAATATCAAATTGGAACAAATGATTCTTTCGGATAGTTTTAAAAAACATTTCAATTATCCAAGTTAAAAATATTTATACCTATTATTTATGGTAATTATTTAATTATTTATACACAATGTGGACTATGTTTTATAGTAAATTCTAATGATCCACTCTAAATTTACTGCGGGGTATATATATGTTTGTATGTAAATGTATTTACATCAATTTTGTTTGATTTGACTTACCTTGCTAAGGCATTGGTACTTATCTGCCTGCGGCCGGAACTGAAAGCAAAAAAGAAATAAAAAAATGAAAGAAAAAAAATTTACAAATGAAATAATTTGGTAAACAAATTTAAGCCAAAATAGTTTTTTATACATATGTACAGACAAACTAGGAAAATTTTCTCAGCAATTGGCAGCAAAGAAATGCAAATAAATTAGCTGGCATTGAATGACCAGCTATAAAAAAAAAAAAACAAAGTGTAAATTTGTGCAACAACAACACCAACAATACCAACAACTAAATACTTGACGCATACACCACCAAACACGTGATAAAAACAGAAACCAAACAATAATAACAACCACCACAATAACAAAAACAAAAACAACAACAACAATTAACCACAAAAAGAAACAACAATAACCACCCACCCACACACACACACACACCACACATACATACACACACATGGCCGGCCAATTGACGCCTACAGGCCGGCCCGCACAGAGAAAACATACCGAAAAAACAAAAACAATAAAACAGGTAAGAAAAAATCGACAAATAATGCAGGCAAAAAAAAAAAAAAACTAAAATAAAGAGAATAATGGAAAAGAGAAAAGGCAAAGAAAACAAAAGTCAAACAAAAGACGTCAAAGACAAAATAATTGCCAAAGTCGAGAAATGTTGAAAAGTGAAATGAAAAAGAATTCAATCGGAAGATCGAGATAAATAAAAGTGTAAAGTGCATTTTTTTTCTATTTAGAAAATAGGTCAAAGTTGAATAAATGAGAGATGGATAAATTAACAAGAACTATTTAATGATTAAGAGAATTAAATAGTGAAAGAAGAAAATCATATATATATATATATATATATATATATATGTACAGATTTATTCCTTTTACTCGCCCTTCTGATATAGAAAGACATTTTCCAGTGATATATATTCATATACGAATATATTCATAGACTTTTCATTCAAATGAACCCTATATACTTTTCTCAGTCAATCAGTTAGTCTCTTATATATATCTCATATATTGTAAATTCTTATAAATTCCTTTAAAAAATAATAATATTTATTAATAAGAATCTTTTTTAATTTTTATTAAACTTTCTTGAGAAACACACACACTCAAAGATGACTGATTTTTTCAATAATTGGCAAACAATTTGCGGATTAGGTTTTTCAATTAGAAAAATTTATCTAAGAATTCTTGGATGTTCCATGCCATTTCTGGCAATGTCCACAAGAGTTTTATTCACTGCATTTACTACTATAATTATAATAAGCGTGATCGTAAAAGAATATTATAAAGTGAGTAGAATTATTTTGAATTAAAAAGAAAAAAAGAAGACTAAATTATGCAAATTTCTCTTTGTCTTTGAATAGATGATGAGGAGCATGGAAAAAATGAATAAAAATTTGAAGATTATACGGAATACTATACGTGAAATGAACAAAAATAATGTAATATATAGAAGAAAAAAATGACAGTTATTATATTCATTTTAAAGTCTAATAATTTTTTTTCCCTTAGCGAAAGTTTAAGAAATCGGATAAAGGCACATGCACTAATGATGATCATTATCTACAGATTGAAAATAATGCAATCGAAACGGAAGAATTCATGAATTATTTCGATGCAAAAGATTAGAAGTTTTTTTTTAATTGAATTTATATTAATCAGCTTTAATTTAATTAATGTTTACTGAGAAAAAGATTAAAAATAATATGGATTTCTGAGATCTTAGCAAATGGAAAAGACACAAAAAAAAAATAATCTTAAAACAAGTTTAAATAAATTTATTAACGTTTCCTATAACAGCTAGAGCAAAATCAATCCATCGATATATAATATATATATATACATATATTTATTAGTATATATTTTTATAGTTCATATATCTAATTTCTATAAAGCAATAGCATTAGGAGTCATAAGAGCAAATGTTTTATATGTCATTTGATTTAAAAAGTTGTTAAAATGAAACAAAGAACCTCGGCAATAGAGGGCGCCAATGTGGCGAAGCAATTAGTAACATTTTTACAAGACTTGAGAGTTATTCTCATTCCCTTTCCTTGAAACAATTAGCAATTTGTGTGGCAAAAATATTTATCTAACTAAAGAACAATGCGGCCGCCATGTGCGCATTTTTTGTAATATTGTTTTTTCTTTTTTTTTTTTTTAAATATTTGTTTTATTTTATTTGGTTTGTTTTTTTTTTTGTGTTCTGCGGTTTTGCGTTGTTTAAGGTGAACTCTCACATGGCAGACTTATGGCAAATGTTTCGATAAGCTAAGCAAAAAATAAAACAAAATGAAAAAAAATGCGAAATTTCCGTTGTGAAAATTGAAACATTTTCTTTTGCTCCAATTGTAAGGGAGTAGAAGTGGGTAAATATAAAGGGTTGGTTGGGGTTGCTGAGGGGAGGTGAATGGAGAACAACAACAACAACAACAACAACAACAAACAAACATGAAAATATCTCTTTTTTTGTTGAGTTTTTTGTGTTTTTTCTGTTTTTTTTTGTTATGTTTTTTATGTGGTCAGCCTCCTCAGTTGAACTCATTAACCTAGTTTTCTGTTTTATGCTGAAAATGTCTCATCTCGTTTATGGGGCTCTGCTCCGCTCTGCTCTCTCATTGAAGTATATTTTTATACTACAAACAACAACAACAACAACAACAAATGCAAATTAGCTGCAAAAAGTTTTTCCAAGCTTACATAAAAAATACACACAGAAATATCAACGAATTTGTTTTTTTTTTACCAAAAAAAAAGAAACCGAAATGGTAAAATTATTTGCCTTATTGCGTAATTTTTACAAATGTTAAGCGACAACACCGAAGGAGTTATATACCCTAAATTAAATACTAAAATTTTAATCAAATTTATTATTAAAATTTAAAAGCAGAAAAAATTATATATTATGTATTATATATATGTATATATCCTACAGTCTATCATCGATTTTAATAAAACAAAATACTAAAGTTATTTCATATATAATACTCTCACTTTCTTATTTCAAATTTGTGATTAAAATAAATGTATCCTTTTGATTTGGTAGAGTATTAAGACGATGCAAACAAAAACAAAAAAAAAAAACCAAAAAAGATTGTAGAAAAAAATTGCATTGCGGTTTGCTTCAAGTTTTTTGTTTTTTTTTTTGGCATTTTATTGATGTTGAATTGGTAAAGTCAGAAAAACAGGTGCGAGACTTGCTAAAAGGTGAATTGTGGTAAATGGACACAAAAAAAAAAAAAAAACACAACAAAAAGAAAACCATTAAAATGAAGAAAATTTGTTGTGTTGTTTTTTTCTATCTCTCACCAACCCCAAAATGATAGTTAATTATCTTAAAAATAATAAAAATAATATAAAAACAAAAAACGAAAAACAACAATCAAGGTAATGACATATGTATAATTACTTAAGTACATACAAAAAAAAATAAAAAAATAAAAACTGTCTAAATACGATTTAAAGGTCATAACGAATGGACTGAATGGATATGCTATATGTATAACAAAATTATTAAGCTAACTGTTGTTTTTTTCTGTTTATTTTTTTTTTTTTTTTTGATTTTCTGTTTTTGTATTTTTGTAGGTAACCTTGAGTTCGCTTTGTTTTTTGAAATTTCATTTTTTTTTTATTTGAATGAAATTTTAAACGTTTGACCGGAAACTGCGGCTGCGGTTTCAATATAATTTTCTCCTCATTGAACTGAAAACAAGAACTTTTATGAAAGTTTCTATAAAGAAACAAATGAACATACCCTATAACAAACTAGATATATATATATATATATATATATATATATATATATATATATATATATATTCCCAATCTATCAGCTATTTCTCCCGCTTTTTGTATTAACAAGATATAGCCTAGTCACTTGTGTTTTACCTGTGCGGCGATAAGTTCACAGACTTTCTTTGTGCCCTTAAAACTTTGCATTTTAAATTGTTTTTTAAGCACATACATACATACATACATACATACATACACATACATACGTCCGTATATCCTTATTTACTGTTGTTTTATTAATGTAAATATGTTTGTTTTAAACGCTTTTGCGGTCGCTTCAACGGACTAAGATAACAGAAATTTCATTGACGCATAAGTTAATTTTAATGCATTGCGTTCAGATAGATATTTATATAAGTATACATATATGTACATATATATAGTTAAAATCGAGCGAAAAGCAAATTTGTTTCGTTGAAATAAATCTTTAAGTAGATCTGACTACAAACATATATTTAGATTATATATACAGATGTATATCGATTATGATGATGATTATGATTATGTTTATGCATATATATATATATATATATATGTTTCGTTAAGTAGATCATTCTATTCTTTAGTTAGACAACAAAAATAAGTAAAAAAAAAAAAAAAAAAAAAACGGAAAACTAACCAAAATTCAACCTGTTGAATGACCCTTAGAAAGCTACTTCACCTCTATCTCTCCCTCTACCTCTCCCTCTACCTCTCTCTCTACCTCTCCCCCTCTATCACCCTCTCTTTCTCTCTGTTCTTGGCTCTCACATTAACTTTTTAACACATTCGTTCCGTGTGTGTTCCGCTTCGCTTAGATTGAAGAATTTGTTGGCCGCCCCACAACAACAACAACAACAGCATAAAAAGGGCAACCCACAAAGGGAGGCAAGAACGAAGAGCATGTGGGGGACTGGAGGGCGGGTGTCAGAGGGGAAAGTTTACTGTTTATGTGAATGGAATGGAATCTCTCACTTTTTGTAGAACCAGTTCCCCATTTCAACTAACAATAAACAAAACAAACAAAATACAAAGCACAAACCAAACATTCTCATGTCATTTTTTTTTTTCGCAATGCTTTTTTTTTTGGAAATAAAATTACATAATAACAATTTGGCTTAATAAAAATTGCTAACTGTAATTTATCTATTAAATAACTGGTTACAAAAAAAAAACAAAAAAAAAAAACAAAAACAAAAGGTAAAAACTATTAAAAATTTAAAAGAAATGGAAAATTCCAACAAATGAATAGAGCAAAAGCTAAAAGAATTTTTATTTTGAATTTTGTTTCTATATTTGTTTTCTATATATAATTCAATTTATACTTGAAATATCTCAGAATATAAGCTGATTTCCATTTACATGGAGATCTCTTCATAAAGAAAAGGGAGGGTAGCTGTGGATGGAATTTTTTTCTCTTCTACTTTTTTTTTTTTTTAACATTTAAGCGTTAATTGAAAGAAAACAAAAATCAAGCTTAAGTCACCTGACAAAGGGTCCCATCTGATTGCATGTTTAGTAGAGTCTTTGTATATCATCTACAGATGCCTGGTTAACCAGTTTAATGCTTTAAAAAGTAACTACGCACACACACACACACACACACACACACACATGTGTGTGTAAATAGCTTACATAAAGTAAAAGTCACGCACCACACCCCAAAAAAGAAGAAGAAGAAAAACTACACAAGGTAGAAAACTTTAATAATCATCTCTCCAATAACAACAAATTAAAAAAAAAAAAAAAAGCTATAAAAAAGAGTTATAAAAAAGAAATACACAACATAACCCTCTCCTCGGGTTGTTTATTAAACAAAGAAAAGAAAATAATAAAAATATATAAAAAAAAAAATCCAACCAAAACGTAAATTAAATAATCAGCAAGCAAAAAAAAAAAAAAAGCGATGAGGAACAAAAAAAACGAGAGAAAAAAATATTTTAAAACATTTATAAAAAATATAAAAAAAAAGAAGAAAAATAAACGTAAAGCTAGCACCGAGTGAGTTTCTTGAACTTTAACAACTTAAAATTCAAAACCAGACAAAAATCACCTTTGTTTGTCTGTCGTCCTCCATTCCCCTATTTCCTCCCAACTCAACCACCCCCTCTCTTTCCCTCTCTCTTTCACTGACGCTTATTCTGAAGAAGTAATTTATGTGTCATATTTTGTTCGACGTTTTGTGTCTTGAATACCAAAAAACCCCAACAACTTGGCCAAGTCAATCAATCAAGCTAAGCTTTTTTATGTCTTCGCTGGAATTATGCAAAAACCAAAAGTAGAAAGAAAAAAAAATATGTATAAAAAAAAATAAACTGAACCATAAGACGAAACACTTGTTCCACCTATGCGAGACTCTATAGATTGACCCACATACATTGTTGTTGTTGTTATTATTATTTAGTTAGTTTGCCGGAAGTTTTTCTCATTTTTTTCTTGTCTCGCAATGGATATTATAAATTTTGTTTTTATAAGGAAAAAAAAATCCAGTTTTATTCAGTTCATACTATATAGCAATATCAGTTAGTTATTTCTTTTCTTATAAATCACTTTCATTTTCTTGTCATATGTCAATCAAAATTCTTACTTTTAGAATGGGTAGAAAAAAATTCATTTACATATAATGGAAGTTTATTCGTTTTAGAAACGATTTTAGAAACTAAAATTGTAGAAGATAACGAAGTTAGGAAAATGAAATTAATTGAAATTGAATTGATTGTATTCAAAATAAATATTGATTTTAATTAACAATAAAATTAATGGCATTAAATCAATTTATATTTTTATCATTTTTAATAATATTATAAATATACATTATATAGATTTTGATTAATTATATTAAGCAAAGATCTTTATAATCTTTTAGATTGTTTCAAGGTCTTATAAGACCAAATTCAAAATTTTTTTGACTTCATGATCTTAACAAGTTCTATATAGTTGATATATGAATGTTATTTAATCAAACAGAAATGAATATATTTGATATAAGAAAGTTTTCTTAATCAAAAAAATGATTATAAAATGTTTTTGGAGAGATAATACTTCTTGTCCTTTTCCCTTTTTAAATAACTTAATTAATCAGGGAGTTTGCTCGATCTAAAAGTATATAGTTTTATATATCAAACACTCCCCAAATATAAAAAGTGGTCCTGACAATTTAAAAATATCCTTTAACAGATAATTTTTATATACACACATATATAAGTACATACATATGTATTATAGTATAGACATTTAGTTTACAAAAGTTTTGATTAGATTTGCATCAGATCTAGATTAATTTCAGTTCGAAATGTTATACGTTTATCTATATATAAAGTTTTATTCATCCTGCCTCTTTGGCAATAATTTCTTAACCTTTAATCTAAACTAAACCTTTAACTTAACATAGAACATGCAAAAAGAGCATAGAAACTTCGGTCATCTAAATTAGTTTTTTCTTTTGGATTGTGATTTTTTTTTTTTTTTTTTTTTGGGGAAGGTGCAAAATTGTTTTCATAATGAAATGCTTCAATGCACAATTAACTGAAATGTTACAAAAAACAACAACAACAAAAAAAGGAGAAAAAAAATACGAAAAAGAGTTGCAAATGTTGCCAATGGCTTAGTTCCACTTGCAACCTGGCCATTAGACGGCATTGCCTGGGAAAACAATTATTTCATGTCTTTAATGGCTACTAAAACAAAAAAAAACAGACTAAAAACTTGAGGAAAAACTTGCATATCAGCCTGATTACGAGGGAATGTTGCTTTTAATTGCTGTCATTTTCATAATTTAATTATGACCAAACCAAAATAAAAAAAAAAGAAAGAAAAAAAACTGTCTCTAACTCTAACTCTAAGAGACACAAAAAAATAGAAAGAGAAAGAAACAGAAAAAAAAGAGAGAGATCGCATCGAAAATAATTAAAAGAAAAGAAACGTAAAATGTTCTTTAAAAGAAAAAAAAATAAAGAAATATATATAATATATTTATATAAAGCTTGACAATTGTTGCGATTTCCAAAAAAAAAAAAAAACACAAAATACAATGGAATGAATGAAATAAATTTATCTCTCGGCCCTCTGATAGACATGAACTTTTTCTTCCAGTGAAAGTATTTTACGATTGTGTGAGCTGGGTGGCCATTTTGGGTGGTTGGGTGGTTGGGGGGTAGGTGGTGTGTGGGCGTTATTTTCTGTGCTTTTCTTATGAACTAGATTTTTATAGAAAACAAAAGCAAATAGTGAAGGTGCGTTGCTTGGGTGAAAAAAACAGCAACAAACGGAAAACAAAAAATTAATAGTTAAAGGTTTGGTTGGTTGATTTAGTATATACATATATATATAAACATATATATATATACGCACTTTTTTCTCAAATGACTGCGCCTGTCATAGGGAAAATATTCAAAATATTCATCATCCATATGGGGGATATATGATGCTGATGCTGATGCCGCTGCTGCTGCTGCCGTCTGATTTTAGATCTTTTAACTAAATCAAATTTACGAGAAAATTGATTAACTTTCCCGTCCATTCAAGTCATTTGGGTTATTAGCCTTCACTTGAGTTTTAACTGATAAGATTTTGTTTTTTGTTGTTCTTTTATTACTTTTTTATCTTTGAGATAAGATTTAATAAAAATATATTTGGTTAAGATGAGATCGTTTGTTTTTTTTTTTTTTTTGTTTTTTTGTTTTTCTTTTTACAAGGAACCGTTTACACTAGTCTCACTTTAATGAAATTTATTATTAGGAATCATTTTGTTTGTTTGTTTGATTTTTTCCTTTAATTTTAAACATATATGTATATATATATATATATATTTCTTTCTTTATATATAAATGTTTGTATAATGCAACATTTTGCTTTTATGTTATTTATTTGACTAACTACACTTTGATTGAATGTTTTCAACAAATTTGTAAACTAAATGAGGGAAAAAACATACACACACACACACACACACACACAAACACACACGCACAGAGAGTGAGAGGAAACTCATCATGAAATGAAAATAATGAAAAATTAGACACACTTTCGCACAGTTAACTTCTTCTTTACTCCACCACCAGCAGTAACTCCTCCTCCGCCTCCAACTTCCAGTGGTGCTCCTACTCCTACTCCATTAATAGCTTCACCATCTTTCGCCTGCTTAGCCACACTTCACTTTTCATTACAAATCATTTGAAGCGCGTCTTTTGGTCTATGATTTACGAGTTGATCGTATATGATGCATATATATATATATATATATATATATATATGTAGTATATGGTTAATATTTTATAAACACGCGTTTTATGTGGCAGCTGCCTTCGCTACCGCTACCGCTACCGCTATTGCTATCGCCTTCGCCTTCGCCACCGCTGAAGCGCCGTCGCTCTGATAACGTCGTTAAATGCTTGCCTCAGCCTAAGCCTCAGCCTCAGAAAGCGAAATTGCAATAAGGCAGCTCCAAAGCAACCGCAAGCAAAAATCACTCATTCCAATTATTCACTCTACTCTACTCTACTATACTCTATTCTCCTATACTTTACTCTCCTCTCCTCTCCTCTCCTCTCCTTTACTTTACTTTCCTCTACTTTACTCTACTTCAATCCACTCACCATATCTCACTCACTGACCAACTGAACAATGAAATTGTGCAGCAGCAACTGATGGATAACTTTTATATGGCTGCTTTAAGGTAATTAAGGCTATAAAATGTTGTGATTTTGATTGATGTTTCAAGCAACACACAAACACACACACACACACACACCTAACTGAGAAAAATGGTGAAAGAGTGTAGCAAGAGAGGAGGGGGTGGGTGGGGGAGAGAGAAGGTTAGGGCTTAAAAAAAAATATATAAATCGGAAAAAATTTAGTTCACTAAAGGAAAGCGCTGAAGATGAGGCCGAGGGCAAAGTGTAAATGAGGTTTGAATTATTTGAAAAAAATATCGACTAAAACTTTCCAATTGAAATTCGAATCAAATGACTAAAAGTAAAACTATTTCAATTTAAAAAATATAATAAATATATATTAAAACTATTTACAATAAAAAAAACAAAAACAATTGAATTGAAATGAAATATATTGAGATTGGAATGCATTTGCTTTGTGTTTAAAGTTTATATAAAAACTATTTGTTAGGAATTCTATATAGATTTCATATCTTAATTATATATAGAACAAGTTATATAAAAAAATATATAAACTTAATTATGATAAATATACTAAATGGAAATCCGATTGCTATGAAGTGCGTAATATATATCATATATTATTATATATCCATAATATATGATAAATATCAAAACTATTTCTTAGGTATTCACTATAGATTCCATATCTTAGCATAGCTAGTTAAAATTACATAACTAAAAACATATAAAAAAAAAACTATATAGAAAAAATTATATACAAAAAATTTATATAGAAAAATTTATATAGAAAATATTATATATAAAAAGTTATATTGAAAAAGTTATATACATAGATCAGTGTATATATATATATAAAAAATCTATCTATTTTAAAAATTATGTAGAATAAATTAAAAATTAAAAAAAAATTTGTTAAACTATTTCTATATATATTAAAAATTGATTTAAATGCAGAATATACATTTTTAAAAATAAATTCAATTTAATTAAATCATTTAATTGAAATAAAGTAGAAACTAAATTGCAGTAAAATTAAAATTTACAACTTAATTTCAATTTTAATATTTAAATGAAATTACAAAAAAGAAAATTTGACTTCTTTAACTTAATAAATTTAAATTTAAATTAATTTATTTAAATTAAAATTGAAAGCAAATAACTGATAACTAATTCCGATAAAAATTCTTATAAATTCAAACAACAAAAACAAAAAAGAAAACGAGAAACCGAAAATGTATCGATTAATTTAAATTGAAATGCATTGAAAATTGAAAACTTTTAGCTAATTGAATGAAAATTAAATGTGAGAAACAAAAAAAAAAAAAAAAAAAATGATTTTTCAATTAAACCTCTATTGGTGGAATGCAACAAAAGGGCGTGGGCCCTTCAACCAAACGCAAGTCACGTGCAACATGAGATGTGATAGCAGGCGGGGTGGCGTGGGGAGGAGAGGGGGCAACATTACATGCAGGTGGTGGAGAGTTTTCTTCCTCTTTGCTCCCTCTATGTCTTTATATATATGTATATATATATATACATCTGATATATTTGATATATATGCACATATTGTTATTGTATGGGAATGTGCAACACTCGATGCCTGCGTCTGTTTTGTTTTATTTTTTATTTTGCCATTTTTTTCTTTTTTTTTTTTTTTTTTTTTTTTGACTAGTTGTTTTAGTTGCAATCATTAAGGCGTAACGCCGTAAATTACTAAAGTGTAAACTACACAGCAACAACAGTAAAAAAATTACAAAAAAAAAAAACATAGAAAATCACACAAAAACACACACTCACACACGCACACAAACACACATATATATCTGTATATATATATGCATATCTCTGTATATATATAAGAGATATAAAATGCTCTCTGCTCAAATTAAAAACGTTTTCTATTCCATGGAAAGCGAAATTTATGATCAAAAAACGCAATTTTTTGTTACTTTTCTGCAAAACAGCGGCAAAAATTAGAAGAAAAAAAAAATCAAATAAAAAAAAAGGAAAAAAAAACCAAATGTTTCACATACGCCGCGTTGTCTGGCTGGCGAGACTTTCACATACTTTTGAATTTTGTTTCTGTTTTTTTTTTTGGTGATTTTTTTTCTATAATTTCGCGATGATGCGGAATTTTGTATTTCAATTTTTCTTATGCCACACCGGAACCGTAGTGGCAAGATGCTTGCTTGTGGATGCTGTTGGTTTTGTTTTTGTTTTTGTTTGGCTTAAATCTCAACACGAAATATTTAACACACACAAATTGGCTTTGTTTTGTTTTGTTTTTGTTTTTCTTCGTTTTTCGTTTTTCGCTTTTTTTTTTGTTTTTTTAAGGGGCCAACCGCACGCGTTTGCAGCAAGTTGGATACTAAACCAGGCGAATTTTTTATTATTTACTTGGCCTGCTCTCGGTTCAAACCAGGTTCGAAGCAGCAGCCAGACGGCCAACTATAATAAGTTTTTTTCTTTTTGTCTGGTTTACTATAAATGGCCAAGAGAACAAGTGTTTGTGTGTGTGTGTGTGTGTGGGAGAGAGAGCAAGACTCAGTGAGTGACTGATTGAGAGTGACAGTAAGGGAGAGAAAGAGAGAGAGATAGAGAGAGAGAGAGAGTCTGTGGGGGAGTCTGTGTAGCGAGCAAAACTACTGACAAACGTTGCCAGATTGTATAAACAAAATATTTTGTTTATAAAACTAAATTCACTCAAAATAGCCATAAAATGTGGATAATGCTATCCCTTTCTATCTTTCTGTGCCAAGTTTATAAACAGTTATAAATAGCCAAAAATATGATGGCCAATCCATTGTTAAGTGATAAAAGAATCTGACGGAACAAGCTGGTTTTAGGAATGTGACAATAAAAGAATCCATATACATATATAGGATACCCTTTGCTTTCGACGGGTATATTAAGAATAACCAAATCAGGATAAAAGATATATTACACTCTTAGGATGAGAAAATATCATTTCTGAAACTGATCAAAATGATATATATGGTATATATACTCGTATGAATAGAGTAACTAATGCTACATACACTTAAATCAGTTCATATCCATATATAGTCTCATTCATACATATATAGCTAACATTGAGTCTATAAACTTATCAATCTAATAACCAAATCAATTTACATAGTAACTATAATAAGTCACAATAGGTGGCGCTAGTATGCATATAGAACTAAGTTCAATCAAAAATTTACTTACTAAAGGATACATTTTTCTAACTTTGTCAAAGGATATTTTGCTAGTCGACTACACAAATGCATGCAAACATTTTTATAATTCAACTAAACTATTTGAATATTAAGCAATCTGGCAACACTGTTAAACTATGCAGGCGGCATTCTACAATTTGCCCTGCACTTGCAACTTGTTTGTTAGCCAACATGTTTGAAGGCCAACACACACACACACACATTACACAAAAAAATCTTGGCCATAAACATTGCATTTATCTATCTTTACACACATACATACATACATACATATATGTATATCCATATATTTTGTGCTTGCTTATTCTATCTCACAGTTACTTATATGCTTATCCAATTTGTGTTTTTAGCCAAATTATCTTTGCACTTGCCAATTTTCGAGCTTAAAAACCAAACCCTAATTTGAGCCCATAGATAAAATAATAAGGCCAATTGGACAACATTGAATCCAGCTAAGAGACTTTATCTACAATAACAATGAGTGGCAAAAAGCTAAGGCAAATCCAAATTGGCCAATTGTCAAGGTTTAGATACAGCCAAAGATATGTCCTGCAGAAATAAGCTAAGATTCAGATACTATATTTGATGTATGGAATGAATAGACGAGAGTCTGAATGCTAAATAGAAATTACGTGGCTTTAAGATATAGTCAGACTTCTGGTGCGCCTAATTAAAGTAATCGCTTCTTATTAAAGTCAAGTCTAGTTACTCAATTTGATAATTTTTATGGAATTTAAAAAGAATTCACGCGACATCAAGATATGAGAAATAAATTAAAATACTCTAGCATATATAAAAAGATAATGTTATTTTTTCTGAAAGATATCAGATATAATATAATTATGTCCTCAAGCTTATCTTCTCAACTTGGATATGCAAATTAAATTTCCTTTATCTTTTAACAAAGATATCGTAAGATAATCAATCTGAAATCTAAATCCAAAAAAAGAGAAATCAAATCACAATTTGAAAGTGTTTGAATGGGGGGAAAACTGAACCGCATGAAAATTACTCATTAAAGCACATTATATATAGTTTTCCGAGATCAGATAGTTGCAAAAAACAAAAAAAAAAAAAAAAAAAAAAAAGGAAAAACAAACCTTGATTACCATTTCCATGTTTCTTGTGTGTGCATATCTGCAGTAATTTTTTTTCTTTTTTTTTCGTTTTTTTTTTTATCTTGTTTTGTTTCATTTTGATTTTTCTTGCACTTGATCATTTACATTTTCCCACCGGATGGGCAAAAACAAAAAAAGAAGAAAAAAAAGACATTTGCATGACAAATTAAAGTCAAGTACAAGCCCCTAGTAAGAAAGGGGAGAGGGATAGGGAAGCGGAGGGGTTTTTGCTTGCCGACTCCTGGGAATGGCAAAAGAAGATAGACTTGGCCTGGTGTCCACTCAGAATATAGCTGAGATTTAACAACTTACTTACTACTACTTGGTAAATCTAATTAGTCTTGCAAAAGATTTCTCACATTTATTTAGTGTCTGTTAAGATTCGAATTGAAATTCTTATTCACTTTTCTTTTTGGGTCAATATGTTCTTGTTTTTTTTTTTTTTTTTTTTTTTTTGCCTTGGTAAAACCAAGACACAAAACACATTTCAAGATACGGCCTAAATTCTGAAGAGTAAACACAATTGCGGCAAATAAAAACCAGTTTCCGACCAACTTCCCTCTTGTATGTACGAAAATTCCAATAGCATGACAACCCCAGAGGAGTGCAAAAAAAAAACAAAAAAAAAAGAGTATGAATTTTGGAGTGTAATATAAGAGAGCCGACTTTGAATTACCCTATTCTAATAGGTATTTAGGATATATATATATATCGTAATGATAAAGAATTTGAAATAAAATTTATTTCATTCCGTTTGATTTATCTTTCAATTGATCTGTTTAGTATAGAGCTTAAATAATTCTACATAGAAAGTGTTGTGAAATTTTATATGAAACAAGGAAGAAGAAGTTTGAGCTATAATAAATGATAACATTTTAAAAAGTTTTTCAATTTTTCTTAAGATGCTCAAGTATAAACTAACGATATGAATGATAATTCGTATAGAAAAATTATGATCAAAATTCTCAAATTTGAAGCCAAGTTGAAGAAACATATAACCAATTGAATTTTAGATTAAAAGAATCAAAATCATTTAAAGCTTTGCTTTAATTTTATTATATATAAAAATACATATATATATATATATATACCTTTATATTTAATATATATCCAGGGTATAAATATAAAAGAAGAAGAAGAGGAAAAAAAAACAGTGAACAAAACTTGTAAGCCAAGTCAAGCTGAACAGCGTCGTCGTCGTCGTCGTCTACCTTCAACCTTTTCACTTGAACAAAGAGTTCAAAAAGCAGATGAACAACTTTATACATAGTAGAAAAGATGTATGTAGGTAAGAGTGTCGGGGTATATCAAGGGGAATGTGAGAGGAGGGTATGTATTATATTATTTTGTACACATATCGTAAGGTAATTCTCTTGAAACAGGAAGTAAACTCTTTTAAAGGAACCAACAACTATTTACACAAACAGAAATGGAGAGAAAGATCTTTGTCCACAATAATTTGACTTCTGTTACAACTCAATTATTTGTCTCCAATTAAATTAAGAAAAAAAAATATATATATATATAAAAAGAAAGAGAGAAAGAGGGAGAAAATAAAAATAGAAAGGAAAATCCAAAAGGGAAACTCACAAAGTAATTGTTTGTTCAGCTCGAAACTCTAATCTTTTGCTATTAATCTGCTGAAATTTATTTTGCTCTTGTCTGATTTTTTTTTTCTTGTTTTTGTTTTTGTTTTTTTTTTTTATTTTAGCCAAGAATAACATAAATTGGTACTAAGAAAATTGAATTCATATGGTTAGGGGGGAGGGAGGGATGGAGGAAAAGGATGTCGATTTGAAAAGCTGAGAAAATAAGCTGCAAAAACAAATTAATTGTTCTTAAATTTTATGTACAATACACACATACATATATATATATATATGTACATATGTATGTATATATATGTGTGTGTTTGTGTATATATACAACTTTTAGTAGTAGTTATAGTAGGAGTACGTGTAGTAGTAGTAGTAGTAGTGATTTAACCATGACCATAAAACGAAATGGACAAACAAAATGTATAGTTAACTTTATTTGTGACAATTTCTAAATGAGCAACCAACCAACCAACAAAAAAAAAACCCAAAATATTGAAAATTTATAGTATATAAATTTGTTGTTTTTGCTTACTGTCTCATTGAGCCCCAACGACGTTGAGATAAACTATCGGGATTGCTGTAAAATAAGTATTTGAATTAATTTTGGATATGTCATATATGTGTGTGTATATAGTATTTTCATAGACAATAGAAGTTTTCTAAGATAATTGCTTAAACATATATTTGAGATTAGTTTGAGGAAACATTTTCAGCTATTGCCATAGTTTACTAAATCGATTTTTCCTATCTAATTGGATTTGATTTTGATGCATAAAACTAATCTAATCTGATAATTCATAACTAAATTCTGTTTAGTTATCAAAAACTAAGAAAAAGTTAATTTGGAAGATTTTGTTTTAATATAAACAAATAGTTAATATTAAATATAACATTATATAGGAAATCTATATTCAATTGTTCATTCTTATATTGGCTATTTATATAATGTAATTGTGGGAATAGGAATTGTATTCTAATTTGATACGGAAGAATACATATATAGAAAGTTATTAAATGAAACAAAATATATATTCTATATACATATTATAGTTTAATAATTTCATGAAATTTCATGGATTCATGAATGATTTAAAATCTGAATGAAGGTATTTTAGTCAAAACTTAGATCTAACTTCTAAATATATATTTATTTATTCTCAACTTAAATCTTTATATTAAATAATGTTCATCATAATTATTTAAGACAATTGTAATATTATTAATATCTATTTAAGTCAGAGGATCGCAATAGCTACTACTATTTCTCTTCTTTTAAGAACTAGTATTAATACTATAGCCTATATCTAAATGTAGAGATCTTCTGCATTTCATTTCAATTAATAAAAAATCGGATCACCTAATATATATATATTAGTTATCATCGTTTTCTTTATGTCGATTGGCATTGGGCATTTAATTTTCGCAACAAAAATTTATATATTTATGATCAGCAACGATCTTATAATAATAATGGTGTACAACTATCTGCATACATCTATATATAGCATAGAAGAAGAATCATATAATATAGAAGAATCCACATCTATATATAATATAGAAGAATGCACTATCTATATATCTATGTATATATAATATATAAGAATGTATTTATATTTATTATCATATTTGGAATTGGTATATACGTATATGAGAATATACAAACTATATATATATATCGCGTTTAAATGTTTATCCTAATTACCTATATCTATTTTATTCTAATACTATGGCAAATTGTGGATTATAATAAAAGAAAACACATTTATTTTGTACTAAAAACTTTCAATTCAATTAATAATTAATAAAAAATTTCATGTCTTTCAGATTTTGCTCAGTTCTACATACATAAACAGCATTGGTAAGTCAAAATTTTATATGTTTTACCATTTCCAAATATAGAACATTATAATAATCGGCGAGGGTTTTTAAATACGATTTAATATCCAAACAAATTGAATTATTTCTCATACAAATTTCGATCAAATTATTTAACTGAAACAATTTAAGAGAATTCTCTTAATGCGATTGAAATTCACCACACTGTGTCTCTCTTACTCGCATTTGCTTGACTTTTTGTGTTGAATTGAGCCGGAAACAGAAAGAGAAAGACAGAGAGGGAGAGAGAGAAAGAGATCACAAGTGCGGGTGAGTAAGAGGGAGAGACTGATCAGTGATTTCAAGCCAAGCTACACGCATGAATCACGGCCTAAACGACAAGAAGAAGCAACATAGAAAAAAAAGAAAAATAAAAAATAAAAAAAAAACTGGTTTTCTTATGCATTTTATGTATACATACATTCAACAGATACAGATACAAATATATGTATGTATATACATATATGTATGCATATATATATATGTATATACATATATGTATGTATGTATGTTTGTAAAAGGGAAAAGGTTAAATATTCAAATGTGAATTTTAAAATGATCGTCATCATTAACATCATCTACAAAACTTTTATGTCTATTACATAACAAGTTGAATGAACAAACAAAATAACAATTCAATTGTTTACTACTACTAACTACTATTTTAATGTTTATTAACTTCTCTCCTCGCTATCCATTTTTGCCAATTGTTTATTAAGTGTTTTAAGGCCAATTTTACCTTGTGGGCGTTCTCCTTAAACTTCGTCGGGCCCAATTATCTCTAGGCATAATGTTCAATTCGTCATCACTGAAAATGCAAGAAAGAGAAAAAAAAAACATTAGAAAATCATTTCGAAATTTTTGTTAAATATTTATGAATATATTGTATTTGAAGTACATATGTATATTTAACTCACTCTTGGGGAGTGGATGAGCCCACATGTGGAGCCAAATCCAATTCAATGCCTGCACTTCCATTTAAATTATTATTGCCATCATTCGAATGATCACTGTGATTGGAGCCATTCGAACCATTGTTATTGCCATTATTATTCATATTTATGTTATTACTATTATTATTCATGTTGCTATTGTTATTATTTATTGAACTTCTGCCTTCTCTCAACTGTGTGGAATATTCATTTTCCCCATAGCCTTCAAAGGATTCGCCATCCGATAAGGATGAACATTGCGATTTTGCTACACCAGCTATATATATATATATACATAGATAGATATATAAAAAGAAATCAATCATTAACAAAACAAAGAAAAAGAAAAGGAAAATTTAAATGAAAACACAATTAAATAGGCACACACTTACCTGTACTTGATGGCGGACTACTGGGTGTGGGACTACTATCACCAGACATTGTTTCGGCATATAAAAAGTTATTCGTTGTGGCTTTAAGGGCACTTGTGTTGCCATTTGGCAATTGTATGCGTGGCATTGGGGCCATTTTATTCAAAAAGGAAGTACTCTACAAATGGAAAATGAAAGGAGGTTAGTTAAAGCCAGTTGTTGTATGTTCGTTTAAAGCAGGCCATTTAGGCAAGAATTTGAACTCAAATTTTATACGGAATTGTCATCAAACTGTACATAGGTGATTGTCAAACTGTACAGTCATTGTTGAATGTCAAACTGTTTTGAAAAATTTTACTTGTATTAATATAATATAACTTTTTACAACAAAAAATAGGTACATTTTATATACAATTGTATTCATATATTTATCAAATTTATCAGATAAATATCTTTCAAATATTATATAGATTTCATGGAAATTATTCTTTGCATTCTATATAATTTCTATTTCCATGGATCCGAGAATAACTATTGCAAAATATCTTATTTCAAATCATTTAAATATAAAAATAGAAAAACAAAAACCAATTTTATGACCTATGCCATCATCTATCGTGTTATCTATCCACCGTGCTTTTCCCTAACAAGTACATACTCAATACAAGACATTCCTTTGTCTTTCAATGCATGTCAAACTTCGTGGCAAAATACTTTTTTATGTAGGGGTCTTCTTTTAGGGTCGCTTGTGCAACAGGTGCCTTCGATTTTATCATTTACAAACGAAAGAACACAAAAAAAAAAAATTGAAAATAAAAACGGAAAACGGAAGTACACCAAGTTAACCATTAGCAAGTACTAAGACTAAAATAGGTCGAGGTTTTGTTGTGGACAAACTCGATGGACTTCTTTGCCTTCAATTAGGGGAAACCACTGGGGCGAGAATGATTGTCCGATGAGGGAATGGAACAGGAGACATAATTATATTATAATTATTGTTATTTCACTTGCTTTCTTCTCTTACCCAAAAAAAAAAAAAATTGTTGTTAAGCTTATTTGTCATTTGATTTGTCACAAAAACATGAGGAAGGCAGAAAAGAAAAGAAAGAAAAGGCAAAGAGGAAAAGTATGGAAAATCCATATAATAGGCCTAAAATATGAAAGTTTAGACTTGTTGACTGATTGATTGATATGTCAGGGACATTAGTTGCGTTTCTATTTATTTCTATTCATTTTGTTTATTGGAAGTAGGTCAGTAGTAGTAGTAGTTATTCCTATTGCTATTCAATATTTTAACAAATGTGACAAAATTTCAATTCAAAGGTAAAAGAAATCTAATTAATAATACATATTTTATTAATACTTTTTCTATTATGGGAAATAATCTGAAACTATATTAAATCAAAGATAACCTATATTATAGACTCGTGAATTATTTATTTTAATAATACATAGAATAATTCTTTTAAAGTTTAAAACAATTTTTATTTTGCGAAACAATAAATCAATCGTAGATCAATTAATCTGAGAGCCAAAATCAATTCCCAGAATTATTTGGGATAAGAAAACAAGGGCAAGGATCATTATTTATGCAGGAAGTAAAGTAAGATTTTATATTTTAATAATTGATTTAAAAAATAATAAATTAATTAAATAACTTTTATTTAATTTAATTAATGATTATTTTTTTCTTGATTTTAAGATCATTTATGAAAATTGATATAAATACTAATTAATAATTAAATAATATTAATAAGACATATGTATATTACTTCTGCTGAAGTAAAAGATCTACCAAAGTAAATTTAATTCATAACAAAAGGTATTAAATTATTATACTTTATATTAATTTTAATATAATTTTGATAAGTAAACTAAGAAAAACTATTTCCGAGATTACATAAGTTTCAGTTATTATTTTTTTTTCTCTCATTTTCAAGAACATTTGCTTAGATCGAGGAACAATAGACGGATTTATGTGCCAAGTGTTGTGGGTATTTTAAATTTCTAGCTTTAGTAATTTCTTATTAACTCTATATTATAAATCTCTCACGAAGTCTTTACTTTAGTACTTAACGCTTTCCAGACACACACACACACAGCCAACTCTATTGAGCATCTTTTCGCATCTTTTGTTTAAAAGGTTTCACACCGTTTTTTTTTTCTTCTTGTTTGTTTTTTTGCATTAAAATTTTTCTTTATTTATTCTTTAATTTTTTTTATGCTTTATTGTTATTGTTATTGTGCATATCAGGTGACGATAAACAACAATGGAGATATATATTCATGGGAAATGCATTTGATAATCATCATAGAAGAAGACAAACAAAAAAAAAAAAAAAAAAAAAAAATTATGCATTACAAGATCTCTGAGAATCCGCTGTAAGGCAGCAAAAAAAGATGCAAAAATATATTAGAGAGCGGGACCGGCGGCATTTATATTATAACTGTAAGAGCCGCACCGGGGCATATCTCTTCAAAAGTTGCACAGCAACTGCACTTTGAGTTTTTCTTGCATAGATTTTCTTTATTTATTTTCATATACATATATATATATATATTTATTTATATAAATATATACTTTTTTTTTTTGATTGTGGCCAAACCAGATGGGGCAGAGATTGCATTTTGTATTTGGCGCTGCTGACACAGTTGCCGAGAGCTGTATGTGTGTGTGTGTGTGTGTTTGTGTGTGGACCTGTCTGTGGCAATCATCTGGTAAGTAAGTCTTTTGAAAGTTAATCAAGTGTCACACAACGATCAACATCCCTCCACCTTTGCTTGCTGTGCCCGCCCCCCTTCTCCCTTGATGTGTGTGAGCTAGTATTATGCAAATGTTGCATAAGTTAACTTGATTAGTTGTTGTTGTTGTTGTTATTGCTTATTTCTTCTTTTTTTTATACTTTTTGGTTTTTCCGCGAAAACTTTCATCGATTTTTCACTACTGCACACACACACACACACACAGAAGAGTTCGACGTTTCCGTCTAAAGTTCCGAGTTCATTGCTCTCTTTCAACCTGCTGTTAGTTACTCCACCCTCCCCCCCCCTTCCCCCCTTTCCACGCTTGCACCATTCTCCTTCCTTCTTATTTGCCTTCTTCTTCTTTTGCTACTGCCTTTTTTTTTTTGTTTTTGCTTTGGTTTTTCATATTTTACTTATTTTCTTTTCTTTTTCTCAATTTTCTTCTATTGCTGCTTGCTCATTGGTTTTTTCTTTTCTTTTGCTTTTACTATGTAATCATCATCATCATCAGTGTATATCATACATACATATATACATAAGTATATACATTCATATATGTATCTAGGTATATATTTTCTTGTATTTATTTTCATTATTTCAGTTTTCCAATTGAAAATTGGTAAGGAGCGACAATCAATACTTAATTACATGTTTATGCCCCGCTTATTACGTTAAAACAATGATATGAAATTGTGGAAATTGTGTGAAAATGGATGGCAGAGGGAAGGGGAATAACTATTTAATAAAATGTTTTTTTCTATTTAACTATGTATTTAAAAATGGAAAGTGATTGATATGGATAGGTGAAGTTTAACTCCATATAGAGTTCAAGATCAATAAAAAATCCAAAGAAAACTGAAAAAAAACAACATAAGGAGCAACAAACTGATAAATCGTTAAAAAAGAAAAACAAATTTTTTATTTATTATTTAATGGAATATTTAATTAACAAACATTATTTATACTAAAGTGTTATTTCACTTAATGAAACAACAATTTTTGTTTTTTCTGCTCTGACAATGAAAATAAAATCCTAAATTTGTCAAGCTATATAAATTATTTGTTTTATAAATAAAACGATATATGTATTATGTATAACTTTGATTATTAGAAATATAATGCAGCTAAATTTTATTAAATGATTTGATCAACTTCTTTGATATAAAAGTAAATGGAAAATTTATATAGAAATATCAGCCTTGGACCACTTAATCCAGTATAGTCAATTTTAAATCTATTAAACAATAGCTAATATTATCCAATTCCATGATCACAATAAAAGTGACGTATATGTATATATATAGTGCAATCTAGCATTAGCCATATGTGAAAGATCACAAAAACCGCCTCCACAACATAAAACAATACATACATACACACACATGTATGTATGTATGTAGATAGCAAACAGCAAAATCGAGATAAAGAGAGATATATATACTACTCGAACAACTGAATATGTATTTAATTATAGAACAAGTTTTACTCTGTACCAGGAGTGATGGAGTGTGAGGGGGGGATGGTGGAGGAGGGGGCAGTCGCTCGGTGTATGGAAGATGATACAACCACCAATATGACTAATAAACTTGAACTTGCCTGAGCTCAGTCAATAACAAACAAACGTACCATAAATTGTTGTTGAAAACAATTTGAAATTTGCTTTCAATTTATCCAACTAATCAACTTAAAACTGACTGAACTGCAAGTCGGATGGGGGACGGGGACTGTAAATGAACAGCTGATTGGGTGTGTGTGTGAGAAAGAGTGAGAGGGGAGAAAGAAAGATGTAAGGAAATTGTTGAAAGATTATCATATTATATAGTACAATTTGTATATTTATAGTCTAGTAAGTTGAGTTAATTATGCAGATGGTTGTCATAGTAAATACTCTAGGATTATAGAAAGACACGGCACACACACACACACACATACATACATACGACTAAGCCAACAACTCTCTCAAGTGTCTAACCATATGGCAAACACTATCTTCTAGAAATAAAATACATACAGACATAAGTAAATGTACATTTCAATAGAATTCACAGGAAATTCAAATGAAAAATGAAACCTTAATTAAAAATGCGATCCTCGTATATATATATATTTTTTTTTTTTTTTCGCCAAGTGCCAGCAACAGATGGGAATGCATATACTATGTATGTCTAGAGTAGAAGGGAAGGGGTGGTGGTGGTTTATAAACCATATATATACATATATATATATATATGTATTAAGTGGTCTATACATTGTGAAACATTCGAACTGCCGAATCGTGTACCTGCTTGAGAAATTGATTTTCAATGGAGATAAGCCGAGAAAGAGATGAGAAATAGAGAAACTCTGGTGCAGATGTTGAGATCAAGTGGAAAATGAATTCGTTGAGCAATAACAGAATTGTATGATTTTTATTTTTTTCAAAAATTATACAACTTGTGTAAGATTTAGTAGAGTGTGTGAGAGAGAGAGAGAGAGAAAGAGAGGTTAGACGAAGGCAGAGTTGAGTTGGTGGTAAAGGTAGCAGAGGAGTCTCTCTCTCTCTCTCTTCTGTCTGTAATCATGCAACAAATAAAACTGAAATGCCATATGGACAAACGTGTTTTACGCCACAGTGCAAAAATTATTTATTTATTTCTTTTTTATAGATTTCTCAAATACGAAACGTGCTTAAAACCTTAAAATGTCATTTTAAAGAAGTGTGGAGAGAGGGGGGAAGCAAATGAAGCAAAAGATTAATCACTTGACTTAGTTTTAATACTATTTGTTACTCGCTACCATAATTTCAATTCATTTCTATTCAAAATGCCAAATAAAAGATCACATTTCTATACGATCTTTAACTATATATACATATGTATATATATCTAATGCAAGTTGCAATTTTCATATGTATACAAATCTTTAAATATAAATCTATATATGTAGATATAGTCTGAGATCATAATGAGATAATCTAAAAAATTTGTTTAACCAATTTTATGAATTTTAGATTAAGTTCTTTTTATTGAAATAAATAATTTGAATTGATTGAATAAAGCATCGAGTACTAATTATAATTCTTAATATTATCCATTAAACTATAGATTTTCTAATACCAATTAGATAAAAAGAAATATATTTTCTTTAGAAGAGTAACAAAAGAACCAAAGTGAAATCTATCAATTCGGAAAATGTTTTCTGAAAAGATTCCAATTACTTATGCAATATTTACTGTTTTTTTTTTTAAATTTTTTTTTTGTATAGTTAATTTTAAAATTTAAAACAAATTGAATGTAAAAAATTGATGCTTGAAAGTATACAAATATACTGTATATAGAAAAGTTAAACCTTTTCATTGAAAATATATATATTATAATCTTTAATATATCCTTCAATTTAATTAATTTAATTTAAATTAATTTAAAATCAATTTAAAAGATTTTCCTTCTTCCTAATAGACAGTTTGGATTATTTTTTAATGTTTTTCAAATAAACACAAAACTATCTAAATGTTTAGTTTAACAACTCCAGTTGATAGTACGAGTATTATATATCATATTGTACAATAGATCAAGAAGCTTTAAAATAATCTCACATTGTTTCATCACCTCCCTTTCCCTCCCTCTTTCACAATGTTTTCCTATTTGTCTCTATTTGTTAAATGTCATTGGAACAAGCTTTATAAACATTGTACAATGAGTTATGACTATATACTCCAGGGACCATCTTTTACGCCCCAAAATGAAATCAAATAAAATTCAAGTATTGTACAAACATAACGCCCCCCACCCCCCAATTCAAGCAACCAAATAGACAATAAGCAACAACAACAAAGTGACATATGCGGAGGAGTTCTAAAAAAAAAACAATCAAAGCGAGAAAGACAGAGAGAGAGAGAGAGAAGAAGAGAAAGGGACAGATGCAAATAGATAAAAACAATATTGATTAATTATACTAAATTGAGGAACAAAAAACAAAAAAGATAAAGTGAAGAAAAACTAGGTCAAATGTTAAAATTCAACAGATTTAAAGAGTTTACGATTTGAACATATACATATATACATATACATATATATGTGTGTGTGTCTGTTTTCTCACACTGACAAATTTGGGTCACAGATCTCCACTATAATGACTAATGTTTTGCCCAATTTTCCACAATCGTTCTCACATTAAAGAAAAAAAAAGAAGAAGGAAAATTCAATTAGAAGCAAATCTTTTTTAACGCCTCTGTTGACATTTTCTTTTATTTGGTAAATGATAATACCCTAAGATGAAAAGGGTATACTATTATCTATAGTATTAAACTAATATATAAAAACCTATCTATCTGTACAATGAAACTATTTTAATATCTGTTTTAACCCAAGAGCTAAAAATATGTATTTATAATTTGAATGATCGATGATTTAGATCAAAGTAAAAAATTTCTATAATTCTATACTTTCAATAATTTCCACAATCTAATATAATGCTATGTGTAATTTTAGCGATTTTCTGGTAATAAAAAAAGATATATACATATATAAAAATAAATGATTCCAAGAAAAATAAATCATGCAAAGTCCACAGTCAGTCGTAGACTTTTTAAACATATGTACAATTTTTTTTTTTTATTAATTCTAAATACAGGGTATTTTTTGAATGTCATCATCAAATTTAATATATGTACATATATATTTTATTTCAAACATTTATTTTTAATACCCTTAACCGTCGTCGGTGCACTCTATTTTTGTTCTTGTGAATGCCTCACTGACAGTTCCCGCTAATTTGTTGCCCCAATATTCTCTTGCAACAGAAGAGAGCACTCCCCGAGCAGGTTTTTCTTCTTACTTTTTTTGTCTTTTTTTTTTTGGGGCCAAAGCAGGCGGAAGGAAGCCAGAGTAAGGGGGGAGAGAAGAAGTAGAAAAAATTCCATGTCAACTTTGGGAAAATGCGCTTTGCTTGAATAAATAATGAGGCAGGCGTCGCAAAGTATAAATGAGAGAGAAAAAAATGCAACAGGAATGAGAACTGAGACTAGATCAGAGGAAAATAAAAAAAAAAAACCAGAAGGAGAATTGGAGAATGAAGGAAGTGAAGGCAGGTCAAGACGGCTAAGAAAAATGCTTCAACGGTAATTGCGATTGGTAAAAGACCGCAGCAGCTAATGCAAAATACATGCAATTTTTTTTTTTGCGTTTTTGAAAGGCATTCAAGTTTTCTCTTAACCTTCAGACAATTTCAATTTTTTATTTAAGTATGCAAAAACAACAATAAAAAAAAGCACAATGTGGCAAGCAAATGCATTAATCAACTTTAAGCGAAACACAAAAAAAAACACAAAAAAAAAACAGAGACAAGCTAAAATTATAATTACATCTGGATTGCAAAAAAAAAGCATTTGAACTTCAAATCAATGTGATTCAAGGTAAACAAGTGGATTGTACTTATTTTTTTTTCTTTTTTGTGTTTTTTCCCCCCCTTTTTTTTTGTCTTCTCGTTTCATTGCTGTTCTTTTCACATACCCTGTAAATGTGTGGTTAAGTGAGGAGGAGGTATATCTAAAAGGCAACAAATTGTTTTAAATGATTTTCAAATTTTTTTTTGTAATATCTTAATTTGATATTGAAAGATATTGGTTGAATTTCTCTTGTTACATATATGTATAGATTGATATATTATATATATTATATGATAACATATAAATAGTGTTTCAAGAGATTTAGCAAGTGCTTCATCATAAAGTTGGGAAAATAATATTATATAATAATATAGTAGCGGCGTTAGGCAATTTTACATTTTAGAAACTTTTCTTTGGACTTTTTTTTTAAATTTTCGCAATGGTTATGAGAGCTATGTATATAATAAGTATATATGATCTCATATGACTTCTATAAATCATGAAAAAAAAAACAAATTTTCGTAGAATATTTAAGGTGCTAAAAATTGTTGGATATTTTTTTTAATTAAATTATATTGGTAGTAATTAATAATAGTAAAAATTAACATAGTTTATTCTATAAGCATATTTATGTATATATATGTACTTATATACTTGCATATATGTACATATGACATGATGCAGATATTTTAATCATTTAAGATTAATTAAAAAGTATTTTAATTGATATCTCAAATTTAACAAATTAAATGCACATTTAAGATAAGATCTAAATTAAGTTTATTTAAAGGGTATATAAAAAATCTTTACTTTTTAATAGAATTTTTTTACAGTTTTTTTTTTTTTTGTTTATAAACACTCGTGCCAGTTGTTGTTGTTATTGTTGTTGTTGTTGTCATTGGATGTTTTTTTAAATTTTTTTTTGCGCTGCATGCCAAACCAAAAAAAAAAACTAAAAAAGAAATACCAGAAGCTTGTTATTTGTGTGTTTAGAAGCCAGAAAATGCTCAATAAACAAAAGAGATAGCACAAGACTTTGGCTTTAGCAATCGGGAGAGGTTGAGGAGGGGATGGGGAATGGGGAACAAGAAGAAGCCAAAGTGGGAAGATGACGTCTTCAATTGACATTTAATTGGCGCTGGCACAGAGAGAGAGAGAGAGAGAGGCAAAGACAACCTGAATGATCAACTTGTTGACTGGCTCATAGAGTGACTGGCTGACTGACTGACTGGCTGACTGACTGACTGACTGACAAGCTGACTGAGGCATCGGAGAATCGAAATTGAAAAATGAAGAATTCAAACTGGGTCAACTGCATTTTTGGTTCAATGCACCTTTCGGAATAACAAAATGGTACCAAAAAAAAAAAAAAAAAAAAAAAAAGTGGAAAGAGACGAAGCCACATCAAAAAAAAAAAAAAAAAAAAAATTAAAAAAGTGTGTTCTCTGTGTAATTAGCTAGAGAGAAAAAGGGTCGGGTCATGTTGATTCGTTTCGGTTGTGTGTTCCTTCTTTTCGGCTAATGCCAACATCTGTTATTTACGGCACGTTTTCAATTGGACAAAAGTAGGTACTACTCTACTATCTGAATAATAAATGATTCTATATACGAATTATTATTGTTTGTGGTAAGTAAACTATAAAAATGCAAACAAATGAAAAGGAATTAAAAGAATTAAGCCAACTTTAAACAGGTGTCGCTCGCTGTCGCTGCTTTAGAACATTCTCTCGTTCTCTATATGTCTATCTCTATCTCCATCTCTGACTCTGTCTCTATCTATGCATCTCTATCTCTATTTTCAAATGTGTGTGTGCGTTTTATTGTTCTGTCATGTGTGTTTGCTCTTCATGTGAATTGTTGCTACTTTTTTTGTACTTGTGTGTGTAAATGCAACTCACAAGTGCCATGACGACAGACTTCCGCATTTCCTAGAGAATCTCTCTAAATCTTTTTTTCTATACCCTCTAATTTATTTAAAATGGAACAAAAAGGTAGATTAAGATCGTTTAATAATACTTAGATGAGTATGTATGAATATATGTATATATATATGATTAATCTTAAAAGGGAAAAATAAGGGAAATCTACTTCTAGAAATTTCTTCAAAATATTCAATATTGTTTTTGAATTATTTGAAATTAAAAACTTGACAAGTTTAAATTTTGAAATTATTATTAAAAAATATTTTCAAAAATGCATATATAGATTATATATACATATGAATACAAATTTAACAACTATGTATTTAATTAGTTGTCATAGTTTGTTACCCAAAAGAATATACTCTTTATTTTATTTACAAAGAGAAGTTAGTTAAACCAAATTAATTACAATATATACTAAATTCAATTTACTTAAAAAAAAAATGTTATTTCGAAATTAAATTTATTGTTAAACATCTCAAGTGTAGGGTATTCAAGTACTTTATTGTCTACCGCCTCTTTTTTTTGCTGCCCTCTTTTTTCTTGATTCCCTTGATGGCTAAAAGCAATTTTGTAACTTTTCTTTTGAAGGTGTGGAAATCTTTACAAATGGAAAACGATTTAAATGCAAAGAAAATATTTACATAGATAAAACCAATATTAGGTTTCATTTCTGCTTCGTTTAGATTCTATATTTTTATTTCAATTCTATAATTTAATAAATTTATATTAATTTAAACTTTAAATGATTCGAAATATCTGTTCAGAGACAGATTAAGGCGAATCGGTTGTAAATATTTAATAATAATTAAAACTGTGGAAATAAAATTTTAATAAATTTACAACTTTTAGTTGTTCTGTGCTCTTTGATTGTTCCTATAATTATTACATATATACTAAACTAAAACTAAAAATAACTGTTCCCACAGAAATTACTACAAGATTTTGCACATGGATATGGATATAAATATACATATGTATATATATACGATATAATTATCTCATCAAAATGACAAGGGACAGTTGTAGAGTTTTCCAGGGCATAGAAAATTGCTAACAAATGGCCATTAACCTGGTTAAAACTTGAAATAATTGGTCTATATACAAAATGATTAAACTGATGCAAAAGTTTAGAATACCTTTATATATGTATATATATATATATATATATATATGTATCTTATGTAACTAAAGAGTCAAATTGTGAGCTTCCATTTTGAATTAACATTTGCATTTGTTTTTTCCCAACAATTTGAAATGATCTTGTTTAGTACTCATTGCATTTGTGTAATTACTATATATATCTTTCTTGGCATATCATGCTATTATATAGTATAGTATTATGTATTAATTCTCACGCAATGTTTTGAACCGTTATTGATTCTCAAAGTTAACTGCGTCTTTTTTTCGTGTTTTTTTTTTTTATATTTTTTTGGTTGTTTTTCTCTCTCCCTCCCCTTTTCTGTCTGCCTTTTCTTGTTATATAGGATATATACATATATCATTTGAGGTAATTAAATAAATGACTTTTGTGTACTTTGTTGTAACATTTTCACAAAACAACAACAACAAGAGAAACAACAGCAACAACAGCAACAAAAGAAACAGCAAAACAAGCAAAATTCGCAATTTTCTTTTGTTATTTTATTTTTGCAATTGTTTGTTATTATTATTGTTGTTGTTGTTCGGTTAAAGCCATGTTCGTGCCAGTTGGCGCCATCGTTAGACATTTATGTACGTATATATATATATATATATATATATCTATATCTTTGCATGCATATGTATCTGTAACCATTATATCTGTGGTTTGAAGTTGAGGAAGTTTTCTCTCTGTGTGTGTGTGTGTGTGTGTGTGTGTGTTTTAAGATTTCCTTCTCAAGTCTCCCCTCAGACTATATACACCTGCCTGCCTGCCTTATGAACCACTTATATATACATAAGTGCGACAGGAAACTGTGGCAAAACGCCGGAAAATGCAGGAGGCAGACCCTAGAGAGAGAGAGAGAGAGAGAGTATGTGTGAGAGAGAGAAAGAGAGAACAAGAGGGATAGCTGGAGGATCATTTTCATTTTCATTTCATCATCTGCGCGTAATGCGAAACCCTCTACTAAATCTCAAGTGGCAGCTGCTGCTCTCAATGTACCACTCCATCCGCCAATTGCATCATCGTGAACATTAACGTTTGCTTGTTCTTCTCGACAAACCTCCCCAACCCCCAACCCTCCTCCCCCCCCCTCCCTCAATCTCCACCAATCCATCCATTGCCACTGCTGCTGCACATTTCTTTCGATTTTTTCTCTGCCTTCCTTCCTATGTAATTTGATATTTAAAATTTTTTTTTGTATTTTTTGTTTTTTTTTTTTTTTTTTGTTTTTGGATATTTCCACTTTTTGGCCTTTGTGTTTAACATTGTTTAGAGTGACCCCTCAAAGACAGCATTGTCAGAATTCTCTACTACAACTACACACACACACACACACAAACACATACCTGTAAGTGTAGGTGTGTAGATGATGGGGGAGGAAAGGAGAGGAGGACACGATGTGTGGCATAGTGGATATCCGTTTAAGCAGCCCAGTCTAACGGTTTTCAGCATTTGCACTTTGCATATTCTGTCAAAAACATACCAAAAACAACAAGAACAACTACAACAACAATATACAAAAACAACAAAAAAAAACACATTTTTGCTTGCTGCTTTGCCTTGGCACAGTTATGCGGCTTGGCCACGTTTATAAGTTGCCCCCTTCCCCCCTCCTCACTCTCTCTCTCTGTCTCTCCCTTCCTCCCTCATTGTCTTTTGGCTTTTTTTCCGTTGCAGCTTTTGTGTATGTGTTTGTGTGTGTGTGTGTGTGTGGGGGGGGCATCGCCTTTAAAAAAAAAAAAAACTAATTTGTAGTTGTAGTCAGTCAACTTTTATGGGCTTGACCGGTTACGGTTTTGGGTTTTGTCTGCTTTATTTTAATACCCTGCAATCCATATTGATGGTCATATTTGTAGATAAACAAAGCAAACGATAATCAATTATTTAACCAAGAATTAATTGATCAAGAAAATGTTCTAGCAAATTGTAGAAAATCATTAAAAATTAAGTAAAATTCATCATCTTCAAAAATAACATAATTGAAATGGGATAATGAGATTATCATTAACTATTATCAAATCGATTAAATATCGATTATGATTATCCATAAAATTGAAGAAAGAAAATGTGTAAAAAATATACAGATTGCAGGGTAACTTAATGAGTCGATATAACTTAAACTTTTCGTATGTATATGTATTTCGTATGAGCCGTATTTCGACTGTTATTACATATCGTACAAATATGTCTGTTTCCGACTTTCCCTCCTCCTCCCTCTCCCCTTTTCTTATTTTTTTTTTTTTTTGAAGAAAAATTCAAGTTGAAGTAAGACAAAGCTGATCGTATTACATTTATGGTTTAAACAATTTTGAAAAGTTTTTACAGCTTATTAACTTGAATATTTGAAAACACTTTAGAAATGGGAAAAATAAACCAACTTAATACTAATTAAGGTTTATCTGTTAGAGAATGGATTATCCCTTTTAATTTGATGTATAGAAAGATATATCAATTCATTGTCTAACCAATATGTCAGGTTTATAGTAAGATAGTGCCTGGTGTCACGTGTTTATTGGATTCTAATATTATTTATAGTTTTCAATTTTAAAAAAGAAAACCTAATTCAGATGCTTTAATAAATATATGAAATATATATTAATTATCATAAATCATATAGAACCGATTATTGGCAAAATTAAAGCCTATAAACATACTTAGTTTCCATTTTTTATATACATATATATATCAAAATTGATTGTTTTACAGTTCTCGTAGCAAGACATTAAGACAGATAAATAGTTAAACGAAATTATTAACTATTTAATATGATAAATCTGGAAAAAGTATCATTATCTTTTTGTTCCGTTCCCTTTAAATCTCAGTTAAAGTCATTAAACTCAATTAGCCAGACTTTTGATTTGACAGTTGCTCTCAAAATTTACAGCATCCACTGTGCTCTGTCACTTTCAAACTTTAACTAATGGAGTCTAACTAAAAACAGTTAAAAACAAAAAAACCAAACAGAAAAAAAAATGTTCAACACACCTGTTTAAATATATATATATATGGATATATATAACATATATAGATTCGTATCCAAATTGGAGCGGCTGAGTAGCGTCTATTTCATTAACCGTTAGCTACATACACACACACATTTACATCAATTTATCTTCTTATTTTTTTTTAAACTAATTTTGACATGCACTTGGCCATACAAAATAAAAAAAAAATACAATAATTTTCATACACACACACCACACACACACGCACACTCATACAAAGACAGACTCAGGGTGACGAGACGAGACGAAGACGTCGGCGTTGACAGAGCAGCGCACGCAACAGTTAGATTGTTAGCAGAACAGGTAGTTGTTGTTGTTGTTGCTGTTGCTGCTGTTATATTGCTGTTGTTGATGTTGCTGTTGCTGTTGCAGATGGTTTTTGTCTTTTTGTAATTGTTGCTATTGCACAAACAATTTAAAATTGCTTATTTTATTCAAAAAAAAAAAAAAAAATAAAAGAAACACTTGAAATTTCTGTTTTGGAATTTTATGTAGCAACTTTCACTTGAAGCGGCCGATATGATTTTGGTTTTTTTTGTTTATTAATTTTTGTCGTGTATAAATTTTTTAATTTTTTTTTTTTTGTTATATATTGTGTGTATTTTCTACGCGTGCGTAACGTTGGTAACGAATGTAAATTTTAGTGATTTTTTTTTATATTTCTGCTTGGTCTTTTGTGCTTAATAAAAGGCGCGCGCACACGCTCACGTCCGAACCGAATGAAACAGAGAGGGAAAATGAATACAATTGAATGACAGTGTGACCAGCAGCCAATAACTGTTAAAACACACCGGCAACCAATGATATTAGCCAATATACAAAAATTCATTTATTTTACATTTACCGCCAAATATTTAAAACTTATTCTTATAAATTCTACTATTCAAAAGTTATATTCATTTTAAGATTAAAAAATTAAACTTTATATTAAAATGAAATTACTGCATTTAAGTGATAATTTTAATTTAGTTTATTGATTCATTGAAATTTGATCTAAAAATTGAATTGAATTATTCGTACGTAATGCAACACTGTTTTGTTACTTAAATCTAGTGACAAGTGGCAGTTACGTGTTAACTAGGGCTGCCGTGTTGTTTATGTCAAAATTTGATAATCTCGGCGAAGTTATTTTGTATTTGATTTCGGACTGTGTACAAATAGGCCTTTTCGGTTCGCTCTCACATTCATACATTACCTTTTTTGATTCATTCGAATTTTTGTTTTTTATTTTCTAGTCTCTTCTACATTATTTAATAAATAAAAACCCAAAATTATACAAAATTTCCTTAGAATAAAAAGTTGTGAAAAATCTACAAAACTTCCATAACACCCATTCACATCCCCAGTCAAAAGTCCCGGTTAATCAATCATATAACAATGTTTCGCGCTGGTAAATTGAATAGACCCGTGGTACTGGCAGTGCGTCGTGTGCAGACATCCAGGCGTTTTATCAATGTTGGCCTACTGCAGCAAGTGCAGGCATCCAGTCGAGGTACAATTTCCGGTATTAAAAAGGGTGGCAGTACATCGGCAACGGCCCAAGTGACGTCCAAAAATCCTGTGGTAATTAATACCGGAAGGCATACACAGTTCCAACCGAAACAATTTGGACAACAACAACAACAGCAGCAGCAGCAGCAACAACAACAGCAGCAGCAATCACAGGCAGCACCTAAACAAGAACAGCAGGTGAATTGCCTTTTCCCCTTTCACCACCACCACCACCTCCTTTACCTCGGGCTTCTTCTTATTATGTAATCTTTTCCTAAAAAAAATAGTCTACGCGTTGGCCTCGTCGAATCTTTAGTGGCATTCAGCCGACTGGTGCCTTACATTTGGGCAATTATTTGGGTGCTGTACGTAAGTGGACACAATTGCAAAAGGCTCGCGATGATGTTACCGTATGCATTGTGGATATGCATTCCATAACGATGCCCCATAATCCTCCAGCGTTGCGTGAGAATATATTTACTATGGCTGCCACACTATTGGCATGTGGTATTGATCCGGCTAAGAGTACACTATTTGTACAATCGGCTGTATTGGAGCATGCAGAGCTCAATTGGATTCTGAGCTCGTTAACAACCTTGCCAAGATTAGCTCAATTGCCGCAATTTAAAGAGAAATCCCGTATGCTAAAAGATGTTCCATTGGGTTTATATGTTTATCCTGTTTTGCAGGCGGCAGATATTATGTTATACAAGTGAGTCTTGGCAATCGTATTGAAGAATCTCCTTTTCTTTACCTGTTCCCCCTGTTTCCTTTCTTTTTTTTCCCCCGCTCAATCTGTAAGGGCCACCCATGTACCGGTGGGAGCTGATCAATTGCAGCATATACAATTGGCACAGCATTTGGCACGTAGCTTTAATACACGCTATGGTGAAACATTTCCAGTTTGTCATGCTCTAATCGAGGAATCAGAGGCCTCACGTGTCCTCTCCTTGCGCGATCCCACAAAGAAAATGTCAAAATCTGAAGAGAATCCCAAATCAACAATTAATCTAAGCGATACACCAGAACTGATAACCGAGAAAATTCGTAAAGCAGTCACGGATTTCACATCGGACATCTCATATAATCCAATAGCACGTCCTGGTGTTAGTAATTTAGTTAATATTCATGCTTTGGTCACTGGACAGACCATCAATTCGGTTGTGGATGAGGCCAACACATTGGATACATGTAAATATAAGGATCGTGTAGCCGAGGCTATCATTGAGCATTTGCGTCCCATACGGGAGCAGATCCAACAACATTTGGCCAAACGTAACGAGCTCATCTATATGCTGGAAATTGGTGCTGAGAAAGCACGGCAAACGGCGCAGCAGACGATGAACGATGTGAAACAACGTTTGGGATTGGGCACAAATGCCAATCTGCCGCCAGCAGTCCATGTGGCCCCATTGCTACCCGAACGTATGAGGATGACAGCTAGTCAACGTATGGCCAAAGGTGTTCTAATGCCGAATGTTAATGCCCATGCCCAGCCCCATTATGAGCAACGTCATGAGCCTGGTCACGGATTCACGGGGGGATCAGCTGGTGAGGCAGTTACCGCTGAATTGCATGGCTCGTTGGCATCAAATCGATCCACAATGAAACCATTGATACGTCGCCCAGTTGTACCCACACAGAATATGCGTGTGGAGAAGCAAAGGAAAAAGACGCCACCACGACATGTCTTTAGAATGGATACCGGCAATGCTCCCAGCATTGGTTTTCGTTCACCAAGTTCGGTTAATGTAACCGGTGGACTTATCAAGCGTCATGATCAATCGCAAGCGTCCAGAGAAATGGGTTTTGCTGGTGTACCACATGGAAGTTATGGACAAAATTCAAATCCCAGTGCTGTCGCTTCACTAACACGTGAAGCAAATGCTGTTATTAAACAGCAAGAGATTACATCCACATTGGCAAATAGTGTCTATTACAAAGCGGCCGCAACGGCGAATGCAGTTAATGGTATTAAAATTTTACCCATCGATGGAAGTTCCAGTTCTGGCTCTGGCTCTGGTTCAGGTTCAATCTCTGGCAAGAGTTCAAATTCATCAATGTCAGCTGCTTCCTCATCACCTAACTTGACGTCGACGTCGTCCTCTTCATCCTCATCCTCATCCTCATCATCTACATTATGTGACTCTACGTCCTCTTCGCCATCTTCATCAACTTCATCATCATCGTCATCATCATCATCACAATCGTCATCCACTGCGGCATCAGCGGATAATGAAGAACAAACCAATTCTACTGAGGATCAAGAAGATGAAGAAGAGAATTGCGAACGTTCTGCTGCTGAGATCAGCAAGGCGGAGATTTGAATTACAAAACCCAGACGCTTAATACTGTTATTTACATGTAGTAGTAGATCCTAAATGTATGTGTAAATGTGTGTGTATATATATATATACATATATATATATATATTTATTTGCATATCTATATATATATATGTATTTGTTAAAATCGAACGTATTCTAGTTGTGAAATAAAATCAAGATACCCGCGATTTAAACCCCCCTCCCCCTCATTCAAAATTAACTGCTCTTTTTTCCAAAAAGGAGAATTTAAATAAAATTAAAAACAAAAAACTGTGGCAACTCTGCATCAAATTTTCTATCAGCTGTTTTTCTTTTTCTTGGCAATTTTAACTGAAATTTCTTTTTATTTTTCGGTGCATTTTTTTTTCTTGCAACTGGATAATTTCTTTTCGCTTGGTTTTTTTTTTTCTTTTGTTTTTGTTTGTTAGTTAATTCTACACTTAATACACATAAATTACATTTATTTCATTTGCAAATCGAGTTAATTGCAAAATAAATTAAAGAAAAACAAAAAAAAAAATTTGAATTAAACGCTTCGCGCTTTTTGCCCAATTACAAAGAAAAATCGCTTTCGCATATCGTTTTTCAACTTTCTTGCCATAATAAAGTGATTATTCTGTTTTGTTGAGAGTTTTGTGTGTTTCTTTTTTTTCTCGAAAATTTGTTTCTTTTTTTGTTTCTTAGAAGTTGATTGGTTTACCAAAGGCAGCAGCCACATTCGCCTCACGCAATGCCTCGGCACAGGTCTAAAAGAAATAATAATAATAAATGTTAATATAATATAAAGATATTTATATGTATGTACATATATTGAAAACTTACTGGATGTGCATGGCAAACACGGGCAATATCCTCAGCGGCAGCACCATATTCCATGGCAAGGACAGCCTCGTTGATCAATTCACCAGCAGCGGGACCAATAATATGTGTACCCAGGACACGATCTGTGGCTTTATCGGCCAGTACTTTGACAAAACCATCTGTCTCATTGTTGGTCTTTGCTCGCGAATTGGCCAAGAAGGGGAATTTACCAACTTTATAGGCAACACCCTCCTGTTTTAATGCCTCCTCCGATTTGCCAACCCACGCCACTTCTGGATGAGTGTATACCACACTGGGTACACAATTATAATCGATATGCACATGTCCACCATTGATACCCTCAATGGTAATAAGACCCTCATCTTCAGCCTTGTGGGCCAACATTGGACCATGGATGCAATCGCCAATGGCATAAATGTTTGGCACCACAGTCTGGAAGGTGGCATTGACAGGAATACGTCCACGATCATCCTTTACAATGCCAACAGCCTCGAGACCCAAACCTTCAGTATATGGTCGTCGTCCAACACTGACCAATAGTGCATCACATTGAATTTCTTCCTTTTCACCAGATTTGGCATTCTCCACAGAAACTGTGACAGAATCGCCACTCCTGGAGGCTGATGTCACCTTGGTACCCAATTTGAATTTAAGTCCCTGCTTGACAAGCACCTTCTGGAAGGTTTTTGATACTTCATTATCTATGCCAACACCACCAATTGTATCCATGAATTCAACGGCTGTCACTTCGGCGCCAAGACGTGACCACACTGAACCCAATTCCAAACCAATGACACCAGCTCCAATTACAACTAGATGTTTGGGGACTTTGGCCAATTTCAAGGCACCAGTGCTGCTAACAATAACCTCCTCATCGATCTGGGAATGAAATGATAACATTAGATACATAAAATTATGAAAGGGGATTTTCACGATTCTCACGTTCGAATTCTCTTACCGTTATACCAGGAAAAGGTGTAACCTCTGAGCCAGTGGCAATCAATATATTCTTGGCCTTAACCGTTTCAATGGTTCCATCATCTTTCTTTACCTGAACCTCATTTGGATTAACAATGCTACCGAATCCCGTTAACTGTGTCACTTTATTCTTCTTAAACAATTGGGCAATGCCACCAGTTAATGCCTTAACCGCATTCGTCTTCTGACCCATTAGTTTCTCCAGATTCAATGAGACATTGCCACAGCTAATGCCACGACTCTCCAAATCACCCGAATGGGCCATGTGATAATAATGAGAATTATTTAGCAATGCTTTCGATGGGATGCAGCCCACATTAAGGCATGTGCCACCCAAAGTGGCCTCCTTTTCCACACTAACGGTCTTCATGCCCATTTGGGCAGCCTTAATGGCAGCCACATAACCACCTGGTCCAGATCCAATTACCACAATATCAGCCTCATGTGTGCTGGAATAATAGCGGGCATTTAGAGAACCCAAAATGGCAGAATTCGTGCGGAGTGGAGTCTGCGGAGAGTACAAAAAAAGAAAATTGTAAATTAATTATCAAATCATTAAGTAGACATAGCCGAACGCATGTTCTTCGCTCTCTTTCTTATCACGATCCTATCACACGCATTGGCTCGTGTTATAATATAAATGTTGTTTAATAATCAAAAAGTCTTCGTTGTCATTGTCGTCGTCGTTGCCGTATCCATATCAGCTGATGGGCGACCTTGACTTCTTTAGAAGATTAGTCAGCCGGCTTAATACAAAATAGTTGTGCCCAGGTCGCTAATTGATTTATCATTAAGTATTATAGGTCATTGGCCGTTTAATTGTTGCAACTAGTTTTAGATAATGCCAATAGAATTTCATTTTTATTGACCCCCTCATTTTAAATAGGTTAAGATTGCATAACCTTCCCCTTACCTTGGCTACTGCCGTCACAACTTGTCGTAGCGTCGATTGCATTTCTTTATCTATGTATGGCTCAGTGGATCTGGTGGCGGCGAATGTTTCGTGTATTAACTAGATTTTTGTATTCAAATTAAATAAAAACAATAATTTTATTATGTCAATTTGTCAAAATACACAAACCCGAATCAATCGCACGGCAGCTAACGATAAATTATCGAATGGTTTGCAAATATTGCCAGATTCATCATTAAGTGCTGCCACATAAATACAGCTAAATAACAGTGTTGTAAATCTTGAAAATTCGAAATGCGGTTCGGTTAATGGAATGTATGTTCTAAGTAAAAAGGTTTCCAATTTCATTTTACACATTATTTATATTGGCTCAGTAGGTTACGAATTTCTGACAATTAGGCAAATTAGTGGGTTGGGAAGTAAAATCTTAAAGAAAAACTCTTTCTAGCTCTATATGTATGTACATATGTTCTTATCGAGTTGAGAATGTAGCGTAATTCCCTTCCCAACGGGTGTTCAAGTTTACCAAAAGATCAAAGAGTAATTTGTTTTATAATGTAATACTATAATAAATCGATGGGGTTTATATGTATGTAAATCAGTTGTAAATCCATTGTTCGTTCATTGGCATTTTGAGAATATTAAGACACTCTTTGGTTTTTGAGACATTATCTTAAAGCTATTTAAATTTCAATTCTGAAATTCACTTGAAGGGAATTCGCTTGGAATTATGGCAATCCTCATGGAGCCCTTTGATTTTTTGGTACTTTAGGCGGTTTTACATCATCTTCCTCTTCACCCAGAAGGCGACGACGTTCCTGTTTAATGAATGCCTTGCGCTGTGCGGGAAACAATCCACATGGCTCTCTTACAATATTCGCTTGCGATGCATATGTCTGTGGATTATAGTCTGTAACAGTGGTATCATCCCAATTTTCATCCGCTTCGATTTTCTCATGTTTGGTCTCCTCATTCAGTTCGGCTGCTTGGCTATATTGATAATGCATTATTATTTTTCGATCTTCGCATGATTTGGTATGTTGCTAGAGACGAGCAAAGACACAAATCCAGAGAGAAAAATACATACATATGTATAAAGAGAGGCAGGGTGTGAGAGTTAGATTTAATCAGAGTACAGAATTGTCTCTGTCACTTACGTGGAATTCAGGCGCTGGAATAAGATGAGCTTTATTAAAGGGACAGACTAAAAGTTCCACTTCATCCTTATAAAACTCTCTGCATTTCATAATGTGTTGCTGTAGCTTCTTTCGGAGCATGGTATGTGCCCTATTATAGGGGCAGTGGACTATATCTTTGGGATTCATCGACTCCATGATTGCTTCCTGTTATCTATGCACTGTTTTAATATATTTTTGAGATCGATGGCAGTTCTAATGTGAGATTGATCAACAGTGTTGTAAAATACTATCAGATCAGAGTTGAACAATCTTCAATGTGGCTCAAAGTGGTTTTGAAATCTTAAATTTAAAAATCAAAAATACGAAAACATTTGCAAATGCATATTACATCTCTTACAAGGTTTTTTGATGAATAAAAAAATAAAAGCGTGTCATAAAACTCGACATTGATAACTGATCACGAGATCAGTTTATATGAAAAGGTTAAAGTCGTGACTTGATGTGAACATGTCTTTGGGTACAATTTTGATGTTTGTCAACACTAAAAAAAACTAAGGAGGAGAGCTGCAAAACGTAAACAAGAAAATTCGAGGAAATTTGTGAAAAATAATTTAGTTTATTTGAAAATAGTCAAAGAAACTGCAACAAGATGGGAAAAGGTTTCAACAATTACATGTGCAAGAAATTCTTTCATCCAGCATCCCGAGATAATTTAAAGAGGGTAAGATAGATCATTATAGTTGAAAATACCTTAGGGGAAAATGTTCATGCTCCTTCACTCTTCCTGTATGATTCACCTTAGGTATGGATGGCTGAGCAGCAGGCCGAAGCTTACAAAAAGAAACAGGAGGAGCTGCGCACACAATATGAGAAGGAGCAGAATCTTCACGAGAATAAGGCCATGTTGAGCAAGGACAGCAAGGATAAGTTAAGTGTAAATTTCATGTACGAACCACCGCCAGGTGTACGCAAGGAGCGTGAGAAGGATGACAATGAACCTGAATATAAATTTGAATGGCAGCGTAAATATAATGCACCCCGTGAATCATATTGTAAGGGCGACACCGAGATTCGTGATCAACCATTTGGTATTCAGGTGAGGAACGTTCGATGCCTTAAATGCCACAAATGGGGCCACATCAATACGGACAAAGAGTGCTCCATGTATAGTATATCGATGAGTGAGGCACGAAAATTACATGCCGAAACCGAGGCCAGTGACATTATGTCCAAAAATGTCCTGGAAGAGCAAATGAAAGAGGATGGACTATTGATGAAGCGTTCCGCTTTGGAGCTGCAAAGTATCAAAGTGATCCAACAACAGCATCAGTTTGTGTCTAGCGATGCTGCCGAAAAGGAACAGAATCCAGAACTAGTTTTTCTCAAATCTTTGAGTAAAACACAAAAATTGAAATTGCTTAAAAAATTGGAAAAAATAGAACGCATCAAGCGCAAAGGTGTGGAACGAAAATCATCCAAGAAAAAGTCCAAAAAGCAGAAGGAACAAAATAAGGAGTCCATGAAGAAAAAGAAAAAGTCTAAAAAGTCCACAGATGGGGCATCTTCGTCATCCTCATCCTCATCATCATCATCATCGTCATCAGACAGTGATTCGGATGAGAAGCATTCGCGTAGCAATCAAAAAGATAACGATCGTCATCGTTCACAATTAGATAATGAAAATCGACGTAAGAAAGATCGTTCACACCACAGAGATCAAGAGAAACCCAACTCACGCTCAAGTGTCGAAAATGAACGACATCGTAGAAGAGATCGCTCACGTTCCAGAGATGAAAAGGATCGTCAACGTAGAAAGGATCGCTCACGTTCCAGAGATGAAAAGGATCGTCAACGTAGAAAGGAACGCTCACGATCTCGTGAGGGAAAAAGAAGAGGCTCCAGCGAGGAAAATCGCCGTGAACGTAATCACAATAATCGTTCCAGGCGTTAGGTTTCTCTTATTATAATCTATAATAATATAAAATTTTTATATATTTTTAATATGTGAAATTGGATAATATATACCTACATTTCCCACCAAAAATTGTAAAATTTATTCAATTGACGTAATTTTTAAAGGCACTCACCACTCTACTTGTGGACTGGTTGAGATAACTTCAAATAGAAAGAGAGCGATATATATACTAATGTGCAAGTGAAATAGAAACAATATGGGTCTTCCTCCCCCTTTGGATGAAGGAGTGTCCGAATGGGACATTAAAATTATAATTATAATTAAAATCGTATATTATTAGCTTTGCTATAAGACTTTTTATTATGTCGCACAATTTTCGTTACAATTTGATGACAAAAGAGAAAGAGAGAGAGAGAGAGTGGGAGAGGGAGAGATAGCGCATTAAATCCGGGCCAATTGAACAGCAGTTGTGGTAGATCCTGCCGAGACGCATAATTCGGTGCCATGCTGACTTCCACCCTCTCGTGACACACTCTTCACATGAATATGACTCTTGAGCATGGCCGCCCTCAGGATAAGCATACGTGTATGACGTTGATATTGTTTACCCATAACCATGGCCCGTTCATATGTGCTATTCCTTTGATCCGCCTCTTTGGCATATAAAATTTTATTATGCGAATCGATACGTGCCTGTATCTGACCATCCAATATCAATTGCATTACTTCATTTTCCAAATCTCCAATCGATGAATTGAATGCAAGGGCCATTTTACGCATATCCGCCGACATATAGGGACTAAAATATTGAATCAGAGCACGATTACGAATTTTCGTATACAAATTGGCAACATGTGGAGCTATATACATATCGACAAGAAGATTATCCCTAATCTCATCCAATAGTGTCAGACATGAGGCATATTTACTCTCATAAAATTTGAATATTATATCACGCAATTGCGGCTCTAGTTCTAGAAATAATTTAAACGATGTCGATGCAATAACCAGACGTTTTAATTCCTGACGATCGAATGTGGCCAAGGCACAGAGGCCACCATAAGTTGCCACATTGCTGGCCGATATCATTTCAGGAAATTCACAATGATCGAAATTGGCATTAAGGAAGTGTTTGGCCGCCACTTTATATTTCTTTTGCTGCAATTCGGCCAAACCGGCGGCACATTCCAAACGTGTATGGACCTGGGCATTGGCATCTTTTGATCCTTCGGCGAAATCTGGTGTACTTTCCGCTTTTGATATATACGACATGACATGGGCCCAGTTTTGTAAATAGATTGATACCTTAATTACGTTTAAACACATATTGACCACATGTTTGGGACTGGTACAGTAATCCCTGGCACGTGAATAACATTTTAATGCATTGGTTAAATCACCGCAACTCAAATAATGATCGGCCAAATCATCGTGTCCCCTTCGTATACTCTCCTTGATTGAATTCGATTTATAATTCTTTAAATCGGAGTCCAGTTTCTCTAATTTTAAGGCGGCCTTCTTCATTTTGGTATCCACCCAGACAGCATCAAAGGCAAAGGCATCCTTTTCTGCATTTGGGACATTGGCACCAACGGCACCACCACCGCCGCCGCCACCTCCACCAGCTGCAGCAGCAGCTGCTGCTGGATTTGCTGGCTGATGAGCGGCTATATCGGGCAATGCTTGGGGTGGATTTGCAGCCAATGGAGCTGCTGTTGGATCAGCTGGACCACCAGCAGTGGCATTCGGATTGGCTCCAGTATTCCCAGTTTGCAGATCATTAAGACGTTTACTCAACATCTGATATAGATTCACATTGTAGGTGGTCATCACATAGGTAATGGACATTTTAAGTGCTTCCACTGCCAGAGAGGGACATACATCGGCCACATAAATCAAACGATATAAACGTGCTATTCCTGTATATTGATTCGCATAGACTTCCAGATCAATGCTTGGATTCTCAACCATAATCTGATGCTCTTCATTGTTCTCGTTGTCCTCATTTGGCGGTGCATCCACTTGCATCGGCTCCACAGCATTCTGTGATTTTTTTTTTTTTTGATTCACACAAAAGAAAATCGATTTATTCTCATTAAAATGAAGGCTAATGGCTTGAAATAAATTTGATTTACCTGCATTAGGGGCGGCATGGGTAGCACAGGCATTTTGCGGTTTAATCTGTTTTCTAATTACACAAAGATTTTAACAATTTCCCTTCCCGTTTGCAATCAAATTGTTCTTTTGGATAATCTTGGATATTTTCATACAGCCAGGGATGGCAAATCCAAATATGCTGGAACAGTTTTCAACACTGAGGCAGGAATAGACAGGGAATGTTTACTCAGTTGTGATAAGTCACAAGTAACAAGTGAAATATTATCGTGACTGGATTAATATTTGGGAAACCACAAAAATTTCTAAACTAAACTTATAGATTCTAATTATACAATTGCTTTTTAATTCTTTATAACATACATACATATGTCACAATATAAAATATTGTTTGACTTATGCGCATCTCTAATAGCTAGAAATTGCCGGCACGAATATTGTTTACCAACACCGCTCGTTAAATGAGAGAAACAAACTTAAAAGCAAATTAGTAAACGTTTTGTTTTTGTATTGAGGAATTTTTTGGTTATTCTCAAAAAACTTAAAACACATCATATAATATGTCGAATATAACGGCAGCAGTGATTGCCAATCGGAATAAAAAACATTTCTTGGGTGTACCCGCTCCATTGGGCTATGTGGCCGGTGTGGGTCGTGGGTAAGTTTACTTAAATTTGGTTGTGAAAAGTGTTTAAATTTGAAAAATAAAATAAACAAAAAATTAAATAATGTTCATAGTGCCACCGGCTTTACCACACGTTCGGATATTGGTCCTGCACGTGATGCAAATGATGTGTCCGATGATCGGCATGCTCCCCCAGCTACCAAACGCAAGAAAAAGGATGAGGAGGAGGAGGAAGATGAGGATTTAAACGATTCCAATTATGATGAATTTAGTGGCTATAGTGGTTCACTCTTTTCCAAAGATCCCTATGATAAGGATGACGAAGAAGCCGATGCCATATACGATTCAATTGACAAGCGTATGGATGAGAAACGTAAAGAGTATCGTGATCGTCGGCTACGTGAGGATTTGGAACGTTATCGTCAGGAACGTCCAAAGATTCAGCAACAGTTTAGCGATCTGAAACGCTCACTTGCCGGCGTCACATCCGAAGAATGGTCCACAATCCCAGAAGTGGGTGACAGTCGCAATCGTAAACAAAGAAATCCACGGGCAGAGAAATTTACACCTTTACCAGATAGTGTTCTATCTAGAAATTTGGGAGGTGATACATCGAGTAGTTTAGATCCATCCTCAGGATTGGCCTCCATGATGCCGGGAGTAGCCACACCGGGCATGTTGACACCAACTGGAGATTTGGATTTAAGGAAAATCGGTCAGGCCAGGAATACATTAATGAATGTCAAACTATCGCAGGTATATTCCTCTATTGATATACATATATATATATATTTAAAAATGATTTCGTGGGGTTTTCTTCATTAAGGTTTCCGATTCTGTAACTGGTCAAACTGTTGTCGATCCCAAGGGTTATCTTACCGATCTACAATCGATGATTCCCACATATGGTGGTGATATTAATGACATTAAAAAGGCTCGCCTTCTACTAAAATCTGTTCGAGAGACAAATCCTAACCATCCACCAGCATGGATAGCCTCTGCTCGTCTAGAAGAGGTAACCGGCAAAGTGCAAATGGCACGAAATTTAATAATGCGCGGATGTGAAATGAATCCACAATCGGAAGATCTTTGGCTAGAGGCAGCTCGTCTACAGCCTCCAGATACGGCAAAGGCAGTTATAGCCCAAGCGGCACGACATATACCAACCTCAGTGAGAATATGGATTAAGGCGGCGGATCTGGAAACGGAAACAAAGGCCAAACGTCGTGTATTTCGTAAAGCCTTGGAACATATACCAAATTCGGTGCGTTTATGGAAGGCTGCTGTGGAACTGGAGAATCCGGATGATGCTAGAATTTTACTCTCTCGTGCCGTCGAGTGTTGCAACACTAGTGTAGAACTATGGCTGGCTCTAGCCCGTCTGGAGACATATGAAAATGCACGAAAAGTTTTAAATAAGGCACGTGAAAATATTCCAACAGATCGTCAAATTTGGACAACGGCTGCCAAATTAGAGGAGGCCAATGGCAATATACACATGGTGGAGAAAATTATTGATCGTTCATTGACCTCATTGACGGCAAATGGTGTGGAAATCAATAGGGATCATTGGTTTCAAGAGGCCATTGAGGCAGAGAAATCGGGTGCTGTCAATTGTTGTCAGGCCATAATTAAGGCTGTCATTGAAGTTAGTGTCGAGGAGGAGGATCGCAAACAGACATGGATTGATGATGCTGAATTTGTAAGTGATAAAAAAAAGAGAGCATGGAGAAAGGAGTTCCAAATGGTCTTAATCCATATCCATTTTGATATTTTCAGTGTGCCAAAGAGACGGCATTCGAATGCGCTCGCGCCGTCTATGCTCATGCCCTGCAAGTGTTTCCCTCCAAGAAGAGCATTTGGTTACGTGCTGCATATTTTGAAAAGAATCATGGTACACGTGAATCCCTGGAGGCTCTTCTACAACGTGCCGTTGCTCATTGTCCGAAATCAGAGATTCTTTGGTTAATGGGAGCCAAATCTAAATGGATGGCTGGAGATGTACCAGCTGCTCGGGGTATTCTATCGCTTGCCTTTCAGGCTAATCCCAATTCTGAGGATATTTGGTTAGCTGCTGTCAAATTGGAATCGGAGAATGCCGAATATGAGCGGGCACGACGTTTGCTGGCCAAGGCCAGAGGATCTGCACCTACTCCACGTGTTATGATGAAATCAGCCCGTTTAGAATGGGCCCTAGAGCGTTTTAATGAAGCACTGCGTCTATTGGAGGAAGCTGTCGAAGTATTTCCTGATTTTCCCAAACTCTGGATGATGAAGGGACAGATTGAGGAGCAACAACAAAGGACAGATGATGCAGCACAAACGTATACGCTGGGCCTAAAGAAATGTCCAACATCGATTCCATTATGGATCCTCTCATCCAATTTGGAAGAGCGTAAAGGTGTTCTAACTAAGGCTCGTTCCATATTGGAACGCGGTCGTTTACGTAATCCCAAGGTTCCCATTCTCTGGCTGGAAGCCATACGAGTAGAGCTAAGAGCCGGATTAAAGGAAATTGCCAGTACAATGATGGCTAGAGCTTTACAAGAATGTCCCAATTCTGGCCAACTTTGGGCTGAGGCCATATTCATGGAGACTAAACCGCAAAGAAAGACCAAATCTGTGGATGCATTAAAGAAATGTGAACACGATCCACATGTTCTGCTAGCTGTATCGCAATTATTTTGGTCCGAGCATAAGTTTACCAAATGTCGAGATTGGTTTAATAGAACAGTAAGATATTTTGCGTATATTTGAAATTAAGTTAGTGAATTAATTAATATCCATTTTAGGTGAAAATTGATCCAGATCTCGGAGATGCCTGGGCATATTTCTATAAATTTGAAGTGCTTCATGGTACTGAGCAGCAGCAACAAGAGGTTCTTGAACGTTGCATTGCCGCCGAGCCGACGCATGGTGAATCCTGGTGTCAAATTAGCAAGAACATTCGAAATTGGCAATTTAAGACACCCGATATACTACGTGCTGTTGTCCGAGAGCTAAGCATACCTACATGATTGAATATTATTAAATTGAATATAATAAATATATATGTATATGTATATGTATGTATATGTATATGGATTGAACAGCAGCTAAGGCTGATACTCTCTATAGCCATAGAAAATGCGATATATGGCATAAGTATGTTTTGAAATTATTTCGATTAGAAAAAGGCAAAAACTGGCAGCGGCTCCATAAATAAATATCAATAATGCATAACGACATTCGGTTATGCCAATCGATACAAATGCACTTGAACCGCTTTCACATTTCGGTTTTTGTGGTATCCATTTACGTTCCTCTCGATTAACCAAACTGACTTCACGCTGCCAACGCAATCTATAATTGTGATGAAAGAATTAATGAAATCTATTTATATACTTATATACATATCCATTTATATACTTGTACATACTTATATGTATATGTATATGTATACTTACTGCCGACGAAATAATTCCTTATAGGGGAAATTCTTTCTTGTGGGTATGGCCAACATGGGTAATTGAAATGGTTCCAATTCCATTAGACCACATTTCTCTGGCTCATTAAATGTATCGCTAACAATTTGATATCCTGCTTGAAATTCCACTTGATATGCAAATAGACCCTTACGCATCCTTTCCATACCCAATAGTGGACGCATATAAACATGATCACCTTTGGCAGCTATCTTCTTATGATATAGACTTTTTGTTATTGGATCGGTTGATTCAGTGAAATAGATTTTATTATATTGCGTATCCTGTACACCAATCTCCAATGGTGATTGTCCCAAATCGGCTAATGATTTAATCGCATCCGATGGACTTTGCAATAGTGCCACAATATTTGCCGAAAACGATGTAAATAAAAACAGGGCAGCCACAAATGTGGTAAAAACAATAATTCTAGCTGATCTATTGCGTACCTCCACATAGAAACCCTGTTGGCACATCGCTCCCCATACAAAATTCAATGTATCCATATAGGACATATCATGAATTTGCGGTGAGAAAATCAATTCTGTCATCAATACAATTGTCGTTAATATCAATAGAACGAGTATGGAGATCCAAACATCTTGCTGAAATGGTAAGGCAAATATATTTGATACGGCCGATAAAGGCGGTTGACGAAACATAAGTCCGGCTCGCACACGAAATGTTTCAGCCACAAAATCACATAATGCAATTCGATCTAAACGCATAAATATTGCCAATTGGGCAAAATCTAATTCGTAACGCTGAAAACGACCCATGAGACCATCAAAAGAACCATTCGGTTGACGCCAACCATAGTTGACTGTTTGATAGGTATTGAAACTGTAAATAGAATCGAAAAGGGAAGACTTTAAAAGATTATATATAATGGTAGTTTTATCATATCTGTCCGAGAAGTCGGTTTTGAAAGCAGTTTTCATAGTCTATATATCTATATTATCCTAAATATTATTAATATTATTAAATATTATAATGACTATTGTTAAGGTTGACAAATGAGTTTGGAAGGATTTACAAACAACACATTTTCTTTAAAGCTTGAACTGTTTGAGAATTACAACTAAATGAATGAAATGTAGCAACAAATTGCATACATCCATTTCATATTTTAAGCTGTTAGCTGCTGGTATATTATATATATATATATATATATATATAGGTATCGGTAGAAAGAGAAAGTAGTGGGATAATGAAAGATTTTGTAGATAAAAAAATGCTCACAAGGTAGGGTCAAATTTAAAGATGAAATATCTCACAATGTGATACTTGCTAGTATAAGAAGGAATATATCTTATTTAAATATTGAAGATTATAAAACTAGGAAATCCAAACAAATCGAAAAAATGATTTTAGTCACTTTAATAATTAATATTACCTTATATTCAGACGATTAGCCAATTCAGCCATAAGTCGATGATTAACTTTGGATATTGTATCGATGTGTCTCAGTGAGAGATCTTCAATGTTGGTAAATAGATCTGGAAATGCAATAACTATGGCCGAATTGAATATCATACCCTCTAAATTCTGACGATATGTAATGGCAGAACCAAATTTTTCAATCGCATGTCGCATATGTTTCATATTACGTAAATGATAGCCAATATAATGACGTTTCAATGGTTTGCCAGGACCAACTTTATATAGATCAATTAAACTGGCTGTAAAATTTTGATACCACATCACACGTAATTCACTATCGGGTGGAATAAAGATCTCATCATCCTCAAGCAATTCAATATCATCAAGATTTTCAGTTAAAAGTATCCAAAAATGATTTGTGGTAAAATAATTATGCTCAGATGCTGCTGACCAACGTAATAAATTGATAGCACACGATGAATTGAAGTCAACCAATAATATACCCAATTTATAGTGTATGAATGGTAAATAGAATGATATATCCCAATGCGTTGAATTATTCGAATGGAATGTGCGAGGTGGTGGGGCATCTTTAAGTTCATCTGGTGCAATGACATGTTGAATATCCTTGAGTGAGCATGCTGTGTGGACTTGAATATAGAAATTGTTGAGGGTAAACTGTTGCCACAGCATCATAAGACGTGAATCAGCTGTCAAAGATATATACATATATATATATATATATATATACTTTCTTTTTTTTGGTCATGAATCGGTGGGTAAAAAGATGGAGTGATGGTGGTGGTTGTGGACTTATGGTAAACTTCGTATGTATGTATGTATGTATATGATGGTTTGGGTTGTTAAGGTCATAAATTTAACACTCTTACTGTGCATTGCATGGGGTAATTCAGCAATGTCCTTCTCCTTCGTGTGACAAACGACCAACATCAGACTGTGGACTCCATGGTAGCGATAGTAAGCGACTAGCATATCCGGCAACTGATTGCCATTGCTGTTGCTGTTGTTGCTGTTGTTGCTGCTGTTGCTATTGCTGCTGTTGCTGTTATCCAACCAGCTGCCACTGACACGAGCCAAGTCATTGATTGCTATGCCAAGCAGAAGGACAAAAACTGTGAATATTAACGAGTTCATGTTACCAAAGGTTTTTGTAAAATTTCCCAAAAGATCCATCGTCTTTTATAGCTTTCGTACAATAATTGCATTTAAAGAGAATTCCATTAAAATTATGCATTGATTACACTTGACTGAATTTCTTCCTTCCTTTCATTCTCCTTTCCTTCCTTCCTCCATTCCTTCCTTCCATCTTTTATCGAGGCAACCGCGCGTACCTATCCCTCAATCCTTACCTCCATCTGTCATTACGTATTGCAATTTCGTTACTGCAATTTGGTCATCGATGGCGTTTAATTGGTCTCAGCAAGTGGCGCATTCACAAAGTGCCCATAGTTTTTCATTCCCTCTTTCCCTCTTTCCCCCCCTCAATGCCTTCACAGCGTCTCCTTCATCGGCGTCGCCGTCGCGTCGTGTCGTTTCCGTGCGGACAAAGTCAATTACGTGTCATTGTGAAAATAAAATAAAAAGTAAAGTTGTTCAAGAATTATTGTCAGTATGGTTGAGTTTGACCACTTGAAAGTCGAGATAAGTTAGTTCCCTGTCAGAATGTAAGGAACGTGAACAAATGGAAGAGAAAAAAAGATATAGTACATAGTAGTAACTTTATTTTTATCTACAGGTTAACTCTGAACTTCTGTTTCAAAATGAAGATGAATTTTAACAAAATTTCTTTATAATTGAAAGTGAGTTAATGTAACTTAAAATTTTTTTAAATGTGTATATAAAATTTAATATATATTATAGGAACTCCCATGAAAGACAGACACCTGTTCTAAGGAGATATATATACATACATATATGTATACTTAATTGTTATCTTAAGAAACTTAATTGATAATTATGCTCGATTTAATATGGATCATAATTATTCTTGCTATTTTGGAAAAAAAAATGAAGTAACTTATCAAAATACTTTCAAATTAAGATGGCAAAAATACTGATTATACATATATACATGCACATAAGGAATATACCCTTTATATATTCCAAATCTACATCTGGCTAAGCTAATCCTTTGTGACTATATAAATTTAACTATTAAAAAAAAAACAATATCAACTTCATATCTATAAAAAATAATTTCTAAAATTTATGAAAAATATTTGTAAATCAATTGCCGATCGTCATATAAATAAGCTTAAAAATTATTTAATTTCATAATTTATATAAATCTAAAGAGAATCGTTCATTAATCTGTTGATATAGTAAAATCTAACAAATGATTAATCCTAATTGATTTCATTTCATCATAATAATTTGCCAAATTGGCAATTCTAAAAGAATTTAATATTAATTGTTTTTATTTGAAATGATAAAAAAGTTGAAGAATATATATATATATATATATGGTATCATCATTTATTATTAGCTGTCAAAACACCTTTATTCCATTTAAGCTAAATCGGTTTACGAAATATAATGATTTCCCAGCACGCACACATGTACACACGCAGACACACACATACACACACAGAGTGATACAAATTCAATAGACATTTGATTTGACTTCACTTCAGACATTGCATTGAAGAGTTTCCCCATTCTTTGAATCAAATGGCTCATATTAATAATAAACGTCTATATGCTTGTATGTGTGTGGGCGTGGTGGCTTTGAGATGCTTTTGATTGATAAGGCTTCCTAAGCGTGTTTGCCAAGGTAAAAACGAGGACAACATTTTGCACCTTTTCAACAGGTTTGTCCACAATCTCTCCCCTTTCGTCTCTACCGAAACTGAGAAAATTGAAAACGAGAGTCAATAGACAGACATGGCCTTAAGGCTAGGCCTGGACTTTTGTATATATATATATATGTATATGTGTATGTGTGTATGTATATGTATGGCTTTGTGTGCGTGTGTGTGTGTGTGTATGTAATGATGGATTAAATCTATTTCAAAGGCGTGAAAGCTCAAAAGGTATGATAGTATAAAAAAGGAAAGCATATTGTGGTTACCTACCCCGGGCCACTTCAATTTAACTAAGCCAAAGGGCAAAAAGGATACAATTTGATAAAGTATATATGTATGTATATATATGTATATATACATATATCTAAATATATATCGTATTATGTATGTTGACTAATTGTCAAAGGGCTTTGGCCCTTTGTTACCTTTCCATCCTTTTGTATGTCAATGCAAATCGAAAAATCCCCCACAAGTTGTTCAGTCAAGTAAAAGATCTCTGATAATTGCGAAATGGGTTCAAAAGAAGGACATGGTATATATATATATATATACATACATATGTATATCTTGCATTGGCCGATTCTCCCCTCATCACATAGATTTGCATTAATTTACGCTCAATAAACCAAACAAGCATCACAATGAACCGTAAGAATAAATAATACATATAAACAAACACACACACGCACATGCACACGCACATACACACACAAGGACACACAGAAAAAAAAAATAAAATAAAGTAAAAGTCGAAATAGAAATAGAAAATACTTTCTCTTTGAGTTACATAAACCAAATGAAGCGTGGACCAGAAAAGGAAGGATGTTGAAAATGAATGGAGAAAGAGAAAGGAAGAGAAAGGAGAGAGAAGGGAGAGAAGTGTATGTTAGCCTCGTCTATATAAATGAAAAATTAAGTGGCCCAGAGAGTGGCAGCGTGAAAATTATAAAAGTAGTTGAACATGACAGGCAACTGTCCAAAAGCACAGGACATGATTAATGAAGATGGCTACAAAAAACAAAAAAAAAAACACAGAAAAAACAAAAAAGGAAATCGCAAAATGTACTTAGTTAAAGCTTAAATGACAAGTATATGAAACTAAATATAATAAAATAAAAATAATTAAATTTGTTACCACAGTCACAAAAACAAAAAACTGAAACTGGTAAACAATAATGCTCAGATTTGGATCGGGAGCTGATTTTGGAGTTTAGCTCTTTAAGTAAAGCCAATCCAATAACTTGAAACTATATACATATAGGAATGTATTAAAGTATGTAGTTTATAATTATGATTATATTTATTATATAGTACCTACCTGTAGTTTATATATTATATTTATTATATAGTACCTATATTATAATATATGTAAATGTATAATAATAAATATATAATAATATTATTATATGCATGACTTAAGATTCATGGCTAATCAAAACAAGTAATAATTTAGAATCATTTGGAAATAATTTAAGACAAATCTCAAAATAAAAATTTAAATAATATTTAAGAAAGTTTTAATTAATCGATTTAATTTCTTTTCTAGGCTTAAAAGGAGAGATTCCTTTCACATAGCGACAATATACTTGGGTGATATAGTATTTGTTTATACTAAAGATGCTTTTTCATTATCTTTAAGTTCGCTAACAAAATTGCAAATAATATCATTTATGATTTCAAATAAAATATTTACCATTTACACACAAAATGTAATCAAAAATTTCCAAGAAACTCACTTACAGTAACAAGTCGATAGAAAATACAAAAACGAAAGAAAATTATAGTTGGCCAAGCCAAGCCAAGCGTATGTGGTCTTTGGCCCAAAAGCACTCTACATTATTTTCAGTAAAGCATTTGAATTTGCCATGAATTATTCGGATAGTAATTAAAGGAAAGGGAAATTGTTTGGTGACCATAGATTAAACATATATCTAGATATAGTTATATTATTAATGTTAATAATATCATTAACAATTTCTCCTCTGCTGAAACTAAAAGATAATAATTTCATTGTATTATCCATTAATTAATAATTCATCTTTCTACCCTTTTCCTTACTCATGATAAATGTGAATGCAATGAAATCATAAATTTTATTTTATATAGGGTATATATCTCTATATTTTTCTTATGTCTTTCACTCTTAACTTGTCATCTTTCTATTTGTCTTCCTAATGCACTTGAGAATTGATTATAGTTTGCAACTTTACAAAAAAAAAAAAAAAAAAAAACAAGGAAAAAAAAAGAGAAGAAAAAACTCTTTACTAATTGATTTGAAAAATGTCTTTGATGAAAGTTGTTCCTTAACTTTATTCAACTCAATTCATAAAATGAATGTCCCTTACTTACTTAACAGTTGGATTGGGTAAAAGGTAGGAGAGTGGAAGGGCGCGTGTGTGGGGGGGGGTATTCAATAGATGGATGGATGGTAGCCTCTCCTCTCTTTTATGTAGCAAAAAATTTGTCTCCATCCGTTTGTCCAAACGTGTGATAATCTGGTGTTGTAATCAGCGTTATCCAACTCACTAATGGCATCCACTTTGTATGGCCATTTTCGTATGCTCCTTCTTGTTGTCCTTCTTGTCGCTGGTTGTTTTTCCTCCACTTCTTCCTTTTTGTTTGTTTTGTTGGTTTTTTTTTTTTTTGGCCATTTGTTTTTTCTTTCGTTCTTTTCGCTTCAATAACTTTTATCACTTTTAATTGGATTTTTCTTTATAGTCAACGCATGTCTTATATAAGACTAACACATGTTCAGATTGTAATTGTGTTAATGTCATGAGTGTGAGTGTGTGTGTGGGGAAAATGTGGTAGGAGGCGTGTCATTGCCTTGTTGTTTTTTTTTGTTGCCATTTTGTGACATCAGGCTAATACCCTGGGTATGCCATCGGTGTTGTTTCTCCTTATTGTTGCATGTGTTTCCTGGTCGAAACAATTTTTTTTGTTCAACTTTTTCTCTTCCTGTTTTATTTATTTATTTTTTTTTTTTGTGTTTTACATTCAATTTTCTTAATTGCTTCTTAATGTATGTACAAGTACTATTATATTCATGTACAATATATATATATATATATATAAATATTTATCTATATCTAAACTTAAAACAATGTTGACACTTAAAAATTGGACATTATTCTTATTTTCTTAGGTTGAAATTAAAAGGAATAAAGGATAAGGTCATGTCAGTTTCAAATTTGAATCAACTTGGTATTATATGATATAACAATTCTGATATATAATATAAATATTATTTTTATGTATATATACAATTGGGGTTGAAAATTTTTTGATCTTTCACAGATTTTCCTTAATTTTTCTTTTTAAATGTTTTTTTAATATGTATTTCGAAATTTAATATCAATTTATTTTGATAATTATTCTTATTTGTTATCTATAAAACTATATGCATATGTATATGGTATATATATTTAATTTTTAAATAGTATATTCTTGCAGATAAAAATGAAAGCGTAGTATTTATGGTCATTTTGTTAATAAACTTTTATGGCAAAGTCAAGTACATATTTGAGCACTTCAATAAGTAATTGATAAACGCATTTAATTGAGTTATTTAATCATTAAGCAAATCATTCCATTGTTATGCCAACAATAGAGTTTCATTGAATTCCATTTACCGCATTCTTAACGGAGCCCTCTCTCATAATATAATTTATAATCAACTCGTAATTAAAGACCATCCTGCCACCCCCACCCCCCCTTCCCCACACCTTTTAAGGATGGGACTACCAAACGAGATGAGGCATTTGGAAATTCTAAAAGATGCATTGCCTAGACTTTTATCTATCTATATATCTTTCTATTCCTCTCTCTCTCTCTCTCTCGCTCTCTATGATTATTAAGTATTCACGTAATTATTAAACAGGCTAACGCCTAGTAAAAGTTCTATTCCTCTCTATATACCCTACTTATATATATATATATATATATATATATATATATATACCTTGGTTCTTGTACAAAAAACAGCCATTAATCATTATCTGGCGCCATCTTCTTCATATAGCTGAGTTCTATTGCCTTCTTTATGCCTTCTGCTAACTTGGGTTTAGCTCATTTATCTGTATCAAATCAATTAGCGAGTACCTTGGGGGGGATGGCCACCTTTTTCCTTTCGATGGCTACCCCAAAAAACGTCCTTTTTCTTGCTACGTGCCAATTTGGCTCGTTTTGCTCGCTCATTCGTAAATCTAAACAAATCATCAATTTTCACAAATTATACGCTCTCTCTGGCAGTTGAAAAATAAAAAAAAAATAAAATAAAAAGAAATCCTAAGGAAAATGGTCCTTTTAGCCAGGCAGTCAGCCAACCGTTGTTGCTGCTGTTGTTGCTGCTGTTGTTGCTGTTGTTGTGCTGTGTTGTGTATCCTGTCCTTCAGCCTAATTGCTTGACTGTCTTTTTATTCGAGTTTCGTTTGCCGCGTTTCCTGATTTCTGTCATTTGTTTTTCATTGTTTGGTGCCGCTGTTCATTTTACATTTCATTAATTAATGTCAATGGTCGACGAACTTTGACATATTGAGCTTTGAGTTTTGTAACAAGCGTTAAGTAGAGATTAAGTTAAGAATAGGTATAAGTCGCAGATGTTAATCAAATATATAAACACAAACACAAACACAAGCACTAACACGAGGGGTAAATACAAATTAATAAAATCTTTTTGAAAATAGTTGAAAATCAAAAATTTTAAGAGCGCATACGCATGTATATGTGTGTGTGTGTCTGTCTAATTAATAATTATCAATGATTAACCTAAAATAAACTACTCGACTCTTAAAAAGTCAAATCAATTTTAGATCAAAAATAGACCCATTCAAATTGATAACCGTCTCTCGTATACTCCCATTCAATTGTGATAAGCGAATACGCAAGCATTTGTTTTAACCACTTTTAATTATTAACAAAACAAAAACAAAAACAAAAAAAAAAAGAGACAAAAAAAAAACCCCGTGATATCAATTCAACAATGGCTAGCAAAGACTATTTAAAGATGCCACCAAAGTGGACTAGTTGTTAAAAAGTGAAATGAAGTATCTTGGTTACATTTTGCTATTGCTAGCATTGGCCGCATCCTCTGTCTGGGGTCGTGTGTCCTATCCAGAAGTTGAATTGCCACCAATTGTCTTTGATGATGAGAAAATTCAACAGCGTGCCATCTATGTGAATCCAGCTGAAATTCAGGCCGAAGGACGTGCGGCTGGTAAGACTGGCAAAAGAAGAAAAAAAAAAGGCTATACTATACAAATTCATCGGATATAATAATTGGATCTTTTGTTTTCTTTTTTTGTTTTTGTTTTTTTTTTTTACCGTTTCATTCACCTGCAGCTTGCAGCGTGACCATACGCGGTGGTTTGCCACAACCTCAGCCAATTTATTTGGTAACCGATTCCGAGAGCTTCTATCCCTTCTCCGATGTTGGTGTCCTTGAAGTGGAATCTGGTGGCACTTTGCAACTTTGGTGTCCGGGTACATTTACTACACATTCCGAAACTCTATTGACAGCCAAATGTGTTAGTGGTACAACTTTCCAAGTTGATGGCACCAATTATGAGTTCAAGGATCTATATTGCAAATCCTGGCCAGCATTTAAGGTATAATTCTCATTTAAAATGATTTCATTTCCATATATATGTATATATTATATATGTATATAGGCCTATAAAACTGGAGCAACATGTAATGGTGGTGCTGTGATTCGTGTCGGTTTCGAAATCACATCATCTCGTTTCGCTGAGGATATGCAAATCTGTTTCAATGAGGAGGAGGAAGTGACACGTTATACACGTCATCAATTGTTCCCTGGTAGTAATTATTATCAAACAGGTGTCGATCGTATTACCTTTACCACAGCTGGATTCTTTAATGGCAAAAATGTTGATAAATTGTATACACAGGCAACCCAATTGGAGACAATTAATAATGATTTGGGTGGCGATGCTGCACAATATTTTGATAGCTCATCGAATGTATATTTGGCTCGTGGCCATTTGGCTGCCAAGGCTGATTTCGATTATGCCGATCAGCAGCGTTCCACTTTTCTGTTTATCAATGCTGCACCACAATGGCAAACCTTTAATGCTGGCAATTGGGCACGTGTTGAGGATGGTCTACGTGCTTGGGTATCAAAAAATAAGATGAATGTCAATTGTTATACTGGTGTTTGGGGTGTCACTACTCTGCCCAATAAGGATGGTGTTGAGACCCCATTATATTTGGCCAAAGATTCTAACAATAATGGTCTAATCCCAGTACCAAAAATATATTTCCGTGTGGTTATTGAGCCATCGACTCATCGTGGTATTGTCTTTGTTGGTGTCAATAATCCCCATTTGACCATAGAGCAAATTAAACGTGATTATGTCATTTGCACAGATGTCGGTGATCAGGTAACCTATATCAATTGGAAAAAGGATGACATTAAAACTGGCTATTCATATGCCTGTGAGGTTGCCGAATTCTTGAAAACTGTTAAACATTTGCCAGCTCTAACTGCCAAGGGTGGTTTGTTGGTCTAGACATTTGTTAAATAAAATGATTAACCATTTTTTTTTATTCAAATAATAACTCATGTTTCATTTAATCTCAAATTAAAAAGAAATAACGAAAAGGTTACCCGAAAAGGAATTTATAATATATATTGTTTTTTTTTAATAAAAAAAATAAATTTAAAACTTAAAGCTTTTCAATCTTTTCTTTCAATTTAAATGACAAAAATTGTTTGACAATATATATTTATTGGATTTTGTTTTTGTTTTTGTTGTATTGTATAAACAGAGAATTAAATTTTAGTGTTTAACTTTGCCGTCTTCTTTTAAATGATAGTTTCCTCATCAAAATCTGTCAAAAGTGAAAAAAATAACTAATTTCTTGTTTCACAATGGATTTTCGAAATTTTTTATGTTTGATTACATATTTTTTACTCATATTTCCTATAGACACGGAATTAACATATCCATTGAATTATCGTAGAAATCATCGTGTCAAACGGATATCAACGCCCCAGTTTAATGAGAATATAACATTTGGTCTGGCCAAATATGTGGTTTCAATACGATCACGTACACCACGAAAATATTTTGGTGATAATCATTTCTGCGGTGGAGTTATAATATCACTTTCATTTATATTAACAGCGGCCCATTGTACCATGGAGTGGGTGTATAAATTAAGTTTATTTTTGTTTTTTTTTTGTTTTTTTTGGGGGTATTTTCAAATATATTTATTAATCGAATTGATCAATTTTACAGTAAACGGAAAATAATGCATCGTAGTCGTGTACTTCTGGTGGTTGCTGGTACAGTAAATAGACTGAAATATCTGAAAAATGGAACAGTGAATGCACCGGTTAAACAAGTTTTTGTACCAGAAAATTTTACCATGTATAATACAAATAATATTGCATTAATACAATTATCGGAGGACCTGCCAACAAATAATCCAAGTATAGCAGTCATTAAATTGCCAACATCAGAACCAGAAACAGGTATCAATTATACAGTATTGGGATGGGGTAGAATGTATAAAGTGAGCCAATATTTTTATAATTATTTGTGTATACGATATATGTGTGATTTTTATAATTTCCTTTCCCTTCTCCCTTTTTCTTTTCTTTTTTTATTTATTTTTTCTTTTCTCTTTTTTTTTTATTTTCTTTTTTTTTTCTTGTTTTTTTTTTTTTTATTTTCGTGTTTTTTTTTTTTCTTGTTTTTTTTATTTTCTTTCTTTTATTTTTTTTTTTTTTTTTCTTTTCTTTTTTTTTTTATTTTTTCTTTTCTTTTTTTATTTTTTCTTTCCTTTTCTTTTTTATTTTTTTTCTTTTCTTTTCTTTTTTCTTTTCTTATCTTTTTTTATTTTTTCATTTTTTTTATTTTATTTTTCCTTTCTTTTTATTTTTTCTTTTTCCCCCTTTTCCATTTTCCTTTTTTTCTTTTTTGTTTCTTTTTACAAACTTTTCTTTTATTTCTTTTTTCTTTTTTCCTATTTTCTCCATTTTTTTTCTTTTTTTCAATATGTATAGGGTGGTCCCTTAGCCTCGTCAATACTGCATATTGAAGTCTTAATGTTAAATCGTTCAAAGTGTGATAGTATGCTAAATGTTTTTATGCCGGAAATGATGTGTGCCGGTAATTTGGATAATGGTTTCGATGAGAATCCTTGTGCCGGCGATACAGGTGATCCAATGATCTATAATGATACAATCTATGGTGTTGTTAGCTATCGTATAGGATGCGGTTCAACAACTTTACCATCGGTATATACAAATGTATTTTATCATTTGACTTGGATCAATGAGATAATGTCAAATGCGTCTGATGTATTAATCTATAGGATTTGGCTTTTATTAATGATACAGGTTGTGATTTTTCTTTTCGGGAATTTATTTCAAAAGTTTTATTTCAATTTTGACCTATATTAAACCAGCAAACCATTCACTGAGAATTCAGGCAAATGATCAACTTTATGTCTAAAATCATCCACAGTACAAGCATAGGAATAACCAGCACTAATATCTGTCTTTTTCCAGCTAATCCAATCGATCTCATCGCTAACATCATCACACAGAATATAATCACGTTTAATCTCATCCAAACTTAAATGGGGATTATTGACACCAATGAGTACAATACCCTTTCTTGTTGATGGTTCAATAACAACACGGAAATATAATTTTGGTACTGGAATCAAACCATTGCCATTATGATCGTGTGATAAATACAATGGTGTCTGATGACCATCCTTATTAGGCAATGTTGTAACACCCCATACACCAGTCCAGCATTCAACATGTTTGTTACTCTTGCTAACCCATGCCCTAACACCATCCTCAACACGTGCCCAATTGCCAGCATTGAATGTTTGCCATTGGGGTGCAGCATTGATAAATAAAAATGTGGCACGCTGTTGATCGGCATAAACAAAATCAGCCTTGGCACCCATATGGCCACGTGCCAAAAACACATTCTTTTGTGAATCAAAATAACGTGCCGAATCCATGTCAAGTTCCTTATCGATAGTCTCCTTTTGCACAGCCTGTGTATACAATTTATCGACATTTTTGCCATCAAAGTAGCCACCGGTGCCAAAATTAATACGATCCACACCAGTTGCATAATAATTGTTACCAGGATCTAATCTATGATAGACATAACGTGTTACCTCTTCATCCTCATTGAAGCATACCTCGTATTCGGTGGCGAATCGCGAATCGGTTAGTTCAAAGCCAACATGAATAAGCGTGGTGCCGCCATTGCAACTTTTTCCAGATTTCTTGCCAACAAAAGCAGGCCATGAGCTACACTTGATCTCAGAGAGATCATGATCCTTATCATCAATTTTAAATTTGGTACCTTCAACACATTTTGCTGTCACCGATTTACCAGATAAGGGTGATGCCAAACTGCTTGTGCAGGCAAATTCAATGGTCTTATCCTTTTCAATATCCACATGACCACTATCAGAGAAATCATAAAATTCCGATGTACCCGGTTTGATTAGCAAAGGTTGTGGATCCTTCAATTCAGAGCCTCGAATTTTAATTGAGCAACCAGCTAAAAAAATAAATAAATAAATAGAAAAAAAAAACGAAACGGAAAATAAAGTAAAAATTAAAGCTAAACTACTTATTTGTTTGGACTGAAACGTGCTTATTGTAACATACCAGCTCTTGTTTGAAATTCATTCACCTCAACTGGAACTTCGGGAACTAATTCATCCCATGACAGATCCTTCACTATTGGCACTTGTCTGGCCTGACATTGTAACAATAGTAAAGCAATCGACCCAATCAATAATAGACCCTTCATCATGAAGAACTTACTAACTGGCTTCTGGAAAACCCAGGCGCTTATAAATGAAATTCGAGAGTGTGTTTGCTGATTAGATTCTTAATTTTGATTGTTAAACATGTTTACTCTTGAAGAGATATCATTACGTTGATAATTTCACGTTTCGCTCGTGCCATTTCATTACGTTTCATAATGATATTTCTTTTTTGTTTTCAGTTCTTTTTTTTCTATTCTTTTTACACTTGTTATCAGTTAATTAATTTTTGGCTTAGACGTCAGTATTTTCAATTGCCAATCAATTCACGTGACCCGCACGTTTCTTTATTATTTTGGTTTGCGTAGATAATTATTTGTTTTTGTATTAAGATTTAATATTTCTGTTTTATAGTGCACAACTGTACTTGACAAATGGAAATAACAAATTTTATTTTTCCTTTAAACGTTAAATAATATATAACAATTAAATAACATTTAATCATAATTCAGTTTCAAAGTTTCTGTATATCTCTTCATGATAAGAAGAATTTCCTAGTCCGATACTTCAATGCCAGAGTATGATTTTTATATTTATTTAGTATACATATGAATGATGGGTATGTACATATATACTGGCTTCTTTAATTCGTTACGAACGATTCACTTAGAAAATGAATTCTGAAATTATTTTGAATATATATTGATATGTAAATTTCTTACCTGGCTGTCTTTAGTTCATTTTTTCTTTTGTAAACTTTTGCCAAGAAAACGCATACCATTAAAATTATTCCTAGGAATAAAAATATCATGTTGGGACCAAGATTTTCATGTTCCTTTATACTCTTGAGTAGCTGTCGAAATAATTGCATTGGTTCATTATTTGTATCATAATTGATTGGAGTCCTACAGGATGGCAAATATTCGTTAATTTTTTGTTGATCCTCATAAGCTTTCTCTTGAAGTGGTATATACGATGTGGTTAATACACGGGATCGAGCTAATCCGCGTTGCCGCCAAATCCCAACACTACGGCATAGCGGTATATCCTTTGGATCCTTAGAACTATTATTTGTTCCTACAATATTAATTTGATTCACCCCGACTGTGTAGTTTTTTAGTCTCTTCAGGCGAACAACTAGTTTCATTTCTGGTTGAATGGAGCATTCAGGAACAGAACGTAAATTTCTGTTAGTTCTTGGATTCCTTAATATGGTCCTTGGGGTGACTTGTTCTCCGTCTTTTTTTTTCATAGCAGGAATGTCACGTTTCTTTGCCCTAGTCATTTTTACGTGACGAAAAATTCATCATTCAACAAAAATAAGCAAAAAAACGATGATATCCTTTACGCATAGATTCAATATTCTTTTTGTCGAAAATAAATATAGATGAAAATTTCGATTCCGATAATTCCGTAATCCTTATATTTCTTGAACTTGAATGGAAAATGAATGAATTCGAACTGACTTGATCATGAAATGATTTTGAAATTATATTCAATGAATAAATGATACATTCATTAAATATATACATATATATATATACCTAACCTGCCCCCGAATCGAAAAGGAAATTTCTTCATATATCTTCACAAATATCAATTTTTTTTATTTAATTTATTCTTTGTTTTGTTTTTTTTTTTGGGTTTGTATTTTTTTTTTGGTTTCTTTTTTATGTATACATTATTAACTCACATTTTGTTTTTGCTAGAACTACGATTTTAGTTTTCTTTTTGAAAGTTTTTTTTTTGGCGCAACTGTACTTTTTGCATCAACTTATGGTATTATTATTATTATGTACAACAACTAATTTTGGGTTTTTTTTTTCGACAGTATACGTTCTACATTATTTACAAACTAATTTCATTTTGCATTAATTTATTCATTATTGTTATGTATTTATGTATTTTTTTTTGTTTTTCTCAAAAGCATTTTTTTTAAACATTTAAAACGTTTATTTTGCATTTATTATAATTATTGTTTTGGAAAACTTGGCAATTTTATATTAATGTATATATAGACATGCATATGCTCATATGTACATATATAGTATATGTATATATGTACACATATGCATCTGTGTATATGTATATGTGTATTACATTTAAAGCTTTCATTTTGAGTATTTTTTTTGTTTTTTTTTTTCTTTTTTTTTTTGAAAGTTTCATAAAATGAATTTTATGTATATTTTTGAAATTTTATTTTTGCTGTTTTGTACATGTTTCTTCTTTTTTTTTTACTGGTGAGAGTGGCTAAAACATCGGAATCGATCGATCGATCTATCGATATTTGTTATATTTATAATATTTTTTGTTTTTTTTTTTTCTATTTTTTGGATCTATTCTCTCGTTTTTTATTTTGTGTTTATTGATAAGTATTTTTTTCTTTTTTGTTCTGCTTGATATTTCAAAGATATCTCATATCTTCTTTCATGTTTTTGAGTCCTTTACATGTCCTGTGATTCCTTTCTCTCTATTGCCCAGTTAGCATTTCAAAGTTTTCCAATATATATATATATATATATATATATTTTGTTTTCTTTTTATGGTTGTGTATTATTTCGGTTTCTATTTATTTAATTAATTTTTTTTTTTTTTTTTTTTACAAAAATAGAGCCACTTGTGCGTAAATTTCCACGGCCACTAATAGACCCATTATGGATAAATTTACAGCGCAGTAGACGCGTCGCAATGAACGTCTGCGTTGACGCTGACCACAACATTTACCAGAGAAACGGACGATCTTCGTGCGTTTACATTCCATATGCTCGCTCGTGTTAGGATCGCGGTTGTCGTTCTCGCTGTCGCTGTCGCTGCTGTTGCTGTTGCTGTTGCTGCTACTGTTTGACTCTGTGTCACTGGCACATTCACGCCCACTTTCGGTTTCATTTCGCCCATTTGCAGCACTCCTCCCATTGGTTGTAATTCCATTTCCAAGTTTGCATGGCGGCCAATGTCAAACCGACGCCAGCGATGAACTACTATCATAAGCAACCAACAATGAGTCATTTTCATCACTACCACTGCCCGCACTGCGTTCCGATTCATTAATGACCTCCAATTGGGTTTGTGGACGAGCGATTTTATATTTATTATGACGCTTATTGATTAGAACACTGCGTATATTATTATTAGTACGTCGTCCGCCACTACCACCGTCACGCCTTTGTCCTTTGACACGTGGTCGTGGTCGGGAACGTGTCTTGGATGGAATACTTGAACCAAGTATTCTACAATCGGCATCATCATTCTGCTGATGCTGCTGCTCCTGATGTTCAATTTCTAACTGATGTTGATGCTGTTCCTGTTCCGTCATTTCCTCATCATCATAGTAATCATAATAGTCATCGTAGTCATAGCCAACCACATCATCTTCGGTATCATTACCATCACCATATGCTGCCTCATCGTCATCATCATCATCGTCATCATCGTCATCATCATTGTAGTCAAAGTCAAAGTCGAAAATGGCACAACAGCCGCTATTCTCCATATCGGCATTATAGCGATGCCTCGAACGACGTTTGGAATGCGAACGGGACGTGCTGACACTCTTGTACATGGGTGCAAATATGGCAGTCTTGGCCTATATTAAACAAAAAGAAAAAAAACCAAAAGAAAAACCAACAAAAATAGAGGCAAACAAATAAAATAATGGAATGTGGAACAAAATGATGACAAAAAAAAAATAAAGACAAAAAATAAACAAGGAAGAGACAAGTTGCCAATATTAAAGATATATTCAAAACTCAATTGCTATAACAATATATACTCGTATTTGTTATATCAAAAGTCCCACTTAAAGCAAAAAAAAACTGTTTTTTAGTCAGTCTTATTCGATTAAAGTAAGTTTTGAAACCACAAATGTATTGGATTTTGTTTCAAAAAGAATATAAAATGTTGTAAATTACAATTTCAGACTTACCTCCGGTCCACGCCAGGTAATGCCAGATCTTACTAGATTATAGAAACGTAAAACACCCCACATGGCTAGCACCTGTTTGATTTAGTACATGTTCAAAGTGAAAATGAAAGAGAGAGAGAGAGAGAGTGAGAAATATTGAGTAACATCATAAATCCCAATTAGTCGATATGTATTTGCACTTTGCCTCCAACTTTTATATACTCCAAATGAAATTCACATATTGGGTGTACATTCCCATTCGCACTTTTCAATTTTTTTTTTTTTATTTTGTTTCCATTCTGTTTTATGTTCTCTAACATAGACGTTAATGGATTTTGCTTGTAATTAAATTATTTATTGTATTTATTGATGTCAGACAATTGAAAATGGGAAAGGGGATTCAAGGACATGGCATGCTTATCCATGTGTTTTCAGCAGATGTCACATAGATAGATACAAGCAGAAATACATATATACATACATACATACATACATACATACATACATACATACATACATACATAAATACATGTATGGATGTATCTTAGTCGAGTTCAAATTTTTTTTACTACACATCTCAATTTCTTTTCAATTGTCAATTTGACAACCACACAGACACACCAAAAAAGGGTCATGGTCGAGAATATATATACTTATATACTTATATATGTATAATAATGAACTCTAATGTATTTTTTTTCGAAATCGAAATATCAAGACAAAATTTTAAGATGGATTCGATTTGAAATTTTATTTGAAGTAATTTTGGTTCGAATTTATAAATGAAGGTATTATGCTATCTCTTATTGGATTATTTTGGGGGCAGTTTATTTTCCATTGAATTGATTTGATTTCGAATTCATAATAATTATAAAGAATTCAATTTCTACCAATTCCCATTATCGGAGAAATGTTTAACCTTTTTTTTTTCATATCATCTTTTTAATATGCAATTAAACTAATGAATTGTATAAATTTTATATTCTTACTTACATTTATGAAAGCTCGAGCTATAAAAAATGCCACTTCTGCCTTACACAAGGCATCAAATTGCTGTAAATAAAATGAGAAATAGAGCATACGGAATAGATTTAAAAGTTAATATTTAATTAAAAAATTATGCCATATTTAATTTGCAATTATGAGCAGCTGCCAAAAACACAAAACGAAAAACTAAAAACAAAAAAGGAGAAAAGCAAGAAAAAAAAAAAACTTTTGGGTAAATTTCCCTCTTTACACCTTCTATTTAAAATAGAAGTGGATGATGCCCTCCTCCTTCTCCTCCTCCCCTGTGCTTCCCTCAAAATTTGAAAACAATTTTTATACCTCATGGTGATTGGGCAAAAGGGTATATTAAGCTAAGTAAAACTTATTTAAATTAATAACATTATAATTAAGGGTTTCTTTAGAAATAGAATTGTAATATTGCGAAAAGTATAGTAATAGGTTTAAAAAAAGACTTAATTTTTTATTAATCATACGACATGTTGGCATATAGATTTATAATATGTATTCAAAAGCGAAAGGGTATCTTTTGAGTTAAAACTAAATTATTTGCAATATCAGTGTTTTTTAAAATACTAAGAATTATTTACGATTTGAATCCAGTTTATTTTCCCATTTCCTATTTGTCGATAATTTACTAAACTATTCTTAGTTTACAATATAATAGGTATTTCAAAGACTATCAAGTTTACTTTACACCAACAACTTTTCCGTATTTTTTTTTTCATGCTTTGGCATGCAAATGAAAAGTTAAACCATAAACTGAGAACAGGAGCGGAATTGAGATTATTAAAGAGAGATTTAATTATGATTTAGTTGAGAAATTCGGTGATTTACTATTTCATCTAATAGTGTTTTATATTTGTTTATTCTGCAGATTGAATATCTATATAAATGGGATATGAAGAGTGTTTATATAAGGGGAGGTAAGTGTATAGCTAATTTATTACTCTAACGATAAATGGTTCAATCAGTAATGTTATTATTCCTTTTTCTATTTCTTATCATTCTTTTCAAAGCTCTGACTTTTCCTTTACTTTTTGAAGTATTAAAATCAGAGAATATTTAAATAGGTTTCACTTTATCTATTGTTCATATTTAGATATGCCATTTTCATTTTTAAAATTTTTTTATTTTTATTTTTATTATCGGCAATTAGGATTCCTTTTACAAGTTACCACTCCTGGCCTGTATTCTACAAATTTTCCCCAACACCGCAAAAAAAAGAAAAAAGAAAAAACTTTTCGAAGCAACAAAAACATGAATTTTTACCTTTACAATTGCAATAAATTATGCATGAGGTGACAATTTTGTAAAATTTTCTTTTCTGTTTCTTGTTGTTGTGTTTTTTTTTTTTTTTTTTTTTTTTTTGGTCGGTGTGTTTTTGGGTGAGCACAAAAAAACAAAGCACAGAAAAAAAGCAGGAAAAAAAGCAGAAGTAGATGTGATGGGCTGGCAGGGGTAGGTAAATAAAAACAGGACACGTTTGGTAATAGAAAAATCCGCAAAAAAACAACGAGAAAGAAAAACAAATGTCATAGACATAGACAAACAAGAATGAAGAAGAAAATGGTGCAGAAAAATGCCCAACTCATTGCATATGTGAAAATGTAAACGGGCCACTGTCTCTGACAGTATCTCAGTCAGTCCTGTCTGTGTCCTGTGTGTCTCTGTGTGTCTCTGTGACTGTGTGTGTGTTCGTACACAGATACTATATACTTCCTCCCTGCCTATTCTATTTCATGTTCTCTTCTTTTCCTCCCCCCTGTTTCCACTGTGTTTATGTCGAAAGCTTTGGTCCGCTTTGACTTTGTCGCTTGTTTTAAGTGCGTGTGTAGTGGCCTCTTGTGTGTTTTCATTCGCATTCTTCCGTTGTTGTTTTTTATCCTTTTCTATTTTTTCTTTATTTTTTTTTTCTTTTTCTGTTTCATTTGCTTCTTCGCCTTCTTCTATATTTTTTCGCCCTCGAGTTTTTGTACGCTTCATTGGGCATTGTGTGAAAGGCACTTTGGTTGTGATTAGATTATGTAGAAGAGAAGAGGAGGGGAGTCATAAAATGAGTGAGACAAGAGCTTTCATGTTAAGACTAGAATATCGACTAGTTTCATAAGTAATGCATTCTTAAAGAAAGTTTCAATAGAAACACTAAATATGTTATTACGAGCTCTCATTATTTAATGGATACTTATATGTATATGGTGATGTCAATATAACTTGTTGATCTTTTCTAACTATTTTAATGGACTATTGATCTATCCTTTATCAAAAAGAAATCATCATTAAAATGATTAATATATTTAAAAGTTCTGGTTCTTTGTTATACATCTGTCATTGTACCGATGAGACTACTTTATATATGTCACTCAGCAGATATGGGATCAGATCGAGCGATCGTTTGATGTTTGTGAAAGATCTAAGTTTCCATTTTTTTAACTTTGTAAGTACCAATCGAAAAAATGTATTAAAACATTTTTTAACTTAAATTTACATATAATCCATGTAATCAAATACAATTCATTTCATCTCATTTAATTAACTTTCCGTTTTTTTCTTATTCTTTTGATTATCTTTTTTTAATTAATTAACATTCAGTTTTTAAAATTTTCTTCTATTAGATTGCTTTTATATATATGTATATGAATGTATGCCTATGTATATATTTCTAACCATTTTCCATTAGCCTGTTGCATTCACATGTAATATTTGTAAACTTTTCCGACTGTCATATCCTGCAGTCTAAACCAGCTTACCTACCTCTCTCCCCTCCCCAACCACTCACCATGTCATGCTGTAAATGCATTTAACTATCATCAACTTCCGACCATAACCTCATACTACTATATCGGTACAACCTTTTGTTTAATAGAACAAGAAGCGAATGAACATGAAGAGAGTATGGGTTGGGGGGTTGGGGGGCAAACAAACAAAAATGAAAGAAAGAAAAGTGAATTGAACAGAACCCATGACGTTTTACATATGTAACAGATACCACTGAGACTGTTGTTATTTTTCTAGCTTGTCGACGACGTGGTAGTTCGTTGGGGCCTTTTGTAATTTATTTGTTTGCTTTGTACCGCATTGTTTCCATTGATTTATGCCTTCAAATGCCTACTACTCCCCTTCCAAAACCCTCCCATCCTCCCACCACCCCTATAGACTCCATCAACTAGCGTGTTCCCATCGACATTCCCCATTGTCTCAACTATTCAATATCTGTTTCTATTCAATGGGGAATCCTTTTGTGTGAAATGCTTTTCTTCTTTGGGTTTTTTTTTTTTTTTTTTTTTTTTTATTCTTTTTGCCATTAAACAAATGGTTTTACCTTTTAAATATGCATTAAAAATGCTTCAATTCCCTGGCGAAATTCATCGCATACACTTATACGCATTTAATATAAACTCACCTTATTTACATGATCACGCAAAACATTTGAGTAAACCATGGCGACAGCTTCCAAGGCCATAAATGTTATATAACCAATTATCCAGGGTACAATTAGGCCGGGGTTTTCCTATGGGTGAATGGTTTGTAGCAAATATAAGAAAGTTAATACATATATATATATAGAGAGAGAGAGAGAGAGACACAGACACAATATATATATATATATATATATATATATATATATAGAATTTATATTTAATTAGAGTTATTGATTGTGTTTGGTAACTATAGAGAGAGACAGAGAGGATGAGAGCTGAGAGAGTGAGAAATTTATTCTGTAATTTATCTCCCATTGGAGATTTTTACCTTTGATTGAATTTTTGCCGCTTTGGCGCGTGCTTTTATATTATTTTGTGGGTTGCATTTTGTAGCAACCAATCTCACTCCCCTCACCACTCTCTTCGTTTCCTCTTCACCCACATATATTCTTCTCTTTTCTCTATTTTGGTTTGGCTGCTGTTGACAGTTTTAGCCTCGTATGTGCGGCACATGAAATTTATTTATTTTTTTTTACCCATTTATATCTGAGTAAATTGGTCTACTTTGAGTCAAATAAAATTTGAAAGCGTGTATGGATATATAGCTTTATATTTATATATATATATACATTTTTTTTATGGTTGCAGCTTAACTAGTTATATAGTTTAAAATTCACTTTTAACTTTGTTTTAAAGTTGGGGTGAAAATAATATACACAAAAATAGACTTAATTAAAAGTGTATAAGCTTTCATGTGTAAAAGATATTTGTGCATTTGTTTACGCGTGTTTGAGCATTAGCTTTACCCATAATACACACGTATGTATGTTTTTATACTATACATACATATATGTCCCGGTTATATGCAATTTAGAACTAATGTTCTATGCATTATTAACGCTCATCAGATGCACGTCGTCAAATCCTTTGGAAACTGTAATTAATTTGCACAATGTATAGCATACATTTTGGGGCAGTTTGCGGGATCTATTTTGAAATTAAAAAATTCCACACAAAACGCAGACTAACACGACGACAGAACAGAAAAAGAACAAAACAAAAAAAAAAAAACCCCAAATGTAACCGAGAAAAAAAAAAAAAAAAAAAAACTCATGTGTAATCTTTGTCATGTGTCGTCGACAGTCAGTTAGAGCGCGAGTGAACGAGCGACCGACCGAGCGAAAGGCATCTCCTTCTGATGGAGACCCATTTCGCTCTGGATCCCAATTGTGTGACAAATTGTCTACATTTTACAAGGGACTGTCAATGGCATTTCTCTTATTTCATTTTTCTTCTTTTTTTTTCCCCATTTTTTCTTTTTTTTTTCGGTTGGCCCCAAGCCATTTTGGCATGGTAATACTGTTACTCTTTAAGTTCGGATGGCTATATATACATATGTACATACATATGTACATATGTGCATTAATACAAGTCTCTGAGTGTATATAATTTGATGAATAGAAGTAGGTAGCTAAACGAAAGATAACTTTAAATGTACCTACTATGTACATTAAAGTATTTGAGATAGATTGAGGTTGAGTAAAGCATTGAAAATTGCAAATATTGAATTTAAAGAAACCTTAAATCAAATTTTTCATTCTATGTGGTCATTAAAAAATCAGAAAATATTTAGTTTGATTATTTCTTCTGGAATTATGAGGAAATTTATATTTTAAAGTTTTGCTTAGCAACTATTCCCAATATCAATGTTAATATCTATATTTAACTATGTAATACATTGATATATACTACAGATTTTTGAAAATTAATATTTATTAAAACTTAAAAAATCTTTTCTTAAATCTAAAACATTTATATTCTATAAATGAATTTCTTCCTTTTTAACTTCCTAAACCAAAAGATATATATAGTAGTTATGTATCCTAAGTTCTTGTATAACAAGTGTATATACTCTTCGGTATCAGCAAGGCATTCAATTCAATTGAATATTGGGCGTGTCATACGCCCACTATTTTTATTTTATTTTTTTATTTTTATTTTTTATTTTTTTTTCTGTTGTGGACGAATTGCGTAATTTACATTTGAATGGCCTTTGTTTGCGCTTTGCTCTCAGGTAAACATTTCCGTTACAAAATTCGCATAATTTGTGTAATATTTGACTTGGAAGTTATTTGATTTACCTCAATCAGAATGCGAGTACATAAGTATATGTATATTGTTTACCAAAACGTATATATAGAAGATGTAAGTCGAGAATATACATACAAATGTATATGTATGTATGTACATATGTATATTGTAAAATGCCCAAAAGCCTTTAATCAAATATCATCAAACAACATAGAGAGTGTAAGAGAGAGAGACAGAGAGAGAAAGAGAGAGAGAGGGAAAAGGACTTACCCGACATATGCCAAATATCAACACAATGCTCAGCAATATCATGGACATTTGTGTGCCAATTATGGCAAAATATGCAATTTGTACACCTGTAAATATATATGTATATATATATATATATGTAAATTTAGACAATAAAACAAGAATTAAAACAAATATGTATTAAAATTTAAGACTTATATTGCTGCCAAAAACACATTTATTCTCAGTTTTTTTTTTGCTTTGTTCTTTTGTCTTTGTGTGTTCGTTTTGTCTTTTTTTTATGATTTTCTATTTGTTTGCTGTGGATGTGTGGTAAATGGATTGAGTTGAACAAAATAGGATAACAAATAATTCAAAGAATTTTACGATAAATGAAATCCGAATGGTATGTTAAATTTTTTAATATATTTTGTTAAATGAGCATTTGTGTGTCACTTTTGTTAGCAATTGTCGAAAGTCGAAAATAAATTTGATATGCATATACACACATATATATAGATGTGTATGTACATCATGTTTCAACTGAATTTTTAAATTAAAAATGAAAAATATAAATGTAATATGATGAATATTTTGTTTTGCCATTAAAAGTGTTAAATCTGTTAATTTGTGAAAAATCCAAGTAAAAAGTTCAAAGTAGTATAAAATTTTAAGATTAGCTTTTTATTAGTCTATTTGACTTTGTATTATGTTTAAATGGAACTTGTTTAATAATGGACTCTTTTTGGTTTTGTTTAATCTTAAGCTACTTAAAGTCTTAACTCAATTTTATAGTCTGCAAGACAAATAAAAATAGAATGTAAATTTTTCATTTTTGGCACATAAATCTTCAATAAACAACAAACAATTAATAGACAATTAGCTAATGATAATCCCATTCTCTATTCTCTATGCACGAAATCTAATATGTGATTCAATTTATTACTTTTATATTTATGTAGTATATATTAGTTGGTGTTGTTCTCTAACTACTAACCAATAGTTAGTTCGTTATTAATGCTAAAATTAAAATTGTAATATTAAAAGCCTGAGCCTGATTAACAATCAATGATATTAAATAACCATCTACTATATATTTAACGTAATTTAAATCAATTTTGTATAAAAAAAAGTTCTGTGATTTAACTAAATCAAATTTGCTTTAATTTTTCTTGACTTTTAGCCATTTATAATGTAATCTCTGATGTTGCAACATTGTTCTTTCGTCACACGCACACTCACGCTTACACACACACACACACACACACACACACACACACACACAAAGGCAATCACTTGTTTATTATGCCTTGGTGTGTTGTGGGGCTAACACTTCCCTTTCTACCTCCCCTACCTCCCTTTCTACATTAAATTTATTTATTAAAATGGCTTTGTTTTTTGTATATGCATGTAAGCATGTATGCGTGCGAGTGTATGTGTGTGAGTGTTGGATTTTATTTTGTTTTTTTTTGGAAGGTTTATTATCGCCTTGGGTGTCTTGCTTAGAATGCCTAATTGCTGAAAATGTTGAAACTTTGAAACTTACCATAGTAGACATCCTGTAGGTCGGCAGATTTATGCATGTTGACATTGATGCGCCACGAGTAGATCAAGACAATTAAGAGTGATATATTCTGGAAGAGTAGAAGTAAAACATAGGCATTAGCACCCGCATACACACACACACACTTATATATATATATATGTATATATACATACAAAATGGGTTATCAAAGGGGAATCATTTCTCATACCCTACAACTCGCATTTGTTCTTGTTTTGTTGGTTTTGTTTTGCTGTTGGTTTTCTTTTATATTGTTTTTGTTTTTGGCTAAAACACGTTTTTACTTTTACTGAACTCAATTTGTTGTTCATATTGTTGTTGTTTCAATTTATTTTGTTGTTGTTGTGTTTTAAGGTAAAAAAAATTGTTGTGGTAGTGGGAGGTAAGAAGAATGTTAAAGCAGGTTGAGTTAATTAATCCGTAAAATGCTTTCGTGTTGGGGAAATACATGTAATTAAGTGTGTGTGTGTGTGTGTGTGTGTGTGTGTTGGCGGTGGTATTGGTGTGCATGGGAAACAATATTCTGAAATGCGAATTCCCATTGAACTATGTAGCGTTGATTAAAAAATAAAAACAAAAAAACACAAATTACAAAATATGCAAAATAAAAATTCTGTTCATAAATAGGAAGGACGTTACGTATACGTACCGTATAACATTTCATATTCATTTTGTTTTACCTTTTATTAAATATGTGCTCATAAAATGATGAAATTATCTTCTTGTTGTTTAATACATATAATTTACACTTGTGTGTAATAAAAAATACCATTTAAAATTGTTAAAAAAATTCAGATTTTTTGATATGAATTTAAACCTTTCTACTGATATGTATCGAGAGAGTTTGTTAAGAATTTGATTTCGAATTTTTCAGATGTATTCAAAATGAGAAAAAAAATAGATTAATTACTATAATATATGTATAGCGATGAGCAGAAATTTTTTATAAAAATCAATTTGTTGGTCATTAATTGCAGCCAAGAATTCGCAAGACACGAATGAGGTCCAATTAATTGAGTTAATTAAATTTGAAATTAAATTAAATTTAATTTTTTGAAATTAAACGTCAAGTTTTTAAAAATAATTATAGGATGAAAATTAGAAATATTAAAGTGCGTACGTAAAATTGATCTTATGATCAATACAAAATGAAAGATATGGAAACCAAGCGTTATAGTAGTTGCAACTGAAAAGTATTTAAATTAAGAGTAGATATATATATTTTTTTTTTTAACAGACTTGGCAAGTAACAGCTTAATATGCATATAGCCAAATTTTTGTTAGGGTAACAAAAGGGAACAACAACTAAAGATAAATAAATACAAAATGGCGTGCTTTTAAGCCACATTCATTATGTGCCCTGGCTGTGCCTTAGTCACCCTCTTCACGTACTGTACAATGGGGTGTTGGGGTTTGGTGTAAGAGAAAGGAACTTATCCCCTCTTCTCCAACCCCACCATACCATCTCATTCCCTCACTCTGGGAACCTGTCAGGCTTTATGCTAAACACGTAACATTAACTTGGCTGAGCTTGCTCTTAACTACAAGAATTATAGTTAAAATAAGGCACTAATTGCTGGCGTTCCAAAAAAAAAAATTATATATATATATATATAGAAGAAAACTTGAGCATTTTCTTGAGTTTGGCCATTGCAATGGAAGCCAAAGTGCATTTGTTGTTATTTCGTTGTTGTTGTTATTGTTGTTGTTTATTGTCTTTGGGATTGTGCATTGTTTGGCAAAACGAATGGATATTATATGCGTGGCATAAAAAAACCCGAGCACGATTTGGCCATTAACATAAATTAAAAGCCATAACGAGCATCATGTAATTGTAATTTATATGGCACAAAATGAAGATGCCAAAGAATAATGCCAGGGTATGAGTGCAAGGAAAGGCAAGGCAAGGCAAAAATAACTGGAACTAGAAGAAGATGAAGTTATGGTCGTTTTGTCTCGCCATTTTGGCAAGGATATATACAGAGGGTGGATACAAGAGATTTTTGATATGATCATTTAAAAGTCATCGAAAGACAAGACAGACTGTTGGGGATAAAAATAAAGAAAGAAAAAAGAAACCACGAAAATAAATGAATGGACTTTTATTATGCTAATCCCATGGTGATGGATTTAGGTCGTGTACGAGTACATATCGGGTTGATAAAATGTATATTTATATTATATACCAAATAGTTACATTTACGATATCTTGCCAGTTAATAATTTTACACAATTTGTTAAGGTTTTAATAATATGTTAAATCTGTCACTTGTTTTTCCTAATCAATCATTAAGTTGTAATTGTTTCTTTTATAAATGTATAATAAATACTTGATTTAGCTCTATTATTTTCCTCACATTAAATGGAATATAAAGGATAATAACATAATATTCAAAGGAAAAATCTTATGAAAGTTGTTATTGGTTGTGTGATTTTTTGTTTGTCTTTTTGTAATAATTGTTTTCTGTTATTGCCATATTAGTTCTCTTTCTTATTATTTATTGACATATTTGTTCATCTTTTTATCATCTTCTTAAGTGGAAAATAATTTCCTTTAATTTATATTTTTTACTCGTTTTTTATTTACTCGTAATTTTATAGATATTTTTAAAAGTTTTGCAATATTTATCAAAAGACAAGTCTAAACTATCAATTTAAGAGTCAAAAAGAATATTTGGAAATGCTTTCAAACTTTTAAAAAGTATTCCTCTTCAAGGATAAATAACTATTTTGACAAACAGATACTCCTTAAAACTGTTGAAACAACCCAAATTGAAAAGATAGAGTGTCGACAATCTCACTTAACCGTCTCTATATATATATATATATATAGTTAACTATTTTTACTTGTTATTTGCTTCATAACAATAATGAGACCTTCCACGGCCTACATTACAGAATAATGGTTATAAAACAGAATGACACTTGTACTGCATAATTATGCCACAATTAACAAGCAAATATAATGGGTGTGGCGAGGTGGGGGAGGGAGGGAGGGAGGGAGGGGAAAGAAAAAATTACATTTTATGCAGTAACGAGTATAAAATTATACACTACTATTTGCCACAAATTGCTTTCCTTTTTTTTTTTTTTTTGCGCTGCAACCCCGCTCCCTTCTGTTGCTACCCCCCTCCCTTGCTGGTAACCAACTACTACCACTTCACTTACTATTGTGTAAATTGCACTTGTTATGGCCAAATTTTTGGCATGCAACATGCGACAGCAGCGTGTGCCGCCGGTTAACGGTCCATAAGGATATAGAATGACAGACTTCATTTTGATGCTTGTTGTTGTTCTTGTTGCAATTGTTTTTGTTATAGTTGTTGTTGTTCTCGTTGGTGCTGTTAGTTTTGTTGTTCCAATTGCTATTGCAGATGTGTTGTTTGTTGTTGCAATTTTATGTTTCGTTTTCATTACGTTGATAACATGTGATGGCCATGTTGTTGGAATAGTTGTTGTTGCTATTGCTCCTGCGGACGTTTGATGCAACTTTTCACTTTCCACTCCTGCAAACAAAAGAAATTAAAAAACAAAAAAAAAGTTAAAAGACAATTGCCATAAAATTGGTGAAATATTCAAAAAATTCAATTTTTTTTTTTTTTGGTTTTTTAAATTCAGTTTTTTTGGCTCAAATTCAATCAATTGCTAAATATTTTTTTTTCATTTGGCGCACATACAAAAAAAAAAAAAAAAAGACATATATATATATATTAAATTGTCCAATACGGAAAAGGACACTTTCCCGCTCTCCTTGTCTGTTTGTTTTCCATTTTCTGTCTCTCTATCTCCCCTCCCCCCTCCTTTATTGTCTGTGTGTCTATTTTTTTTTTTTTTTTTGCTGATTTTATAGTAATTTTTTTTTGACGCAGCTTTTTCTGCATGAATCGTAAAGTCGGAATTACATATTCAATTTTTATTTTTTGTATACAACAAGAGAGGAGTATATATACTTATACATATATATTATATAAGACATATGTACATACATATGCCACCATATTTATGACTCTTAATGGTTGACTAAATTGCGATTAAAGTTATAGCTTGTACCTGTTAAGTAAAAGTTTTTGCTTTAACTTTTATGGCTTAAACCTTTTGGTTCTTTATGACTAATATCAAGTTGTACCTACTAAATGATTTTCATTTTCTTTACACTTTTTCGAGGATTAGCCAGAACTGAATAGTTAACTATTTATATTTAAAATATTCTCCACATTCTTTTCGCCTAGAAATGCGTTAAATAATATATATGTAAAAGAAATTCTTTTGTCAAAGTTTTTTTTAAAGAGTTGCTTAAAATATAATTTAAATAATCTTCAAGGATTTCCTTTTGGATTTTATTACATATATCTTTGAATATATTAAACGAAAAGCAATGAGAAGACTATATATATTTACTTTACCAAGAGGTCAACAAACTTAATATATATCAGAGTAAAAATAACTCTATCCTTTGTAGATCTTTTAAATGTTCAAGAACAATCATTTTTATTAGACATTTCTTATTCATTTCTTTTTCATTTTATTTGTAACTTTTAGTAAATAAATCTGTTGGCTTTAAGGCAATATTTTGCAATCTTTTTAATATCGATTTTTATGCATTTACTTTCAATGGCCCCCAATAGCACTTAAGTTGCTTTTTACATTGGCTTGGAACGTTTTACCCACAATTCAACAAATGCTTTTCATGTTATTGTTGCTTGCTCTCTTCTCTTCTTCTCCTCCCCTTCTTCTTCCTCAAGTTTCCGGTAAACCTTCCTTTGAGATTTCTTTCACTATTTGACCCCCACATATTCGGACAGATTTGCCATCAGTTGGCCGGCCAATTCTGAGTGACAGGCTAACTATGTAGCATGAGCCGCCAAATGGAAATATCTAACCCAACCCAATGCGTAATTAATGATGCTCAATGCCCATGCCCATGTCTTGTCTGTTGTTGTTCCTTTTCTGTATTTTGACAAATACCTCTTGATGGCCTAATGGCCTGTCTGTCTATCCAAAAAAAAAAAAAAAAGAAGGAACTAAAAAAAGTTCATTTAATCAACGCCGCAGAACCGAAATCACTAGGATACTTTCAATTAGTTGGCGCTTAAGTAATTATGTCCTTTGGATTTAGAAATAGAGAGAGAGAGGGAGGGGATTGACATGAGGGAAATGGGGAGAGGAGGAGAGAGGGAGAGAGGGACAGTCAGAGGTACCCCATCCCCCCAAGGAGAGGCATATATAGGTTATATAGTAAGGCAGATCCTTTTAATTGACCCCAAAAAGAAAAAAGAGAAAGAGAGAGAGAGAGAGAGAGAGAGAGAGAGTAACAACACCGAAATGAAAGAAATGTTTGCCTTTGCCCGCATAGATAGTGATTGTGTGGGTGTATGGTGTGTCTATGTGTATGCACAAGGACTCACAAGGACACGCTCTGCTGAGCATATTGAAAGGATACAAGCCAACATTGCAGAAATTGTAGAAACTCGCATTGTAAAATGTTTACAGTGTCATAAAATATCAGTAACAAATGTGAAACCAGAAAGCGCACACACACACACACACACATATACCCAAATAGAGAGAGTGAGAGAGAGACAGAGAGACAGAGAGAGAGGGAAAGAAAGTAGCTCACACAGAAGAGCTAAAAAAGTCAAAAGGGGCAACGAGCAAAATGCTAAAAAAAAAAAAAAAAAGGAAAAGAAAGAAAAAAAAAAAAGAATTGCTAGACAAATAAGAAAATGATGGAAATGACTTTGCTTTGCTGGTGGAATAATAAATGGGTTGAGGAAAGAAGAAATAAAATTGTTTATGTAGAGGATAGAGACGAGGTGATTCTCAAAGGGTTACAATTCCACGAAACATAGAAAAATAACAATAAACTTGATAAATCAAAAAAGGAAAATCTTGATTATATTTCCGGCAAAGCAATAATCCTTTATGGGTTTTAATATTTCAAATTAAACTATCAAAATACATATCTGTTTTTACTACAAATGTTTTTTAACCAAATCATAGAAGATTACTAATCGAATTATGTTAGCGATTTGCTTAGTAGCGGCAAGTAGTCATTTTCCAATTGATTTATTAATTAATATGCACACTAGTTAAAAGAAAAATGCAATGTGAAATCTGTGTTGTATGGTTGAAGTTGTTGTTGTAGTAGATTGTATAAGTAAAGTGGTTACGCATATATTGCGAATATCAAGTACTTTTCATATACATATGCATATATGTGTAGGTATATATGTGTATAACTGACAAAGTGGACTAAAAATACAGAAAGCCTCTCACTCTTTCTACCACAATAAAAATCAATAAAAAATATCGCATTACTACACGGTTTTTGTTTTTATATAAGTGTATGTGTGTATGTGTGTGTGTGTGTGTGTGCCAGTCTTTATGTGGGTGGGTGGGTGTTTTTTTTTTTTTTTTTGACGATTTTGGCGTATGATTGATTTTGGGTACACGCAACGTCCTTCTAGGCACGAAAATGTTGCATAACTACAGGCGCACATAGCATTGCAGCGTTGACATGTGTGTGGCAGCAGCTGTCACATAAGCAGCAGCAGCAGCAGCAGCAGCGGCAGAAGCAGCAGACCAGAAGTATGTAGCGGCGATGGCAGACAGAATAAGGCGGAAGGGTGGGGGGGCGGGGGTAGAGATTGAGGGTGTTGTGGTGTTTGTCGATGGCCGTGTGAAGTGGGCGTGCCGCTTTTACAAAATGCTAGTCAACAAATTCAATTCAATAAGCGTCTCACATGACTTTTTCCTTTATTTTTTGACTTTTTTTTGCTCTCTCCGTCCAAACCAATTCTGAAAAGGCATTTTTTCCTTATTTTTTTTTTTTTTTTTTTTGTTTGCCTGACTATGTTTCGGTATGCACACATAAGCCTCTCAACAGCACCAACAGTAGAAGATTCACAGGGTGGCATACTGAAAGATGGTAAATTGAATGGAAATGGGTAAATATAGAGAAAGAGAGAGACTGAGAGAGGAGCAAGAGAGAGAGGGAGAGTGAGAGAGTGAGAGAGTGAGAGAATAAGTGAGGTAGGGGTTAGCGGTAAAGGAAAGCCTATGGAAATGATTCTGTCAGACTGTTGGCTTGTTTCTAAGCGTATTAGACCGTGGAGAGGATATTCTTTTTTTTTTTTTTTTGTATCAACCCCAACCGCCTCTCTCCCCCACCAAAAAAAAAAAAAATACAACAAAATAGTCATGAAAATAAAACACACATTGTGAGAGTGAGAGTGTTGGAATTTATAACAAAAATTTTTGTGAATTGGGTAAGGAGATTTTTTTTTTTTTATTTTTGTGTCTTTTGATTTCGAATTTGCATTTAAAGCATAAATTGTATTCATGTCAGATAAACATTTAATATAAACACAATATATCGACTACAAAATTATAATATTAAACATTATTAAAGAGGCTTAATGAACGATTGCGTAATAACTTTGTTTAGACTAATTAAATGAATAAAACTAGTTTTATCTAAACAATTTTCGATAACTTGATATTATAGCAATTATAGTTTTAAAAGTCAATCTTTAATGTCCAATTACGCAATAATGCAATTTTTGATTTTAATATTTTACAGATATTTGTCTCATAGATATAAATTAGATCTTATTTTGAAATCAACAGGGAAAACCATTTAAATGTTTTATCTGGGCACACGATTTCCTAATGAATGAAAAAATTTATAAACTGATGAAACAAAGTGTTTTTACTTACATTCAACTTTATTAAATATGAAGAGAATAAAAGTTTATGATACAAAATTTAATATGTATCAAGAGTGGCCAACTTTCATAATGTAATTGAAATGCATTACATTATCTAAATGAATTATTCTCATCATTTGTTGGAACATTTACATGTTATTATTGGAATTTGAATGAAAGTTTTTTTTTTTTCCCCCGCTCTATAAGCTCATTTACTTATATTTTATTGCAAACTTATTATTATACTTTTGTTTTCTTTTGGTTGTGTCTCTCCGGGGCTTTTTGTTTTTTTTGTCTTTCCTTCTTTCTTTCTTTGCTCATTTACCCCTCTGGCCTTTAACAAACCAAAAAAAAAAAAAAACAAAAAAAGAAAAAAAGAAGCAAAAAGTAACAGCCTTTTCCATATGGATTCGGTCGTAAATCTCTGGTCTGCTACATAACATTTTATGTCATAATTTCTGGCCTCGGAAAGGAAGTTACGCCCACATGAAAACGGAAACCGCAAGTTAATTGCACATTCAGGCTCGGGTTATGTTCAGATAATCGCACACATAAAGACATTTCATTATTTGTCCCTTTTGTTTTCTTCGTGTATCATTTTTACAACTCAGCTCAGAAGGCTTCAGGCACACACGGCAAATGGCAGTGAACCAGAAACCAGAAACCGGGATTCAGGATTTTTTTGGGGGATGGGAGGGAGGGGAGGAACTGAGAACTGGTAAACTGGTAATGGTAGAAAGTAAGGCGAAACTTCTTTTTTGGCCTTAGGCCGAGGGATAAATATTTGCCTAACAAACATTAAAGTTGTTTTATTTGGCTAATTTATGCTACGAATTTCATTTCTGCTTACTCTGTCGACACGCCATAAATGCTTAACAGGAGATTTTGGCCAAGTCAACAACATGGCGTATGAGTGTTTGAGTGCCCTTTCTGTTTTAGGTAAGCACCATCTCTCTCTCTCTCGTTCTCTCGTTCTCTCGCTCTCTCTCTGTCGTTCTCCGTTTCGCTCATTATGAATCATTTGGGCGGAGAGCGGTGTCAAAAGGTGGGCCAACTCAAAAAAAGATTTATTAGCCCAATCCTATAATGAAGTTCATTCGAGAAGCGAGTTAATGTTTTTCTGCCAAGTCGGCAATATTCCAAGGGGTGAGCGTGAGCCATATATCAAACAAAAAAGAACAAAAACAAAAAGGAGAAATAAATTGGAATGGAATGAAGAAAACTGATTAGAAATGGCAAATATATTCATCTGGTCCCCAAATGGGAATCTTAATAAAGCTAATACAATTTAGATAAATTATCATTAAGTTATATGAAATTAAATATGAAAATTCTGACGATGAGACACGACATTTGAAGTGTAATTAATTTTTCTACTTTTTCTTTGGTAATTTATTCACAACTTTTTGACTACTGTACCTATACATACATATGTATATATATATATATACGTATATATGTACCTACATACCTATGTATATATGTATGTATATTTGAATGTCAGTCAGTTCCTGTAATTTTAGTTTCATTTCAAGTTTCTTGTTTTTGTTGTTTGTTAGCCTCTTTGCCATAAGAGAGAAGCATCCGAGCGACCAATGACCCTCTGGCCCAAAAGTTGATTATTACTTATAGACAGCAAAGCACTGTAATCACTCGGACACTGAAAGAGAAGAGCTGCAAATTACTATTTGAAAGCCAAAGGCAAACCAAAAAATGGTTTTTTCCCCAGTAAGGGCAAATGGTGATGGGGAATTGGAGGGAATAGGGGATGGGGATGGGGATGGATAAGTAAGAAGAGAAGGGTGCCTTCAGAAAGATATGAGAGCGGAAAAGCAAATGTGCAAAATCTCATTTACAGTTGGCAGCTCTAAAATGGCAACCAGAAAGAACCAAACGCCACAATGGCTAAAATCCGAGAAGTTCTATAGCCACAGTTACAACTAGTTGGTTACAAAAAAAAAAAAAAAAAAAAAAAAAAAGCAAAAAAAAAAACAAAAAAAACAGTTTGGCCCATAGTCAGGACATAACGTTGATCTTATTGTTGTTGTTATTGTTGTTATTGTTGTTGGTGTTTGCCAGACTATTTCCTTCTTGGACTTGACATTGATGTTATTAACTTTTTCCCATTCTCATTCTCTATCTTCCCCTCTTTATCTCTTCTGTTTCTCTCTCTTCATACCAGTTATATGTATGAAATAATTTTTAGAAAAGCGAGATGAACAAAAAAAAAAAAAAAAAAAAAAAAAAACAAGAAAGAAAAAAATTAAATTAGTGAAAGAGCAAAATAAAATGAAATGACTGGCAAGGATAAGAATAATATGAAAAGGAGGTGGGAGGGGATATTGGGGGGGGAGGTAGAATAGCTTTAGGGCTTTAGATTAAATAAGTTCAAGGAAAATAGAAATGAAATTTCAGTTTAAACGAAAAAAACAACAACAACAACAACCGTTCAACTATGCGGAAATTACTATACCCTAGTGAATATCTCCTATATAAATACATATAAAGACACACACACACACACACACATAGACATACATACATATGTATGTACATATGTGGTAAACATGTTGTGCCATATGGAATAGTTCAAAAAACGAAGAATTTATTTCAATTCTCAAATGAGATTTATTTTATTTGTACTCTTTGATTTTTTGACTTTCTTTTAAAGTCTTATTTCTCGATTCATTTTCTTATTTTAATTCTTATTAAAATCTGTTCCTTTATGTTTCTACTTAACTTTTGATTAGTTTATTTTTTGGTTTTATTGTGTTTCATGAATTAGCTCTTTATATACATACATATATACTCATATAAAACTTAAAACTAAATAAACAATATGGTGTAAATGATATTTATGTGTTTACTTTTGTTGAACTTTAATTATATTGTTTTACTTCCGATCAGCTTTCCATATACCCACAATTGTTTAATGGTATCAAATTCTATTTATATTTTAAGTTATTAAATCTCTTGACATGATTAGAATACTGAAAAAGTCATTTTCAAATCAAAGCTAATTAGTCTGTTCTGTTTTATAATTAATTTATAGAGGTAAAATGACAAAGAAAAACATGGAAAATTAAAGTGAAAATCTAAGAATTCCATAAAAATGAAAAAAGAAAAAAACAAAAATAGGTTGGGGGAAATAGGCTTATTACGCTGATTTATGTCAGCCACAGGGACAGGCTTCTCTCTCTCCCTTCTCTCTCTCTCTCTCTCTCTCTCTCTCTGTCGTTCTGTACGAAAAGTACAAAGTTTATCAGCCTTAACCTCAGATCAGCTCAACTTGGAACTTCTTGTGGCTGCCGACTTAGATAAACATGGAGAAGTGAAATGTATGGGAATGAGGTCTAAAATACAGCGTGTGGTTATATAAAGGACTTTTGATTAAATGAAACCATTTATTAAACGGCAAGGTAAAGACAATGTCGTGACACCTTTCCGCAAGGTTTTCAACTTGAAGAAGTTGGCGAAAACAATTTCTTTAAAAGTCGCCGGCACACACACGAGACAGAGATACAAAATGAGAGAGAGAGAGAGAGAGAGTGATTGTGACAGGAAGAGAGGGAGAGAGTTATGACGTGGCACGTTAAATGCCAACCAAGCCCCCAGACAGAATCTACACATCGTTCCACCTAACCGTCACTTTTTACTCAGTACCGGTACTTCCCCTTGCTACACATACCTTTCTTACTTACCCTCTACCACCCCCCTCTATCCCCGTCCCCCCCACCCATCCCCCTCGTGTCATTCTCCGCCCTTTTCCTGAACAAGGGCAAGTAAACACAAACAAATTTTTAAATTTGTAAACACGGCAAACGAGTGAAAGTTAACAAAATGAAGCCAACAACGCGAAACGAAACCACTTGGCAATGTCGACACAGACGACGCCATCGCCATTCACCATTGCCGTCTCACGCACACTCGATTACTGGATGGGCATGAAAGGAGGAGGTGGGGTAGAGGAGAAGTAGAAGATAGGTGGAAGCAGAGAGAATGGGTGAATGGTAGAATACAGGAGCAAGTAAAGTGGGCGAAAAATATATACATATATGCGTATATATGCATCTGTGTGTATGTGTGTGTGCGTGTGCGTGTGTGTGTGTGTTGGTAACAGGAAATCCGACAATTTTTGGAAATTTTTCGCATGAGCCAAATAAAATAAACAACAGCAGCAGACAACCGTCATCAACCAACAAACATCATCATCATCATCATCATCGTCATTATCGTCATCAGGCATATAGAATGCATATATATACATATACATATATTTAGTTAGCTGAAATCATACATAGTAACCTGATTTTAAAATCAAATTGCACTTTGGCTTTTAACGCATTTTTCAATTAAAATGCAAAACTTGCAAAATTTTCAACAATTTTCAAAAATTATAAATTCAATAATTGTAAAACCAAAAAAAAAATATCAAAGAAGCTAACTTCGGCCGTGCCGAAGTTTGTATACCCTTGCAGATTAATTGATTACTTTCTCCGTCATATCGGATTCAATATATTTTAAAAATTGGAAATATAAAATTTAAAAAAAATTTGAACCAAGAAAAGAATCAGTAACAAAAATTTCGAGTTTGCCAACGGCCGGGGAGTTGAACCTCCGCTCCCATCACTCCCAGAAACGATCTCTACCTATTGCGCTACCAAACTTATAATTCACTGTCTCGCTATTTCGGTATACATTGCAAGCGTCCAGCTTCTCGCTCTCTAAAGTTTCTGACGAATTCTAGAAAACAACAACACAATACAAATAGTTTTCCGTCTCTTTCTGTTTCGCACTCAGCTTGTAGTTTTTTCAAGCACGTGTTCGCATATATGTATGTATGTATGTTTGTATGTTTCCATGTATGTTGTTTGTGTACGCATATATAAAAGCAAATATAAACGTATTTAATTGGCTGCATATGCAAACATACTGATGCTGATGGGGGTTGATTCATTGATTTTATTGATTTATGTCGGTGTTTATTATCCGATCTGATTCAAACTTACTGATATGATGTAAAAGTATAATTCTCATCTGCTCACCAAATTTGGTTGAGATATCTTAAAAAACAAAAAAGTTTTTCTCACAAAAACATACTTTTTCTGATGGGGGTTAATTATTGATTTTATTGATTTATGTCGGTGTTTATTATCCGATCTGAATCAAACTTGCTGGTAAGGTGTAAAAGTAGAATTGTCATCTATGTGCCAAATTTGGTTGAGATATCTTAAAAAACAAAAAGTTTTTCTCACAAGAACTGTTTTGAACAACTCACATTTTGACCGAGGTACCTCTGATCTTTCCTATTTTTCTATAACTTATAGTTGTCCGATTCTACCAACTCTTAAACTTGTGTCAGATAAATCATCAATGAAGAGAATGATATGACTTTTATTCATGTAGCTCAAAATTTAAGTTCGATTCCTTGCGAAGAAACAGACAGACGGACAGACGGACAGACGGACAGACGGACAGACGGACATGGTCATATCGACTCGGCTTTCGATGCTGATCAAGAATATATATACTTTATGGGGTCGGAAACGATTATTTCTATGCGTTACAAACATCTGACCAATTTTATTATACCCTCTGCAAGGGTATAAAAACAATCACTTCAATTGCACTCTATAACAAAATAAAGGACCATAAATGTCAAATATTTAACAGATTTATTACCATTTAAATACAGATAACAATAGAGCAGATCTTGACAGTTGTAGAAAACTATAACCATTATATTTGGCATTTAATTGGATTGACAGACACTTGAAAAAAACAAATATAAATAATTAAATAATAATTAGATATAAATCATTAATGATTTACTAACTAGATGAGATGATAGTTTCTATCATAAGGATTAGCAATTGTTGAAAAACTTTTCTACTAACTTTTCAAATGCTAAAATCATAAATCTCTTTCTCTCTCTCTCTCGCTCGCTCTCTCCCTCTTTTTCTCTCTCCCTCTCTTTCTCTCTCTCTTATATGCCTTATTCTCTTTACCATCATCTTAGCCACTTATTGCAATTATGTCAACTCATTACCAATTTGACCAAATGCCTCGCATAAGGCAATTAATTTGCCAATTTGTCTAATATTCCAACTAATTGCTCTATTAAAACTTGTCCCCTTGCTTTAGTTTTTAAAAAGTTTGCAATAATATTAATGCTATCTTTTTTTTAGAAGAATGAATGGATATATGGAATAAATTAAAAAAAAAATTAAGAATGTGTGTCTTGACAGTTGAAATAACTTTTGAAATACTTTTACTAATGACTTTTCGTTAAATCGGAACTAAATAAAAAATTGAAAGAATTTTAAAGAAGTCAACAAAATGTTTTGAAAAGTATTATTTATATTATATTAAATTGTAATAGTTAAGTCTGATATGATAAAACATTTGCCAATTATTCCAAAAAGGAAAAGTGCAATTTCATAATTTTAATATTATTATTATTGGTTCAATTACTTTTAAAATATTTATAATTTCTTGCAAAAAAAAAAAAACATGATGAAATCGAGGCGCAAATGTTTTCTGGCAAATCTCTCTCTCTCTCTCGCTCGCTCACTCTCTTTTTCTCTGCCTCTCTTCATTTTCTTTTCAACATCTTCTACAAAAGTGTTAAAAAAAATGTTCTTCCGTATATCACAACAGCCATAATAAAAATAAAGAAAACAAAAAAGCAAAGAATGAAAAAATGAAAAATGCAAATAAAAAACAAAAGTAAAGAAGGCAAAAAAAAAAAAAAAAAAGAACGAAGAAGAAAACGGGGAATATATGTGCAATTTGCTTAGAGCACTTGTGATTAGGCACGCCTCTTGCTGCCGTCTACCATGGCCGTTTAATGGCACACACATGGCGTATGTGTAATATTCCTTGCTCATATGCCACATTTGCATAATTTGTCTGAAGGAACCAAGCACATTGCTATCATTTAGCCCAGCCAGGCTGTCTGAGTTAGTAAATTGCGCGTATGCCATATAAGCCACAGCCACGTTTTGGGTTTAGAGGAAACACAAAAACAACAACGACAACAACAACCACAACAGCAACAACAACACCACAAAAATGAAAAAAAAAAACAAGAAAAAAAGAAAAATAAAAACCAAGGAGAGTAAAACGGTCGGTAGCGGCAGGCAAGAGTAGAGAGTGGAAGAGCTATGTAAGCCAGGTCAGAAGGCTTGTTGACAAATTGATCCTGATGGGGGTCTAAAGTGAAACGAATGGTAGCTAAGTTAGCCTGAGTGGGTTAATAGCAACAGGTACTTACACTCTGATTTGATAAAGGCAAATAAACTGTGATCTAACGATGAAACTGCATAATAACTAAAGTATGGTAGGCTGACGAGAAAGGATAGGTGGGGGGGGTGCAGTTAGCTTTACCCTTGGGGAGATGGGGAATTGGGCTATTTTTAAAAATCTTTTCACACTCATTGCTTAAATAATGATAGCATATATTAGGATTTTTTCACTCTGATGATTGAAAGTAAATCAATATGCTTTAGCCATGGCTTCCAGAAGCAGCTTTTACAGCAGCAACTCCTCCAGCAGCTGTCCATTTCCATTAGTGTACGCATGAGGAGATTTTTTAGACTTCTGCTTCTACTAACCGTATCGAATGGCGGCTCGTAAAACTTGCTTCATTGCTTGGGCAAGGTCATCAAATCACAAGAAAGAAACAAAAAGGCAAAAACAAAAAACAAAAAAAAAAGAAAGGAGAAAAAAAAACACAGAAAACACATTGAACCCGCCAATTGTTTCACGGCAACATCAAAAGACGACGTCACAATACACCGAATGTCTTTAGCAGCAGTTAGAAACAAAAACAACAACACACAGAGTAAAGTAAAGTGAAGAAAAGAAAGAAAGAGAGAGAGAGAGAGAGAGAGTGAACGAAAGAGAGAGAGAAATGTAACAACAATAAAAGCAACGATGCTAAAACAGCAAAGTGAACACCACGTGGCCTACATAAAAACAACAAACAGTGAGGCAAAAACTTTTCGTCTTTTCTTATTTTATTTCATTTTATTTTATTTTTATTTTTTTTTTTTTTTTTTTTGGTGCGAGGGCAGACGAGAATTGCCTGCAGCTGCAATGGCTGGATAATATGTATACAGAATGAGTCTTTGGGTTGTTGGGTTGGGTTGGGTTGGGTTGAGTTGGTTAGTTCCCTTCTACAGTTCTCACTTTTTGACTTCCTTGCGGCACTTAATCAGTCAAATTTTATGCAGACTTACTCTCAGAGTTAGCAGCTGCCGACAAGCGACTTTAATTGCTTTTAGTTCGTCTTAAAGCTGACAGTAAGGATATCTAAATTTTTCTTTGAGAGCCCCTCCCTCAGTCCGATCCCTTTTCCCTTCGTTTCTCTGCCTACCCCTTTTATTTGGTTCATTTTACTTGTATTTTGCAATTAGTCTAAGTGGACTTTAATATGTCAGTTCTTAGTGTGCGCATTGCAAAAAGCGCTTCAAGTCATTTTGTGGCTTTCCCACAAAAAGTTACCACTAAACTCAACTGAACTGAACTGAACAGAACAGAACAGAACAGAACAGAACTGAATAGTATAAGAAGAAGAAAAACAGAAATTAACTTTGCATTTTAGGCCAGAAAAATTGTAGAGCCCCATTTTGCCTTAGTCCTGTTAGTCCTGTCAGTTGACAGTTTCTCTTGCCTTGGCAAAAATTTTGATTTTCTGCTGTGTTGGGCTCACTCTTAGGCTCAGAGTCTCAGTCTCAGTCTCAGGTTCAGTCTCAGGTTCAGTTTAGTTCAGTTCAGTCAAAATGACTAACTTTTTGTATGTTGTCTCAAAGTTTTTAGTTTTACTTGCCCTTGCTAAAAATGTTGTTTTTATTTTTCCTTGAAATGTGTTTGGTGTAGTGTGTGTCCTTTTTTTTTTTTTTTTTTACAGTCTTTACAGTTTAGTAACATAAATTTTGTGGCTTTAGTTGAGATTGTGGAAAAGGCAAATTTGATTTCATGATGAGGCAGCCATAAAATAGGCAAAAGAAACTTTAATTAATGCTTGAAAAAGTGTTGGCCAAATAAAATTGTATTTAAGAAATGGTCAGTGAAAAGCAAATTTCCAATTGATATATAAAGTTAAAAAAAAATAAGGGTATACGGACTATAAAATGGACTACAAAATGCTTTTATATTTTAAATTAAACTCAAGACTGGACTATAAACTAACTTTATTGCAAATGAAGTAAGCAAGTCGTCCCTGCCGACTTGGAGTATACCCTGTACCAATAAGAGATATATGTATTTTATAAACTCAAACTCCTTCCAAATCCCCATTAATTGAATATAAATTACTTTATAAAATTCTCCTAGCAAGCCGAAACACCAAATTCATGCTTTCTCGCTCACTCATAACAGTGAACGAAACTAATGCGTCATTCGGTATAAAGCAACATGCGCATGCTATCTCGCTCACACGTTTCAGCTGCCGCTGCCCATAGAATTTCAGTACAAAACATATATACGTATTATCTCCGATATTTATTGACCGATTTCGACCAAATTTGGTCAGATGGTACATATTGGCTATATAATTGAGTCTACCAAAAATAAATACTGTAGCTTTAATACAACTCTAGATATAGTTTTTTCTAATTTGCGGGGGCGGAAGTGGGCGTGGCAAAAATTTGAAACAAACTTGATCAGCGTACACACTAGACGGATGTTGACACCAAGTTTGGTTACTCTAGCTCTTATAGTCTCTGAGATCTAGGTGTTCATACGGACGGACAGACGGACGGACAGACGGACAGACGGACAGACGGACAGACGGACGGACAGACGGACAGACGGACATGGCTATATCGACTCGGCTGTTGATCCTGATCAAGAATATATATACTTTATGGGGTCGGAAAATTTTCCTTCTGCCTGTTACATACATTTTAGCGACTTTAATATACCCTTGAACCCTATGGGTACAGGGTATAAAAAGGGATAAGAACATTTTCATTTACATTTCGATTTTTCGATTAATTCCGTAACACTTATTTGACAATTAGTTTTACTTTGAACTTGATTTTTAATTAATTCCTTTTTGGATTTTATATCAATTTCTTTTCCATTTGGCACTTTCATTACCATCCTTGCTTCTACACTTTGACAACTCAATCACTACTCAAAAACTGTCCTAGCAAAGGTTCATTTTGGTCTATCGAATTGAATGCGGAGTCCCCCCAAAAAAAAAAAAAAAAAAAAAAAAAAAAAAACATGCAAAAAAAAACAAAATTTACATATTTTATTAAATTCCCGCACAAATATCCAATCAATAATGTAGTATGCCATTCGGCATATCCGGGCTCTGTTCCATCTTCCATTTCTTGTCCTCCTTCTGGACCATCATCCGCTGCCTATTTGAGTGTGGACCAAAGGCAAAGCCGTCGCAAATTAAGTATGCATACGTATTCAAATGGCTCACAAGGCAAAGGCAAATATATACACACACACAGACACACACACACACACACACAAACACAGAGACAGAGAAAGAGAAAGAGAGAATGTCATGGTAGGGGAGACAGTGGAATGAGTAGAGTAGGTGTATGCCCAAGAGAGAGATTTTTGGTTTTGTTCCTTCCCCAGCTTCTTTTATGGGTAAGGGCAAATCATTAAGCACATCGAATTCTTTCATTCTTTTTTTTTTTTTTGGTTTTGCCACCCTTTGCCCATGCTCCACAAAAGAAAAGGGGTATATTGAGATCATCAAAATGTATTTAATGCAAACAAAATAGTAACAAAAAGCGATTCTAAAAGGGAAAGTATATATATCGATGTATAAGTATGTATATATAAAAGGTGGAGTCTTTTAAAATGTTTTTGGATTCGTGATTTAAATTGTAGAAATGAATGCTTACTAAAGTGACGCCTCTAAAACGAGAGAGACAGAGACAAAAGAAAGCTAATTAAGTTAATAATCTCTCTGTCTGTCTCTCTCTCTCTTTTTCTTTCATTTGTAGGGTATCTAAAAATCGTTGACTTTCTCTTAAATGCAACATTTGTCTGCGTGTCTGACTTGGCTTTTGTTTTTGTTTTGTCGCCACACTATCAAGTAGTAATTGGATAAGTGGGGGTTGTAGAAGAGGCTTGGAGGTGGCATGCAAATGAATACCGCAAAGAAAAAAAGAAAAAAAAAACAAAGAAAAGAAAAAAAAAAACAAAAAATAAAAGATTATGCCAGGCATAAAAATAAATTAATAGCCCTGGCGTGTGTGTTTGCGTTTATGCTATATATATATAAATATATATATATATATATATTTGTATATATATAAGTTTGTATATGGAGAGCAAGGACAAAGTAACGCTTAATAGTCCTAGATGTTGGTAGAGATGGGGTATGGCAAGTAGACTGAGAAACGTAGTAGAGAATTAGGGGTTGGAGTTGGGGTTGGGGTAGGGATAGGGGTAGGGGTAGGGCTACGCTTTGGGGTTGGGGTTTTCACTTTAATAAGCTGAACCCTCACATTCATACTGCCTGTCTGCCCTAAGGGGCCAGTTTTCTTCTTTATAATTTACTATGCGTAATTTCCTCGTCGTCTGCTTTCATACGTAAATATTTAATTTCCTATTCGCAGGACTTTGTTTTCACTAACAATTTTGATATTAAATAAGGGTATATTCACTAGCAAAAGTCCATGGCGATCGCTTGAATCTATAAAATGTGAATACAATGATCATTGTTAGATAACAATTGTGAATTGATCAGATTTGTATACCAATCACATAGATACATATAGAAGATTACATTTTTTTCTATATAGGAAGCTTTATCTGTAGTTATGACTTTCGTATATGTATGTTATTTTCGTATACCTACATATATTGTATCGTATATATACCTATATCGTATTCAGCGATCAATTCTTTGCAATAATCGTTTCCTTTATTCATTATTTTATAGCAAATCAGAGAAAACTAACTGACTGATTGCAGCATTAGAGACAAGAAATCACGGGATACTTTGGTAAGTAAAAATCAGCTATATATGGGTAGAATCCAGGTGGATCCAGGTGGTAGTCAATTTAAAAATAAAATTTATGAAACAATCAAGATAATAATAAAAAATATTATCAATCAGACTTTGATATGAAAGATATTTTCGTCACTCTTAAAGTCTGCAATCGAATTGGAAAATATTTAGAATAAATAATAATAATAATAATAATAATAAACTTTTCGTTTTCCTTTTTTCATAATTTTATGGAAAAATTGGATTTGTAGGAGTATATACAATACACTTGATATATTTTGTAATATATTAATATATTTAATGGCAATTCATTTCATTATTATAAATAAATCAAATTTAATTAAATAGAGTGAACAAAAGTCGAGAATAAAATTTTTGCCATCTTTTGGTGTGCGTTTTTGCCACTTTTGTTGTTGTTTATTTTGTTTGTGTTTTTGGTTTTGTTGTTGTTTTTTTTCTTTTTTTTTTTTTTTTTGGCTAGCATTTTTATTTTATTATTTATTGTTTTGCATTTCATCGCCAAGGCTTTTATGTTTATTGCCTTTTGTGCCAAGTTTTGTTCTTCCACTAATATCACTTGAGTGGAGATTTAGCAGACGGCGCATGCTATAAAGAGCTGTCAAAAACTTCAAATGTCGCCACATTGGAGCCAAACTGAGCGTGAAAATATATCTTAAGCGCTCTATTGACCAATATATACTTATTTATAATAAATTCCCATAAATGATTGCTTTTTAAAAAAAAGATAAAAGTCTTTTATTAATTTATTGTGAATGCGTAACGATTTTTGAAATCTTATTCAAGTTAAATATTGATGATGACCTAGAAAAAGAATTTTTTATTTTTTCATAAAAGTTTTTCTTTAATTTTCCATTTTGGAGGCGACAATCTCATGTTTACTTTATTGATATCCATGTTTATTTTCCTGTTTTTTTTTTATACCCTTGCAGAGGGTATATTAATTTTGGTCAGAAGTTTGCAACGCACAGAAGGAAGCATCTCCGACTATATAAAGTATATATATTCTTGATCAGCATGAATAGCCGAGTCGATATGACCATGTCCGTCTGTCCGTCTGTCCGTCTGTCCGTCTGTCCGTCTGTCCGTCTGTCCGTCTGTCTGGATCAACAGCTTCTCCTCCGAGACCATAAGAGCTACAGAGCTGAGATTTTCAGCATAGGCTCCTTTTTGCTGCAGGCATTGTATATCTCGGAATCATCCCGATCGGACGACTATATCATATAGCTCCCATAGGAACGATCGGTCAGGAATAAGCTTTATCCTCAATAACTCTGTTGTTTTTTAACCGAATGCCACGAAATTTGATATTTATGAGTTTAATATGCTTCTTGATACTTTAACCAAGTTTGATCAGAATCGGACGACTATATCATATAGCTCCCATAGGAACGATCGGTCATAAATAAGGATTATCCTCAATAACTCTGTTGTTTTTCAACCGAATGCCACGAAATTTGATATTTATGAGTTTAATATGCTTCTTGATACTTCAACCAAGTTTGATCTGAATCGGACGACTATATCATATAGCTCCCATAGGACCGATCGGTCATGAATAAGGCTTATCCTCAATAACTCTGTTGTTTTTCAACCGAATGCCACGAAATTTGATATTTATGAGTTTAATATGCTTTTTGATACTTCAACCAAGTCTGATCAGAATCGGTTGGCTATATCATATAGCTGCTATAGGAACAATCGGTACAAAAAAAAATTTTGTATGAAAAATTTTTTTCCTCAAGCTCAAAATTTTGAATTTGTAAATTTGGTATGTTTAATTTACAATAATGCTTCTGGTGAATTATATAGAGAAAATCTGCAAGGGTATACGAACTTCGGCACGGCCGAAGTTAGTCCATCTTTCTAGTTTTTACTTATTTTTTGTATTTGTATTTGTATTTGTTTTGAACTGAGTTTCTTTTGCAGATTTACACTTTTTAAGGAGCTGCAATAGCAATAAAATGAAAGTTTTTCTATTTTTTTTATTATGTGGGAGTGAAGGAAAAGCGTGAAAGCATTTTTCTTGATTTCAATTTTTTGCAATTCTTTCTTTTTGTTTTTTTTTTTTTTGGCCAACGAAGTGAACTTTAACGAAATGCATCCTAAAGCGGTTTATGCCCCAAAAGAGCTTCAAAGAAAGACAGAGAGAGAGAGAGAGTGGGAGAGGGAGAGGGATAAGAAAGGAAGTAAAGGAAAGTAAGATGCAAAAAAGGAGGAAAAACTTAAATAAAGTGGAATTACTTGTCGAAGGTTGAGTAAGAGTTCCTTTACCATCTTAGGAGCATTCTGCATATTCATTTTACTTTAGTTTTCTGTGTGGCCACTTGAACGTTTCCAGCTGCCTGTTTGAGTTGTCAACGCGAACAACTCTCGAGTGGGATGAATGAAAAGTTTCCCTATTCTCCTCGAGTTTTCATCTGTTGGCCAACATTTATTGCTTTTTACTCACTAGAAGGCTTTAATCTTAAGGTCCTTTACCCCGGCCCACCCCAACCCCTCTCCCTCACTCTGTCTCTGTCTCTGTCTCTCTCTCTGTTATAAATGTTTCATATTTGAAATTGAAATATCTGCAGCATTAAAGTCTTGATCTAAATAATTAAAATAAATGTCTTCATTTCGAATGATGCGAGGATTTTCGTCAACCATTAAACTTAACTGGATAGAGTGGTGGATGCGTGCTGGTATTGTGGCAGGAGGTAAAGTTGATGAGGATTGCCTCCACCCGCCACCCGCCTCACACCCTCTTGCCCTTCGCCCATCTTCATCTTTATTCCCCATTTTCTTTCTCAGCAGCCATTTACAAGTTAATTGGCGGCCAAGTTGCTTGCGAAAAACAAAAATATTATTTTATATGCCTTTGGAAATTAAGAAAAGTTTGCTCCAGTTTTCGGCCCCCCCCCCAAAGACAAGGGTTGGTGTATTGGTGGGTTGTTGGCGCCAGTGGGTGTTTCTTTTTTTTTTTTTTCTTCTTCTCGTTTTTGTGGGTGTGGCATGTATATCTAAGGTGGCGGCTGGTTGCCACTAATGAGCGTATTGTTTGGCAGATAAAAAAGGGTAGGCGGGCTGCGGGAAGGGAATGGGGGGGACAGCCAAAGGTCTGTGCAGGAAACAGGAAATAGCCATTGTTGTTGGCATTGGCAAAGGTATGGTGAGAGAAAAGGTCCTTTATACATACATACATACGTATACACATTTAATAGAGGTATGTAATTACCTAGTATAAAGAGGGTTAGAAATTGTGCTTTATCCATCATGGCCCATTATAAAAATTCATTTAGGGAATTATACACATTGGATTACAAAAATGAAGCTTTATCTTCATAATAATTTCCAAAAACCAAAAAAAAAATAAATATCGATTATTAAATATTATCCTATCTTATCTATTGCTATTGTATATATTCTAACAATAACAAAAACAAAAAAAAGTGTTTATGACAAGTAATTGCATACTAATCGATTTCCAATGAATTGAACTGGTTTCATTAAAACCTAAATTGATTATGATCTACACACACACACGCACACACACACACATACAGATACACAAATGAAAGATATTCAACAGGGATTTACATATTAACTATATTATTATATCGATCGGTACGTTATCTATTTGTCTATCTATTCATTTATTTATCTATATATGGGTATGATAGATATATACCAGTAAGTGGAATGAAAATAAAAGCGTCTGCCTAAAAAATATAGCCTGTGCTATATTTTTGCACCCACTGTACAGGAAAATCATTTTGGTTAGTTTCTCATTCAGTCAACATCTTGGAAATGATTCAATTGATTTTGCTTATGAAATTCCTAAAATTGATTGTCTTAACTTATTTTCTCTGACAGTTAATCATTCTTATTTATTTTGAAGAAATTAAGTTACTTGTTTTTCTGTGCGTAATTTCTATTCGAAACAGAGTTAATTGTTTTTCATTTTAAATGTATAATTAGTTTTTCTATAAACTTTTCTGTGGCAGCAGCTGGTGAGAATTGTTTTTCCTTTTTCTAGTGAGTCTAGATTTTGACTCTTTTTTTTTTATTTTATCGCTTGGTTTTCGCTTTCAATATTTCCTTTAAAAATGAAACTGAAATGTAATTAAATTTTTTTTTTTTTTTTTTGGCAATTCGTTTAATTGAGTTTTAAGCCGCAACTTTTGGCTGGGCCCTCGAAATTGAAAGTTGCTTCGTTTCAGTTGCTTGCCCCATCATCATCATCATCATCTTTTCCTTCTTCTTCACCTCCTCCTTCTCTTACTAGTGGCTTCCCTCTTTACTGTAGGGGCTGGTTGGCATGTCGCTTTTTTTCTCTCTCCCTTCGGTTTGTATCATCATAAAGCAAATGTCTGCTTGGAATCTATTTTTTAATTTCTGCGGTTACCCTGCGAAAAAACCCCCTCTGGCTTTTCCCCCTCCCCCCAATCTCTTTCGACCAACAACCGTCGACTGTTTGCTCTGTAATTAAGTGCGTCTAATTTGTGTTAAGCGCTGTGCCACTTGAGCATCGTTCCTCCTGCCTCTCCGACGTTCTCCTACCCTCTTCTCCTGCTTTTCTTCCCTTCCTTCTCCTTTTTTTTTTCTCCTGTCTTATTCGGTGTGTGCTTAACATAAGCCCAGACTTTCCAGTTAAGGGCTTTAAAGGTTTCTCTCAATACCAAAAAAAAAAAAAATATATATATATATATACATTGATATATATATAACAACATATATATATATATGTATGTATGTATATACATATATAAAAAAAAAAAAAAAAAGAAATTGTAACTGCCGTAAAATTGCCACCTTCAGCCTTGGGAATTTTGCTGTACAGAAACATTTTGTTTATTTTGTTTCTTTTTTTTTTTCTGTTTCTCCTGTTTTTTTGAGTGATTTCTGTGTGCGAGATTTAAGGAAGGGGCTTTACTTGTGCAGCGATACGTGTGATATGCATGAGTGGAACAGTTTCGGAAATGATAAAATGTATCCACACTTGGCACATTTAGCAAACGGCCAGGATCTAAATTCAAGAATCAAACCAATGTGAGCAGCCATATTATATAGTATAAGCATATATATAACTAAGAAATCTATAATCTATATTCATGGCTTCTCTATTGAACATAATGGTAATTTTTTTTTGCTTGTTAGTCTATAAATTGCAGCTTGAATTAGAACATTTATTTTCCCTCTAATAATATAAATGATCACGTTGCCTGCCTAATATTTTAGTTAGTTAATTAATAGATTGACGATGATTAACTTATAAATTAATATGTTAGATACAATTATTGTTATTACTTCGTTTCTTGTTTTTTTTTCCATTAAAATATACATTTATTAACAAATATATTATTTTATTTATATTGAAAATATAAAAATGGACTATAAATTTTGATGATTAAAAAATGGTGACAGTTTTGCGATTCAAATTTAATTATCATGTATGTGGGAAAAAATATATATAATAGTTGATCTATTCTTAATCAATGTAATTTTAAAATGAGTTTTTAAGATCGAAGCCAATTACTGAGCTTGCTGATATTTTTTGCAGATATTTCATTAACTAAATTAGCAGAATATATTTAGCTACAATTTTTTTATAGAAAAAGTAAAGAATAAAATTGATACGCAATAGGCCAAAATGGTTATCCTTAATTAATTAAAACAAATATAAAAAATCAATTCATGGCTTGAATAAAGTAAGCAGTGGAAATGTATATAAATATGAATTCATATAAAGAAATTTCTTGTTTTCATATAAAATAAATGCGAAAAAAACACGAATGTAGAAAAATGAAATCGAATTGATATCCCTTAAATCCTTTGAATTGTTGCGATGATCTGTTTCAAAATACAATAATTAGAAAATCAGGTTACAGAACTAAACTGGAAAATCCAACTGGTTATAGAACTAAACTAGTTCCCAAAGTTTTCATATTGGTAACTATAATTAATATTCTGATTTAGTTCACAACTAGTTCACAAACTAAAAAACTTGAATGTATTTTAAAGGAATAGATTTTATCTAAAACGTATCTTTCCCTTAATCTTTATTTGAATCTGAATTTGAATTTTTTCCCCCAGAATATGTATATATACAATAATGAAGTGTAAATTCACACACGGAATTTCCACAATTTTTACTCGAGGAAGAAAAACAAATTAAGCCAATTAAAGGGTTTTCCTATACAAAAAATCTTTTATTTATGATTACTTTAATTTCGAATCTATATTTCAAGTTTATAATGTGTAAAGCTTAGAAAAACTTTTCGAATTGAAAAATTTGCTTAAATTGAATAAATTTTTGCAAAACCATTTGTCAAAAATTTGATTTTCAAAACCTATAATCGTAATTATTTTTTAATCATTGATCTTATCTAAATATTTCTGTTTAGATTTATTCCTATTTGTTATCATTATTGCATTGTTTACACACAGATATATGTATATGTAGACATATCGTAAGATCGTAAAGTTGACCAATCAAAATGTCTCCTGGATAAATATTTCATTTGAATTAAGAGGAAGACATAACCCACACAGAGAGCAGCAGCTTATATTCTTTATTTTACGGTTATTATCTTGAACCAATTATTTTGGCTCTTGTACACATTTTTATGTGTTGCACAAATTTCCCTAAGGGGCCGTTAACTATTCAAGTATGCAACTAATTACAGTTTATGTCAAACACAAACTCACCCAAGTTTCAATTTCAATTTCAATTTTAATTTAAATTTCAGTATCAGTTTCAGTTTTTCAATAAATATTTCATGTAATATTGTTAACCTTTTTGATTAAATTATATTTCATAAATATTTTTTATGTTTGTTTATTATTTTTTTTTTTTTTGTTTTTCTTTTCTTTTGCACTGTTTCACTTGCTCTTGACACAGTCAAAAAAAAAAGAAATGAAAACGAAAAAACCAAAAAATTCAAAACGGACAGTGTAACCGGCAATTTGCCGTTAGAATTTCGTCGATTTGATGCCTAAAAGCGGGCTATAAGTTATTTATGATTTTGTTACGTTAAGTCGATTTTCGGTTTTCGTTTCCGGCTTTTGGTTTTTAGCTGCTTATGGTTACGCATACGAAACGGCAACTGTTTTGTATTTTATCAAACACCGAGTTTATATAGGCGCCACAAATCGAAAGCTTTTCTTTACGAAAGCTTTCAACACTGAGAGACCGAACAAGCAAGCGAACGAGTGAACAAGCAAACCAAGAGAGATCTGACTTTCGACCAGCATTGCCTTTCGACCAATTTACCACCAATTGTTTTGAGTGCAACAAATCGAAGCAGCAGCATCAGCCAAAGGCAAATATTCTTTCATTTTTCTTCTTCACAAGCACACAAACACACATACACACACACACACAACCACACACACATGCACATGTACATATTTCTTCTACACTCACTTCCCTACCCTTCCATTACCACATTCCCCTCTCTATTGGTGTGTTTTTTTTATTCTTCTTGGTTTGTTTGCCGTGCTGTGCACATGGCTAGCAAAAGGAATCAAATGCAAGAGCTGCATGCAAATCATTTGCCGCTCATAAATTATGGCCCACGCATAAGGCCAAACTGTCGGCAGCTAGTTTCAAGCAGCAAGCAACACACACACAGACACATACACACCAAAAAAAAAAAAAAAAAAAAAAAAAAGAAATACCAAAACTTCAATGCATTCTAAAATGAGATTTTTGGGTTTTTCACTGCTTGAATAGTCATTCGATTCGATTGTTCAAGACTGAATGACTTTAAGTTGTGAGCTGGGAATATTTTTGTGTCTTTATTTCCAATTGTTCACAACTAAACTAAATCGATGAAATAGGGATAAAGCTAAAGATTATATAATTATATCTTATATATATAATATAATTTTAGTGTTCCTTTTAAATTTGGTTATGGTTAATGTTTGCTTATGGTGTATAAAATTTAACAGGATATGTTTAGGAATCCATTTAATCTTACACTAGGAAACGTAAACATCTTATTTCCCTCTAGTTTCTCTCGTTGAGATTTCTGTTCTACTTTTAGTTTAATAATATTAGTTTTCTTTATTTTTGATAAAAGATTAATGGTTCTCTTTTACTTGATGGGAAAACTATAGTTTTGGATCTCAATAAAGAATTTACAAAGTTTATTTTGGATAAAAAAAATTTTTGGTATCTAAATTAAGGAAAATTAAATATTTTTGTGTATTTAAAACTCAAAAGTAGTTTCAATATTGTTGAAACGCATACAAACGAAGCTACACTTAAAGCCATCAATAAATAAAGTACAACATGGCGGATGAGTTATAATGAAAAAATTCAATAATAATAAGAACCAATTATAGTTACTTAAACTGACAAAGTCGAAAACTTGCAGCTGGAACGTTTCAAAACAAAAACCGAGTATTTTGGACTATCCAAATACAATGGAACTGAAGGGGTTAACAGGGCGTATGAGTTACTAAAAAGGAAAAAAAACCTTTTTACATACTTATAAATGTTTTTACATGCCATTACCGTTGATGGAATTGTCATTTGCTTTCAACTATTTTGAACTATAAATAATTGTTTGATGGATTGGGTCGAGGTTTTAAATATTTTTTTTGCTCGCCTCGCTAACCATGATGTGTTCAGTTGCTTGCACTTCCCTTGATTCAATGTTTGTATGCGCACACATGCATACATATTTTTGTTTGTGCGTTTTAAAACGGAAGCGGAAATGCCACGAGTCACAATGGTAGAGTCAACTACTAGTTGTGAGCTTGTTCTGGTCCTTGGTTATAACATGTTCTTGCTAGTTTTTGTATCTAGTCTTTGTTTTTCCGTTCCGTTTCTTTTTTTTTTTTTTTTTTTCTTTTATTTTTTATTATTTTGCTTGCTTTTTTGCTTGCTGTATGCAAATATGAAACTCAACCGGCAATATATAAATATCGATTAGTTAATATCAAACTACCTGACAGTCTGACAAGGACCTTAAGGCGGCATTGAACTTGTCTAGCCATAAGAGAGCACCTAACGAATGAGTGGAGCTAACCTTTGCCTGATTTAATTATTTGTAGCATACTTTTGTGACCGACCAAAAACTTCACACCTGAATGCCCACAATGGGAGCAGAGCAGAGTTAAGCATAGAAGAGCCATAGCAAGGGATACAAAGAGGGAGATAGAGGGATGGAGAGAGAGAGAGAGAGAGGGAGAATGAGCGAGAGTGAGAGAATGATGAGTGCAAAAAAGTTTTATGCATTCAAAAAGTTGTAAGTACCAAGAGCCCGACACCGACCCCGATCCCGACCGCGACCCCGAACCCAACACCGACACCGATACAGACCTCGATACCGAACCAGGACCAAACCCGTTTCCAGATCCTTAACCAGACTCATACCCGTAGCCTTTCTGTGGTTCGTCTACTATGGCAAACGAAATGAATGTCTCAATTCATTTTACGCTACACCGCATCTCAAGTGGAGCATAGTGGAGTGGAGCACCATGCAAAAAAGGGCTGCGGGTTTTTCACTTTTTCGGGTTTGGGACATTCCCCGGGGCACGAACGGACAGACGAACGGACGAAGGGAGGAAAAAAAAAGTGCAAGCAAAGGGACTTTTGGCTTCATTACAATTTGTTGATTTGCTTCGTTAAACAGCAAACAACGGAGAAGAAGAAGAAGAAGAAGAAAAAAATATATACATATATATAAAGCTGAAATTGAAACAAGAATCAAGATGAAATGAAGTTGTCGACATCTTAGAAGCTCTCATTTCTCCCCCCGCCTCTCTCTCTCCCTTTCTCATTCTCTCTTGCCTTAGATTTTTTCTTCTCCTTTTCTTTTCTTCTTTGTTTGGTTTCTTGCTTTGCCATATTTAAATGGCGGTTGCAGCAAAACGAAAGGCAAAAACAAAAAAACAAACGAGAACAGAAAAAAAAAAAAAAAATTATATATACATAAGGCGAAATAAAAACCGACAAGGGCCTGGCAAGGCGTTGATGGGCGGGCTGGCGTATGTCTTCAAAGGCAACGCCTCAAGCGACAAAATCTGCGTGCGTTTGTCTCGTTTCATTCCCCCTGCCCGCTTTCTCGCTTACCTACTCTTAGTCTTGCCTTTTTTTTTCTTCCTTTTTTTTTGTCGGTTTGCTTTGGTTTGGTTCAAAGCAATGGAAGTTGATGATGGTAGCCGCTGGCTGAGAGGAGTCAGTGAAGCTTGTAGGTGGCAAGCAATTTTGACTGACAGCTAAAGAACCAACCAACCAACCAACCAACCAACCAACCAGCCAACCAACCAACCAACCAGCCAACCAGCCACCCAGCCATTCAACCAACAGCCGTGGAAGAAAAAAAAAAAAGGAAAAATAAAAAGGAGCAACAGCAAAACATGGCAATAAATATGCTATTTCTTGTTAAAGTAGGAAAATTTAATACACAACAACATAACAAAGTTAATATATCATATTTATATACATATACATATGCATATATGTGTAAATATATTTACATATGTATATATTATATATATAGTAAACAGTTTACTTATAGTTTAATCTATTGAATCATTACTGCCTCTAAATAAACTTTTATATACATTTTGTTTTTATTCTTTTCTTTTTAAAGGGAAAAGTGTATAAAAACTTTCTCATGGCGTTGTCTTTTGTGACCTTTTCTTTTTTTTTTTCCCCTTCATATCTTCGACCCAACCCTCACACACACACAATTAGATTTATTTGCGAATTATAACTTAAATTGCCAACTTCTTTTTTCCCCTCCCCCCTCCCTCCCCTCTCATTTTTGTGTGTTATCATTTTTTATATTCTCATAATTTTTTGGTTTATTTTCTGTTTGGTTGGGGCCCTTTTGGCCGCAGTTTATGCCATAAAAACGCTTAAACTTGGCAGTTTTCATTTTGGTCATAATTCATTGCATACTTTTAGGGGTAAGATTGCTGAGTGATGGAGAGAGAGGGAGGGGACTGGCCCTAAAAAATCAGCCACTTGTATAATTACCATTTAATTTTAGATTGTTTATGATAATACCGACGACAACAAAAACAACCACAACCACAAGAGGAGAGGGGTACAAAACAAAATAAAACAAACAAAAAAAAAAAAGGGTTCATTGGGCGTCTCATTAAATTAGTAAGCGGATGTACGATAGATTAAAATTTTTTGATGGTTTTTTGCTTCTCGGTTTTTTTTTTCTTTTTCTTTTTTTTTTTTTTCGGTGTCTGGAGTCTGTGTATTCTCTCTCTGGGTCTAAATGTCGGTGGTTTTAATGACTTGTAATGAGCTTTAATTTGAATAACAAATTATTCTACTTTTATCAACATAATCACGTATATACAAGCATACGAAACAAACAAACAAACATATATTATATATAAATAAAAGTATATACATATTTATTACTATATATGGTTGTGCTTCCGCTGATTGATGTCTAATTAGAAATATGTAACATTGTTATTTGGGCTTTAACTGTCAGTGATATATATTTATGAACGAGGATATCCGTTTAAATTATAATTAATTCTACATTGAACATTTTAATTGCCATCTGTGTATGGAAATGATTTTAATAAAATCAAATGGTATAACATTCTCTTTAGTTTTATGCATAAATATATAGCAAGTTATCTGAACTCTCTCTGGGAGTTATACATTTTCTTAATGATTAAATTGTTAAATTTTATTTAAACCAATTACGAGGGTCATGCAACAAGTAATAAGATAAATTTAAGTGGTTATTCTTGTCCTTTGCTTTCGTGAAGTTGAAAATTTATGAAGAAAATGCGCTATCGCCTAATTACTAACACTTTTCTAAAGTTCAATGAACAACAATTCTAACAAACTTCAGTACTACAGATATATATATATATATATATATATATGTATGTAGTAAGTATGAAAATGTAATTCTACATTTACACTCATTAGCTCAGTTAGTTTAGAAAACTCTTTGGCAACTATATAGCTTGAGTATTTCTCTCATTTGCATTGAAAAGTTGAAGTATCTTTGGAAAACTCCATAACAATGAAAGAACAGAAAATAGTTTTAACAACTAGGTTACGTACTAAGTAAGTTACGTACTAACATTTGGTTTAACAATGTTTTAAATGAACACAAAAAAGATTTACTATGCTACTTTAATTATATTTACAAGTAACCAAATGTATATAAATGAAATATATAAATGTTTCAAGTGCAAACTGAATATGGTTAATTATATTTTTACAATCTTTTTTCACTCAAAATAATTGTATAAATTAACTCGTTAGAAACTATATACTATGTATGTATATATATATTTAATCAAAGTGTGCAAACTAGTTATGTAATATTACGTGTAACAGCTTTTTACATAAACTATTCATTAGATGGTTAATAAGGAGGGTGGGTGGGGGGGGGGTGAGTATATTCCTTAAACATTATACAAAAAATTGTTGATTGTTAAGAAATTTTGCGTCTCTATAAATTTTTTATGAAATATTCTTGTTAAAGTTAATGAGCAGGAAACTTTTGGAATGAGGATTTTCCCTTTAGAATAAAAGACTGAGCAAGTTTGTTGCAAAGCTTCCTTCTTTGCAATTTCCACCCACTATTGCAATTTACATAATATTAAACAAGTTTCATAATTGCGTTTTTTGTTTAACACACACACACACACACACAGACACACACATATTTTATGTAAAGTGTTGTGGCAGTCATTCTTCAGCTAGTTGATGGCACCCTACCAAAGGAAAAAAATGGGCATAAAATTCACATGGCCCATAAAGAGTTTTCAGTTTCAGTTTTTTTTTGTTTTTTTTTTCTTTTTCGCTAATTAACATAACAGCATCTTAGTTGTTGGCAAATAATCAATAATTCAACTATATAATAGGTCGATTCTTCACCTACATACATATAAGTATACATAAATAGCAAAATGATTCATGGTATATCTTAAATATATTTTAGCCATCTTTGGAACATTATTATCTACTTTCGATATGGGATTCCCATTTTTTTGGTTAAAGAATTTAAGATAAAATTGTTTATGTTTCAATCACTTCAAAATATTTGATTAGATAGTAGAGAAAAGTTTTCGTATGAAAACTTTAGTTAATTGCCTTTTATCCACAACACGTACAGAAGTTGTTATAGATTGAAAGTTATATCTATGGCAATTAAAAACAAATAATAGTAGATAAATGGTAAACAAAAAGTACATATATTAAATTTTGGCGAAAAGGAGAACATTTTAGCCATATAATAATACTCCAATTCCATATCATCAGCCTAGTTAATCTTGCCCCTTAACTAAAAGATTTCATATAAGAAATATCGTCACGGTTAAACAATTTGTATAATTTCATTTACATTTATTACAATCTCCAATTATATACATAGTATGATGATTTCTCAACTTAAGCTTACAAATTCAGTGAAATATTGTGAATATATATACATATTTTGCATTGTATTTGAGAAGTCAATGCTATTTCTTTATAATAAACATGATAGTTTAGTTTTAAATTTTGTCACTCTGACATATATATTTATATATGTGCATAGGTACATATGTACATATGTACATATATTGAAAAACGAAAAATGAAAAATAAAATTGAGTACATAGGTTTCTCAACTTCCGTCTTCGATGATCATCGCTCATTCAAACAGAAGAGAAAACATTTTCTCACCCATCATGGGAGAGAGACGTGCGATTGAGTATTAGTTTGAGACTGATACTGAGACCTGAGACCTGAGACCAGAGACTGAGACTGTGGAGTGTTGTGTGAGACTATATCGAAATCGCCGACTGACTATTAGCACATCGTGCAACGTCAGCGTGTCTGTTGGTTGCTGTTGTTGTTGTTGCTGCTGTTGCTGTTGCTGTTGTTGTTGTGTTGCTATTTGCAGTTGTTGTTTCTGCTGTTTTGGGCCACAGCAGTCTATAGCGAGACGTTGAATGAGTTGGTTGCTTTTTGCTTCGTGATCGTAATTTTTGTTTTTCAAATTAAACGCGCCCCGAACAACAAATAACAACAACAAAATAATATACATAAAAAACAAATCGAAACAGCAACAAATGTAAAAAAAACGTGCCAAATTATGCAAAATTACATACAAGTATATACAAAGTTCGATGATAGTACAAAGTTTTTTTTTTTTTTTGTTTTTCTTATTTTTCTGTTCATATTTCTCGTGATTAATTTGTTGGATTTACACGTAACCCCCTGCTGCTACCTACATATATCTTGACAAACACAATTGTTTAAATAAATGAAGCGGTTGACCCTTTTAACACTTTTCAATCAAACTCAATGAATTGTTTAGACAACTTATGATATATTGAGAGACATGTGAAAGTTATAGCCACCATCTATTTAGATGCAATCTTAATTGTTTGTGTAAAATAACAAATGTAAAGCAGAAATATTTATTTATTGGTCTTTAGTTATATGGCAATATAGCAAAATAATATGGATAAATGTTGTTGCTTTTATTTGTTGTCAAATTTAATCTGAAGATTCGCCCCCCGAGTAAACTTAGTTATCTTGAACTTGAACTGTTTGTGAATTACAAGGTCAGCTAAATTAATTTAATGTGCGGGCAATTATACAACATTTTAATGAGAATATTATGTGATCTATTAATATAAATGTCAATCGGTAAACGAACAATGTCTAAAAGAAAATAATTTCAAATAATTATACAAACATATATCTAATTTTTTTTTCTATTTATCATTTAACCATCTTAAGAATTATCTAGTAAAAATATTTTTGTTATTTGCTTTGTAAATTCACAAGGGAAGAACTTAACATATTTGCCTTGACCACAATGTTTTTTGCATTTTGGTTATTCTGATTTCATTTCTAGTTTGATTCTTTCTCAACGATAAAACATTTTATATATATATACATATATATATGTATATATATTGTATAGTATTTAGTTTTGCATTGCGAAAGGTCATGTCTTGGCATATCTTTGCCAATGGGTTTTTTGTCTCCCCCATCTTCTTTCATGTTCAGTGTATTTATGCCGTTTCTCTTGTCTCTTTAAACATTTGTTAACCACAAAAAGCGTAGACAAGTGCGATGACTGTGAAAAAAAAACCCAAAAAAAAGAAAAAAAATTAAATAAACTGTCTGCCACATTTATGTGATAAAGTCACACAAAGAGAGATGTCAACAGTTATATACTATAACTATATACATATATAATATATATTATATATATATATATATATATATATATTTCATGACATTACCTTTTAACCAACCAACTAAAATGAGCTTAAATTTAAATTGGAAAAAAACAATTGAGCTAATATTTATACATATTTAAATTTTGTAATATTTTTTGTGATGCAATTTCATTTTTCATAACAATTTGTTTACTGACAAGAGCAATAAACAAATTTAAACATTTATATATTTTATTCATACAATCGTTAATTTAAACAATATGTTATTTTTTTTGTTGTTTTTTTTTTATTACTTTATAGTTCTTCTAAAAATATTATATTGTAAACAAATTGCAATAAATAGATATTTTTTAGCATATAAATTGAAATTATTTGCCAAGTGTATTTCCTATACGTCATTATATACACATTTAAATAGATTTTGCGTGTGTGTGTTTTTTTTTTTATTTAACATTTTTGTTCTTGCTAACTTTTTGGCACGTTTTCTCTCTCACCTGTCTGGGGTTCTCATTTCTATAATTTCGTTAATTATTTAACCTATTTCATATACCCCGTCATTAGAAAACAAAATATGTATATTGGAATCATAAAGAAATGAGAAATTATTAGTCTTTTAGTCATTAAATCAAATTTCAGAATTACTCTCCTTGCTATAGAGAAAAAGGAGTTTAAAAATTAAATTTCATAATCTAATGGAAATTTTATATGTCAATTTATACAGGGTATCTGAAAATTATCACAATAGAATTATACATGAGAATTTTTTGTCGGCTCTCTCATTGCGTGCTCAGCCCATTTGCGAGCTGTCAATAAAAATAAATAATACCAAAAAAAAAAAATGAAATAAAAAAAAATTATAAAAATAATAAAAAAGATTTCAATTTATGACGGCATTTAGTCATTTTTCACGCTTCGTTCTACGCAATTTAAAATGTGCTAAACACAAGAAATGAATCTTTACGAATTCTATGCTAATTATTAATAAAAAAAAAAACGAAATAAAATCAATTTAATGGAAATTTTGTATTAACAATTTGATTGAAATTTTTACACACTTTGATGAAATAAAATAATGATTGAAGACTGATCGATTGACAATCGCCTGACATTATTTTCATATACTTATTAATAGAGATAAGACCAGAAGCTGTTCGTATATGTGTATACTATAAGGTCGTTCATTGACATGATTTCAACTGTTTGTTTGTTGAAGGTCGTCAAGATGCAAAGTAAATCAAGTACAATATATTTTCGGTGGATACTTTCAACAATTTTCAATTTTATAAACAACTTACACCTTAATTTATTTTTTTTGTTTTTTGGTCTGCCCGTTTGTTGGTTAGTTAGTTGGTGGTTGGTTGGTTGTTGTTGGTTTCACTGTAATTAACTGAACAACCGGTTTTGGGAAATGGACAATCACAACAAAAGACGTGAGTGCTTACATAATCCAATGTGTGCAATGAGCCACACAACAAAATTTTTTGCTTTTTCATACCCTTTAAAAAATAAAAAAGAAAAGTACAAATGCCAGAAATCGATTGCAAAGATTAACTAAATGTATATATTTTTTTGATTTAATTAAAATATGTCTCTTTTGTCCATCTATGGAACTTTGATCTAAATATTTTGATTAATCAAATTTTTCATTATTAATTTTTCACATCTTTAATGTAATTTGTAGAAAATCATTTTCCACTTTTAATTTAATTTATTATTTCATAATTATAATTTAATTAAATATTTATTAAAGGGTATTTGTAAACTCAATATCATGACTAGTCTGGTGGCCACCTCAGATATTTTTCATTTCTTTAGTATGGCCGGTTGGTCGTTGGGAAACGAGTTTTTTTTTTTTTTTTGTATTGCCTTTGAGTAAGTTTTGTGGTCTTTCTCTTCCGAGTTTTTGGCTGACGCTCTTCGATTGCCCTAGGTCCAAGTCACGTGTCTTTGTCCGGCTTTTTTTGTGGGCGAATCTTGTTATGGCCGCTAAACAACTTTAGTTCCAGTTGGTGATTTAAATATTTTGGCAAACAAAATAATAATAAAAAAAAAAATATATATATATATGACATATATACGAGTATTTGAGTTGAGTTAAGAAATTCGTAACCTAAATGGAGCAAGACCTACTATAAAATGATTATCTTTTATTTTGCCGTAAAGAAACTTTAATAGCTAAGGCCAAAGTTGTTGTAATTTACAAATATGTAAGTTAAAGTCTTAATACAATTTAACAAAAATAAGGCAAAGCCGAGGATTTGTTACCATTGAAAAATGAAAGGTTTTAAAACGGGTTATCCCTTTTTCTTCTTCTTTTATTTATGTAGTATATCCTTGCTTGTTTTTTTTAGCTTTATTTCTTCCTTGTGGAAGAGGATTTGCTTGTCCACTTCTTCGTTTATGGTTCTTATTGTTATGAATAATTTATAACTTGTAGATCGTCTAATCGATGTCTGGTTTCGTGTTTGTGTGTCTCTCATTTCAATTCAAATCCAATGAATACTTGTATATATGTAATAAATAATATTATATAAAGGGCATCAGTATACATAGATGGTGGAATTGAATCTATCACGTGATAAATTCATACAAAAACAAACGAAAAGATATGTTGGCAATTCAGTCGATGAAATAAATTCGGTAGATTCACAAGCAACATAAAGAGTAAAAGGATTGTAAAAAGGATCAACATTATTAACTTCTTTCTCTATCTTTTGCATATAGAATTAAATATATATGTATTTATTTATACGTATGTATGTATGTGTGTATGTATAACTGAATCTTTTGGTAAACTAAATTAATTTTGCCTCTGGGTAATTGGTTTCATTTCTTTTTACTTATTTTTTTTTTCTTCTATTAAGCAAATGTTTGTTTGCTGCTATTCAATTTTATTTACCTTAGGTCATCGTGCTCCTTCAAGGGTATAATCGTTTCGTCTAGACTTTTAGTTAGCATCTCTTATTTGGCTTAAAAATGAATTATTCATTTAAAACAAAACCAGACGCACCAGATTAAAACTTGGCACGTGCATTCATATTGTTGACCAGATGTTTACTGAATATATATATATATATATATATATGTGTATATATGTTTTAGTATATATTATTTTGTGTGGACACTTTCACTAAGCTCTGCTCTCTCTCTCTCTCACTCACACACTTAATCTCTGTTATTATTATTATTTTTTGTTTTTCTCTCTTGCATTTGTAGCACCCCCAACAAGTATCTAACGAATAATGCAAACTTCAAGATACATTTATGAATGCTAATAAATAGCTAAGCAAACTCAACTGTTGTGTTGGCCAACTATGCACACAGTGTGAACAATGATAAAGATGTGAAGCAAAAACAAAAAAAAAAAAAGAAAAATTGAAAAAAAATAAAAGCAAACAGATACAAACAATTTCTTAGCAACAACTGGAACAACAACAACAACAACAAGAAGAAAGTCTCGCCGTATTAGCTTGCCCCCCATTTTAGAATTTATCATAAATATTATAGAAACAATTAAGCTATTTAACAAAGAAAAAAAAAAAATAAGATACATTATGAATGCCAGCGAAGATTGGAATCAGCTGTCAATAAGCCAGGAGTTGGAACGGCAGCAAAAGGATCTAGAAATGGAATTAAATCTAAAAGAAAATATAAATAAAACAATTAGTAATCGTACGCATCCAACTGTGGCCGAGTATTATACAAGTAAGTATTAATTATTTATAATTTAAATTTAAACAAAATTTAATAATTTTTATATTATTATTATTTTTTTATGCAGATATGAATGCGTTTCTGACGTTGGCAATTTTTGTGGCCACATTGCTAACAATTCTCAACATTTCCATATATTCCACAACAGTATCTCGATTACGTCGTCATTTAAATAAACCATTACGTACACCATCAATTGCAATGGTCAGTCTTTATCCAATAATATCATTATCTGCATTGGTAACCATATTAATACCATATTCATGGTTCATCTGTCATACAATAATGCATATTATGTTCATGATCGGTGGTCCCATATTTCGTATATTATTATTTCGTTATGTGGGATCCGAACAAAATTATGTTAAAGAGAATTCTGGTGAGGCGGTACAAATAAATACACCACCATTTTGTTGTTGTTGTGGTTGCCTACCGATGATTGTGCCCACCAAAACCAAATTATGCATATCAAGATATATGGTATGGCAAATGCCATTCTGGCAGGGTTCCATAATGCTTATAATGAATATACTATATTATCGTGATCGACAATTATATCTGCAAGTTATGATGTTCTTCATACCATTCATTATATCATCAATTATACTTGGAGCATGGTCATTGCAAATAACAGTGAGAATGATAACAAAATTACGTCCCGATTATCAATTGAGAAAGAAAATGTTTTGTCTGCAATTGGTTGTGATGTTATGTAAATTGCAATATTTAATATTATACGATCAACTAGATGGCATCAAAATGGGTGGCGAATATCCCATTAATCATACTGTCTATAAGCAAAGTGAGTATTATTATTATTATTTGCTTAATTCAATTTTTCTTTTCTCATATAAATAAATATATATATATATATTTTGTTTTTTTTTTTTTTTTTTATATTAAGCTGTCATCAATATACTGATACTTGTTGAAATGGTATTAGTTTCAATGATGGTACAGAGTGCCTATCGTGTGCCAAGTCAAGTTCAAATTGATGAAATTCAAAAGGATCACCAAATCACACGCATTTGAGTGTGACATTTCTTTCGTTTTTTTTTTTCTTTTCGTTTTCTAAATCAAAGTTATTAGCTGAAAAATTGTGATAATTGAACTAATAAAAAAATATAAATTTACTTAGTAAATTAAATTGAAATAGTCGTAAGTAAGCTCCGCTTTATAGAGATTTTATATATATTTTATGCAGTTTTGTTGTGTTTTTTTTTTTTTTTAGTGCCAGAGATTAGGTCACTTGGCATAGCCATCACAAATCATAAGCAGAGAATGTGGTCGGTCAGTTTCTTTGTTTAAGGCAACTATGTGTGTGTACACGCCCACCTTCACCATACCCATACCGCCCTTAAGGCATGCGTGTCGCGTTTAGCTCATAATTCTTTTGATGCCCCAACGGCATCCCCTGAGGCCCCCCTTGGCGGCGGGGGGGCGGGGGAGTCGTTTTACATTTTTCAAACAAAATGTTTCAAGGCTTAGGCCATAAAAATACAATAAATTTTTATACAAGTAGATATATATATATACATATATATCTGGTTAGATAGCCTTTTCCGTTTTTTTTTTTTTTTGGTTTTGGTTTGGATAACTCAATTTCTGTCGCCATCCGGCCATAGGCCACACCAAAAGAAAAGCTCAAGCTTAAAAACAGGAAAAACAAACGATGAAAAAGAGACAGAGACATTGTAACGGACCAACAACAGAAGAAGAAGAAGACCAGCAAACAACATTGCGTTGAAATTTATGATTTATTTGAAAAGAAAGTACATTGTGCTATGCCCAAATAAATCACACTAAAGAAATGTCGACCAACAGGACGACCACCAGCAGCAGCAGCAGCAGAAGGAGGAACAGGACAAGGCAAAAAAAAAAAAAAAAAAAAAAAAAGTAAACTGAATGGCTCTACCAATGGCTGTTCTTCCTATACGTATAAGTAAGTATATATGTATGGCAAAGCAGCAAAAATCAAATATGTATATAATAAGCAGTAATTGCATAAGGTTAATGCCAAAGACTGAATACCCTTTATGAATTGGAGAAGTCAAATTAAATAACTACAACAATTGGATATTAATAATATTATATTCAAATTGAATGGAAGCGTCTAATAAATATTATGATCCGGTTTAATCATAATAAATATTTATTGATACAATAAATATTTTACATATTTAACTGGAGTATGTATGAAAAGATTTTTGACCTTAAATTATATACAATCGAATGAGTTTTATGTATAACAAATAAATAAAGTAAATAAAATTTACATTTTTATTTTTTAATGGGACATTTCTTTATACATATTATTGTAAGTAATATCGTATTTTGATCAATTTTTTTTTAAGTAATTCACTTAATTGTAAGTGTATTAAAAACGAGTGTGGCCGTGAATGAGAAAGGAAAAATTCGAAACCCGAACCTAAACCCCCAGACAGCGAGCTGTTATCTTATCGTTCTTTTATGATGTACACAAACGCCGCAAAACGAAGCTATGAGAAGCTGCCTGTGGCAGCCACAACCCACCATTTATTCCCCCCCACCCCCTTTGCTCTGGGACCATCATACTCCTTGGTTGGTGGCCATCTCTACTGGTAGAACTGTCGCTTTTTATGAAGACGCTTGTTTACTTCGGTCTGCCGAAGGAAGGAGTCCAATGTGGCTCGACTCTTATCCTGGGCAAAGGCAAGTAAATCAGATTAAGTACCCGCTGCTCATTTTGATGAGTTGTGAGTGCCAAGACACGCTGGCTTTCTTCTTTGGTTGGAGAAGGAGTGATAGAAAGAGATAGATAGCTGGCAAGAGCGAGAGAGAGAGAGAGAGAGAGGGAGAAATGAAGCAATTCTGTGCGTCTTTTTGATTTGAAATTGGATTTTTGCCATGGATATATGTACATATGTGCCACTTATTCGCACATATATGTATACACATGTATGTGTAATACAGCACAACAACAAAAAAATGATATATATGTATATGTAAAATAAAATTCAATTGAAATCAAAAATTTTGTTATAGTTTAAGAAATAAATTTAGCAAAACAAAAAAAAAAATTATATATATTGAACACGTGCAGAAATCTTAAGTAAAACCAACTAAAAGTATATTACATATAAAATGAATTTACCGAATCATTGGCCTTAAGTTAGGCTGTGTTTTTTTTTTTTTTTTTTATTTTTATTTATTTCTTTTTGCACTTTTCTTCGTTTCATGTTTTATTTTTTGGCTTTTTTTTTTTTTTTTTTTTTTTTTTGATTAAATCGAACTTTGCCATTTTGATTTTATCATCAATTTCATGTGGCATATTTTTAAGCTGGCATAAAAAATGTATAAAGCTTTTAAGAGAAAGGAAAAAATTTTAAAGCACAATTTTTTATACGCACTTTTCTTGTTTCCTCAGTCATGCTGGTATTTTTCTTCGTTATATTTTCTTTTTTTTTTTTGTTGTTGTTGTTGTTTCTTTCATTTTGCCCTCGTATCTCCTCCCCATTGTCTACGCTTCTTAGCCATGTCCAAACACGTTAGTAACAAGACAGGCCAAGACAGGACTGTCACTGTCCATTAAACTGCCATTTCACAGGATTTAAGTTTGCAATTGTTAACTTTAAGTTGAGCCCAAAATAAAAAAAAATAAAAAAAAAATCAGAAAGGAAGGACAAGTCAGCAGGACACTTAGATAAATGAAATAATGCGCATACGCAATGTTGTGCGACTGCTTAATTTTGTTAATCGAAATTATAACACAATATTTGTCATTCACAGACAATTTAACAAAGATTCCTTGTCGTAGCATTCTGCATCTCACTCTTACTCTGACTCTCTCTCTCCCTCTCTCTCTCTCTCGCTTGCTTTCTCTCTTTACTTATTCCCTGCTCTGTTTTATTCCGTTGGGCCTTTTTATGATTATTGACTTGACTTGTCTTTTCTTGCCTTGGATTTGCTTTCTTTTGTTTTGCTTGGCCGCATTATTTATGTCTGGCTTTTTGTTTAAGACCTCTTCTTCTTCTTCTCCGTTGCCTTTACCACCCCTGTAATACTCCCACACTTTATATGTATGTCTCTCTCTCTCTCTCTCTCTCCCTCTCGGTGCTAAGTAAATAAGTTTTATGACATTTTTTTGCGCCTCGTAAAAATGGCAAACGTCTTCGCCTTGATACTTGATTGATTTCAGGAAGTGTCAACGGACTGTATTTGAGATATCAAAAGCAAAAAGAACAAAAACACAAAAAAAACCAAAACTGAAAGTACCTACAAGTTGTTCACGTCATATCAGAAAATATCGATTTTGAGTTGGTACATATAGTTTATATGAATAGTTGGATTACTTCTTAACACATCAATTATTTAAAAAAAAAAAAAAAACTTGGTCAAGATAGTCTTAAGTAAGAATAAAAGTTTATAAAGGTTATGATTTATGTTTCAATATTATTTATAAAAGACAATTCAAAGTTAAGGACAATATAATATTTTCTCAAAAGAAATGAATTCCCATTATCCAGAGTTCGTTATTTTATATATATTTTCTAATTTATTTTTTTGATGGTCTTTGTTTGAAATTCAATGTGTCAGAAGTTAACACGACTATTAAGTGGCTTATTAATCTAACCAATGTATTCCATTTAGTATGCATTGCCATTCATGTTCGCACTTTAGCAATTCATATGTCCGAACAGATGAAAAGACTCTCTGATAAATGGCCAGCCAGACAGATAGACAGAAGAAGCAAAATTCTAATGTTTTACCTGTTACATAAACATTCACGACTTTCATATACCCTTAACAATTATGTGAAATACATATATCAAATAATCATTAGAAATTAAAGAATTTCAAAGAAATTTTAAACAATTTCAAAGCTGATTTGTCACTTTTAATCTATTTGTGCATATCAGCTAATATATGTACATACTCTATATAAATAGATATATGTATAATAAAAGATATATATCTATCTAACATATACTCCTATTTATATACGTACATAATTTCCATTTCATGGGCTTATTCATATTCAATTTTTAGCACCTAAATATGCCAAATAAGGCCAAATCTCTTTCTATCGAATTTGTCAAAAATTTGATGGATTCTAAAAAAGAAAAGAAAATATATAAAGAGGGAGAAAATCGATTTACTTTGAATAAGTTGCATGGGAAACTTTTTTTGGTTGTAAAATCTTTGGTTTTATTCTGTTGCTTATGAAATTTTTTTTTTTTTGTTGTTTTTGTTTTATTTATTTATTTATTTTTTTTTTTTTTTTGGTGGGGAGGGGGTGGCAAACACGCCTTGGTATAATTTAATTAAAAACTTTTTCAACGCCAAACGTTGACTTTTCCGGCCACACACACACACATATATATATATATATAAGTATATATATATACATATACACCCACACACACACACACACACACACACACACACACATTTGAAATCCCTGATCCGCATTCGCGATGGCGCCTTAAATTAATTAATGGGAAAAAAGTAAAACCGGCATAAGAAAATATTTGCACATGTTCAGGCATAATTAAAAGGATTATAACCAAAAATGGAACAAAAAGAAAAAAGAAACACGGCTATGCCTAAACACTTTTCGTTTGAATACACTCACTGGATTGAAAAGTACTTCAATATTCGATTATCCATCGATTAATACCTATAAGGATTGAAAATGATTTCAAATTGCATCTTAGATTCTTGTTTATAATAACATTATAAATATTAAAATAATAAAATGGAATAACAAATGGAAAAACCACAAAATCCATCAAAATAAATTCAGATCTGTCTGTTTGGTTTAACTATTTGGTTCAAGTTTCTAATCTCAATAATTTTTATATAATATTTAATAATTATTTCTTTGAGATACATTTTATATACTTTTATGTTACAGGCAAAGACTCGCAATTCGAGTTTCATTACGCAGATTATTTGATCTACTTTTAAAAAGATTTAAAAATCCCTAATCAAAAGAATATATATCAGATAGATGTGATATATGTAGATATACTGATAAATGTTTTCTAATTCAGATTAATGAAAACAAAAACCATTTTTATTTTAAATGCTAATCAATTTCTTTAATATTCGATAGGGAAAAGCTTATGCAAGGATTTATATAAATAAAAATTCCAATTCAGACACAGAAAATCTGCTTGAAGCTTAGAAGAGCATGTTTCTTAAATCAAAATTTACAGCATAGGGTATAAATTGTTCAGTTTTCATCGTTGAGGGCACTCACAGCTTGAAGAGTCAGCAGAAGACCAAATGGGCCAACGAGTCAGAGATTTGAAGAGCCAGGGGATCTAAGGGTGTTTGGCCCTATGCTGAGCACTCAGTTTAACAATGGCAAACAAGTAAAACGTTACCCAAATCCGCTTAAAGAGCATTTGTATGTAATGGCAAAACCAAAAAAAAAAAAAAACAAAAAAAAAAACAAAAAAAAAAAACGAAAAAAAAAATGAAATAACGGCAAAAGAATGCCAGCTTCTGGTGGTCCTTGTCCTGGTCCCGGTGATGGTGATGGTGCTGTTGCTGTTGCTGTTGCTGTTGTTGCATTGCTTTAGTCTTGTTTTTCTTACACCTTGCCGTGCCTCCATTTAGGGGATTTTGCATAAGTGACAAGGCAAGCAGAGGCAAGTAACATCACCATGTGTGTGAGTGCCTTGTCTAAAGCCCTGGCTAATGCAGCATACAGACAAGGATAAGCGCCAGGATGTAGCACAGAGAGCTGGAACCATATTGGAATGGGGGGGGTAAAAGGGGGAAAGCAGGACATAAGGCTACCGTAACACGAAACGCCTGTCAAATGCTATCCCCTCTTCCTTCCCCCTTCTACCTTCTCCCATCAACCGAACAAGAAGGTCGAAGTCCGCTGCATTAAAGTCGCCGCATCAGCTAAAACTATTTCAATTCGATTCAAATTTGATCAAAATCAAAATTTGTTGCTTTTTTTTTTGGTTTAATTTATTATTACTTAATGATAATTATCTTAATACTAAGTTTGCCGATTTTTACCTCAATGAGAAAAGAAAAATTTTATGAGTTCCCTTAAATATATATATATATATATATATATATAGATTTATTCCTGAATAATTCTTAGCCATTTAGTTGTAATTGCTTTAGCATTCAAATTGAATTTCCGTATCCTCGAATGAATATATTAAATTGTAAGAGTGTAACCAAAAATATTCAATACTCTGATGGCTATAAATAGTTTTTGCAATAAGAATTAGACTTAATTCTAATCCTTAATCTTCTTACAATTTATTTATATGTACATATGTATATGTATATGTATGTATGTGTATGTACTTTGCTCATTCTATGTATATCTTTGCCAGAGTCCATATGTTGTTGTGCTCCATAAGGTTGTTGGCCCGCCAATGCCCGCCGCCTCATCGTTTGGTATTGTAATAAATTGCTTTTGTGAAATTAAATTGATTAGCTTTGATCAGCTGGGCACAGCAGCAAGCGAATGGCGGCGGCGGTAAGGGCAATTGAGGGTTAAGCAACACCTCCATCAATGGCTTTGGCCATGGCATCGTTCGGTTTTTGGTTCTGGCCAATTGCGCCTTCCTTCCTTCTATTTATTTATTCCTTGTATGTGTGTGTGTGTTGGCTCAGTCCGTTGACTGATTGTTTATTAGTCTGTCTGCCTGATTTGTTACACCGCTGTGGTCAAGGCAATTTCATTGCTTTACTTTGGGTGTGGCCAATTTTGTTAATAGTATAAGTAATCGTCTGTTCTCAATACAACACACTCAGTCAGCAAGTTTCATTCAATAAAATATCAAAATGTATCGTCCTAAATGTCAATGTCCTTCATTTGATGATTACCAAAAATCTCATTTACAATTTACAATATTTGTTGCCTACTTTTTTGGGTAAGCCTTTATACATGTGAAGAAGTTTTGAAAAACGTAATATAATTTTATAATAGCTTATAATTATAATGTATAATTTGGTATTTCCATTGGATAGAATGATTATTATATACAATACATATAAAAGTTAGATTTTGATCCTTACTAAACAGTTTTCAATCTTCTAATTGTTAAACCAGATTTTCTTATTTTTGATTTCAATCTTTATGGTGATTAATTAGATATATTTGATATGTAATAGATTGATCTTAGAGAGAACAAAAATGATCATAATATATATTTCTTTATAAGTATATATACATCATACGAGAGAGGCCACCAATTAATGTTTTATAAAATATTTGTTTAGTATTTATAATTTGGAAAAATTAGTTTATTCCTTAAAAAAAAAAAGAAGAAATATTGCAACAATTTGCAAGGGAATGGAAGACCCATTGAATTTCATGTGACCACAAAACTTTGGTTTTGTTGGTTTTGGACTACAACGACACAATTGCCACTTGAAGTACACAACATGGCCATAAAATTTTTAAACACTTCAACCGCATACTCACATACATAGAAAGTGGGAGTGGCATTGCTAGTGGGAGTGACTGTTGGAGTAGCATAAGTGCGAGTGAGAGTAAGAGTGAGAGAGAGAGAGAGAGAGTGAGAGGGAAATGCCATTAAAGCACTTGAAGCTTGTGGCGCGTGTGCTTCAGAGATCAGCATCATTAACACTATTTTCCCTAGGCGGTACTTCAAAATGATGACTGGGGGGACACTGATATCTGGTACAGGGGTGGGGGGTATAGAGGTTGGGGGGTGTGTTATGAGTTCGGTCGGTGGGACGATGATGATGATGATGACGACACTGACAACTGGCAGCGAGTTGAGTTGAGTTTAGTTTAGTTTGCCACAATCATTACGAACACTTAAGAAAAAAAAAAAGAACCCGTCCTGCTGACAGAGCTGTGTGTCTGACATGGCAATGGGACTTTGGGAGAAGCACTCGAACAAAAAAAAAAATATATATATATATATATACGTATATATGTATGTATATATATAATACGTTAGTAGCAAGGAGAAGGAAAAGAGTATGAGGACATTGCCATCTACGCGATGGGAGTAGAACATCAAGTAGTTTGCCTGCCAGTGAAGTCAAATAGAAATCCATTTAATTTTCAAATAGTAAAATGTTTGTTCACGCATACACACACGCACACACATGGGTATATATACATATACATATATAGAGACAGAGAGAGTATAACTGACAGAAATATCCCTAATAGACGATTCAAGGCTTATCAATGTTAACACAGTTTTGCAATGCATTCGATCAGGATATAGTTTGCGCTATTTTCCTGTCAATCATCAAAAAAATATTTTTTTAAAGTACATATGTGGTTGTACTTCTTACACAGTTATGTTTCCACATTGCTCAATGTAATTGGGAATGAAATCTGTTTTATACCATATAAAAAATATGTATATATTATTTATAATATAATTAGTAACTAAAAAGATTCAAAAATTTAATTCTTGATTTTTGTTAGCCAATAATTTAGTAGATATTCCAACTTTTATTAATAGCAAAGGACGAAAATAATTACCACATGATGTTGTACGTCTTTGCTATATTCATCTTATTATACCCTTGCAGAGGGTATATTAATTTTGGTCAGAAGTTTGCAACGCACAGAAGGAAGCATCTCCGACTATATAAAGTATATATATTCTTGATCAGCATGAATAGCCGAGTCGATATGACCATGTCCGTCTGTCCGTCTGTCCGTCTGTCCGTCTGTCCGTCTGTCTGGATCAACAGCTTCTCCTCCGAGACCATAAGAGCTACAGAGCTGAGATTTTCAGCATAGGCTCCTTTTTGCTGCAGGCATTGTATATCTCGGAATCATCCCGATCGGACGACTATATCATATAGCTCCCATAGGAACGATCGGTCAGGAATAAGCTTTATCCTCAATAACTCCGTTGTTTTTTAACCGAATGCCACGAAATTTGATATTTATGAGTTTAATATGCTTCTTGATACTTCAACCAAGTTTGATCAGAATCGGACGACTATATCATATAGCTCCCATAGGAACGATCGGTCATAAATAAGGATTATCCTCAATAACTGTTGTTTTTCAACCGAATGCCACGAAATTTGATATTTATGAGTTTAATATGCTTCTTGATACTTCAACTAAGTTTGATCTGAATCGGACGACTATATCATATAGCTCCCATAGGAACGATCGGTCATGAATAAGGTTTATCCTCAATATCTCTGTTGTTTTTCAACCGAATGCCACGAAATTTGATATTTATGAGTTTAATATGCTTCTTGATACTTCAACCAAGTTTGATCTGAATCGGACGACTATATCATATAGCTCCCATAGGACCGATCGGTCATGAATAAGGTTTATCCTCAATATCTCTGTTGTTTTTCAACCGAATGCCACGAAATTTGATATTTGTGAGTTTAATAAACTTCTTAATACTTCAATCAAGTTTTATCAGAATCGGTTGGCTATATCATATAGCTGCTATAGGAACAATCGGTACAAAAAAAAATTTTGTATGAAAAATTTTTTTCCTCAAGCTCAAAATTTTGAATTTGTAAATTTGGTATGTTTAATTTACAATAATGCTTCTGGTGAATTATATAGAGAAAATCTGCAAGGGTATACGAACTTCGGCACGGCCGAAGTTAGTCCATCTTTCTAGTTTTTCTTTAATTTTATAAGTCTGATTTTATAAATATGAAAATAATCTATATGGAGAATCATCTGCTAAATGCCTCTCAACCAAGAGGAATCAATATATGTATCTTCATCTTAATATATGTATGTGCTTTAATCGAATAGATTTCATCTGTTAAGGAACCTCTTAACCTGAAGGTAAGTTTTCAACCATTTTTTTTAATATATAAAATATTTTTCATGAATTAGATTGACAAATTTCTTTCGAAATTATCTATTTCATAGTGTTAAAATTTTCTTTTGGTGTGGACATTAAATTGCTTAGAATCATTCGCTTTGGTTAACTTTATCATAAAGTTTTTAGAGAAACGAAAATTTATTTGCCATATTTTTTAGATTATTTCTCTATTTCATAATATTTAACGAATTATCATGTATTTAAATTTGTTCATCATTAATTGTAATTTATTTAACAAAATTTAAGTCAATTACAGAATTGTGTAAAATGGCTTAAATCTGCATTAATTATGCATTATTAATTTGTGTGTTGAATCTCAGTAGCCTTGTGATTGGTCGAAATGACAAAATAAGTTGGAATATTTCCCAGTTGCATTCAAAATGAATCTTAAATTTTTGTTGCCTTTGTAGCCAGTTAACGTGGGGACTATTTTGTGAATTATAGTACGTGTATTGATGTGCTCATTTTGCATAATTGAGTGTTAATGAGAAAGCCAATGGGTGTTTGGGTGTGTGTGTCTGTGTGTGTGTGTGTGTGTGTGTGTGTGTGTGTGTGTGTGTGGATAAAATGGGTGAAATTGGATTGGATAGGTAACGTCCGGGTACTGCATTTGCTGGCATTGTGGTTATGTATGTAGATAGCATAGAGATATGAGAGCCGGGCACTCGTTCCCTCGTCAACATGGCGTATGTGTAATGTTTTGTGAGGTTTTAAGCAGCACTAATTACATGCCAAAACTTGGTCCACATCATGAATGAATGAAGGTAGTGAAATTTCAGACAAGAAGATGGTGGTGAGTGGGGGGGTTAACAACGTAAAGGGATTGCGTGTCATATTCATGAATACAGAGCACATTAGCAAACAAGTTGGCGAATGGCCAGTGACATAGAAAGCAAATCCTAATGTCAAAATGAAATCATATTGAAACTGGACAACACAGAAAACCAAAAATATTAAAAAATAAATATATATTCAAATCCGATTTAATATAATATTCGATCGATATATCGAACTATCATAACTATAGAAAATTAATAGATTATTCATAGATTTCAATTTATATTTTATCTTTATCAGTTAGATTGGTCAGATTTTGGATTTAAAACTTTCGAAATTAAGATTTCAATCTTACTATAGTATTAATGTTAAATTGTAGTTTCTAATATATTTTTCGTTCTATATCTTAGCATAGATATATATAGTATACATATATTATATGTATAATGTTCCAATGTCTTTTATGTCACATCATTTGGCTTGCATAAACAAACGTTCAAAAGTCATAGAACTTAAGTATATATCCGGTTTGTCGGTTACAATGAAACTACCTTACCCGGTTCAAGTTCAAATGTTATCGTTATAATAATTTCCCATTTCTGGTTGTTTAGTGCAATTTGAGTTCACCAAAGTAAACACAAACAGATGACAAATGGTATGCGTGTGTGTGTGTGTGTGTGTTTGTAGGTGGGTGTGGATTTGAGATGTTGGTCGTAGTGTGTCTGTGTGCGTGTAAATTCCTTACAATTCCCTTTTTCACCCAATAACACAGCACGCCCAATCTCAATCCCAATTCCATTCCCACAACTCACTCCTCCACGCCTCCATCATCTTGGTCCTAAAGGTCAGAATTGTGATAATGGTGTTGTTGTTGCTATTGTTGGCATTTGCGGAAAGGAAGAGGGGAAGGAAGAGAGGAAGGTTTCCTTTTTTTTTTTTTTTTTTTTTTTTGGTTTTAGTGCGCCTTTGGTGTCAATGTTGGTCTATAGTAAAGGGGGGGCGTGGCGCACACGCATTTCGTACGTGTCGGCCTGATTGCACATAAATTTTTCGTATGTGCTCGCCTAGAGTTTTTTTTTTTTTTTTTTGAGGGAAAGAAGGAAAGAAAGAAAAAGGACGCTTTTCTTCGCGTAGTCCCATTCAATAGGATAAAACACACACACGAAAGAGAGAGTGAAAGAGAGAAAGAGGGAGAGAGAGAGGGAGACAGAGTGAGAGGCAGAGGGAGAATGGAAAAACAGAATGGCAATGGAAATGGAAATAAAAAAAAAAAAATATACAAAAAAGTGGTAGAAGGAGAGACGTTAATACAACGCATTTTGTTTACAACTTTTCACTTTCTGATTTCTGGCTTTCAGTCTTTATTTGCTTTTCAGCTTGGCGTTGAAAATTTTTTGTCGTCTCTCACGTTTTGCCAGTTGCGATTGCGACTCGTCATTTGTTTATTTATTTGTTCGCTTACGTTGTATGTGTGTGTTGGCATTTATTTGTTAAGTTATTTGGTTATTCATTTGACAACCTTTTTTTCTCTTTTCTCTTCTTTTTGTTTTCTTTCTTTCTTTTTTTTTTTTTGCTCCTTTAACTTAACCTCTTATGTCTCTTATAATGGGCATTAAAAGCCAGATGTGGCTATTGATTGATGTTAAGCCTAAATAATCATAGTTTTCAATGTCATTCTTAACTAACTTGTTGACTGTTCTAATGAGCAGCTTTAATGTCAATTAGTTTTCCCCAAAAATTTCACATCATTTCAAGTCACAAATTTTGGGCTTAGAACATCGATTCTAAATTCTAATACAAAATGATTTATGATGTCACACAAAAATTTAATTACGTGACAACGAGACCTTCAAACCCATACATCACAAGTGAATGTTCATTGCAATTAATTTATGCCAAATGGCATGGAAAGTAATTGCAACCAAAATTGACATGACCGCAAAATGTGAAAGGTGAAAAGAACAAGAGCAAGAGAGAGAGTGAGAGACAGAGAGAAATGGAATGGTATATACATATATACATATATATATGTGTATATATAGAGGCTAGATAGTGCATCTAACTAGGTCCTTCTCCTGTTTCTCCATTTGCAATTGGGCGCATTTAAAGGAGGCAATGCATCAATATTGAAATAGAGTCAGCTGGGTCATAGCCATTAGAGTACTGTTTGAGGCACGTGCTTCAGAACAAGGATAACTGGATGACTAGATGGCCAGATAGATAGCTGAATGGCAACCCGGATCACATGCCAAGTTCATGTGCATGTCCATACGATATGTGGATATGTGGATATGTGCATGTAGTTGTGTTTGTGCATTCCTGCCAGTCACACATCAATGTCCTAAGCTAAGTTGAATTACAAATGAGCCCAACTTGTTTATACTATCTCTTTTATTCGCTATCACTCTCTCTATCTCTCTCTCTTACTCTCGTTCACTCTATCTACTTGACATCCCATCACGAGCGCAAAGCTTCTGAGGTTTATCATTGTTTGGCTACTAACAAATATCCATTGGGTTTGGAGAATAGAAGATAGAATACTGTCTTAATGGCAAACTTCTTGACTCAACTACTGTCAGTGCACAACTTAAACTTACACACGCACACACACACACATAGAGAAAGAAAGAAAGGGAGAGAGAGAGAGACAAGGCACACCAAACTATAAAATATTTGAAAGTGAGTTCAAGCAAAAGTTTCGTCACAACTTTTGTCCGGGCTTTGTTTTGCCTTTTATCAACATTCAGCAGACAAGTCAGGTAAATATGCATAATTAATAATTTTAAAATACCATCAACGTTGCAATGTCTCATTTTTCATTCATACTCCTCCACACGCACACACACACACACACACACACTGACACATACATTAATTTAACCGTAGTGTATAACGCCTCAATGTATGCTATGCAATTCTTTTGTGCGCTGAAATTGTGTCTTTTGTTCGTGCTTTTTAAGTATGGCAATCAATGTGAGTGGATGTTTTAAGCCCATCAAGTCTCTTCCAAATAATAATTTCAACTAAATTTCACATATTATATATATATATATAAGTATATATGTATATATCGTTTCATCAAAATATATGCATATATACTATATAACTCTGCAGCCCATTCAGTAATATAATTTCAATTGAAATCTTTATGATTTATGGCAATAGAAAATTTAACAAAATAAAGCAAAATATTATTCTAGTTTTATTAAGCTTGGAAATATATATAGAAATATTGAATATGGGAAATATTTAAATGGGAAACCATTTTCGAGAACAACTTGTCATCAGCCATTAAAAAAAATATATGTATATATATATATATATATATACATATATATTGTCAACTGACAACAATGCCGTTGTCCGTGCCCCATATGGTAAGTGCTCTTTGACCACGCCTTCTCCGCCCACACCACATCACCACAGAGCACCAACGCAGCCCGCATTTCCGTCTCTCACAATTTTTCAATAAAACAAAAAAAGAAAGACAAAAAAAGCAGCCAAAAACAAAAACCAAAAAAAAAAAAAAAAAGAAAGCATGAAAAATAAGAGCAGGAAGAAAAAAATTTGCATATTTATTTGAGTTGCCTTCAGTTCAACGTTCAACGCGTAACTCAAGACGGAAAAACCAAATTAAAAAGTAATTTGAAAACCTTTAAACGCAAACGCAAGTAAATTATGCAAACATTATGGTTGCTCCCCTTCAACCAACACAAAAAAAAAAAAAAAGAGAAAAATATAAAATAAAATAAAATAAAATAAAAAAAAAGGACAACTGGGCCCCAGGACGCGAAGCTGCTGAGATGTTGAGCACAAAAAAAAAACAAAAAGCAGCAACAACTTAGTCAAGGTCATATGCGATGGTTGCCATGGTTCATTTCTGTCCTGTCTCTGCTCCCTGTGTCACCTTCTCCTACCCATTGCTGCTCCCTTTCTCTTTTCCTTTACCTCCCCCACCCCTGCCCGATGCCAGGTCTACCTAAATGCCATTTTATGAGAATTTAACAATTTCTGTTCTTTTTTTTTTTTTGTAATTTTCTCATTCTTTTTCTTTCTTTTTTTTGCTTTATAGGGTCCTGCGCTTTTTTTCTTTTTTTGTTTGTTTGCTTTTGGAACTGAAGGTGGAGACGCAGACGCCTTCAAATGACACTAATAATTTCCATTTAAATGGAGCCATGAATAAAAAGCAAGTGTAAGTATTTGTTTTTTCATCGTTTGGTTATTTGATAAAAAGTAAAATGAATTTCATATTCTTTTCTCTTTGCATGTCTAGGCTGGTGTTCACCTGCAAGTTCGCTGGACCAATAGACCGAAGACCAGCACAGACTAAAGAAGGGGGAAAGAAAAACTTTTGAACAATGAAAAGGAAAAATGAATACCTGACTATGTCTGAATGAAGATGACAAATGTCCCAGAGAAGTCCTGTATTAATTGTGTTACAGTAAGTACGAAATTTATTTCTATATATTTATATAACTATTTTCAATCAGAATCATTAGAGAGCAACTATTTGCTTGAAGTTTTAGCTTTGTTTTTTAACTAGTTAGATAAACTATAGAAAACGCTAAACCAATTTATACATAATCATTGAAATTAGTTGGAATGCCTTAAGAGATTAGTGATATAAAAGTTTCCGCTTATTTTCTTTCCATAGATCAGCTTTTGATATAGATTTTGTACAGTTTAAAATTTATTAGGTTTCATTGTGTGTTTGCTTTTTGACATCTAGAAAAAATTAATTTATATAATTCACTTTGGTTTGGATTATAAATGATATCTATATATCTAATTATGGATCTGCCATTTCCATTCATTGTATAGAATTTTTTTTCCTATGGTTAAAATGATCAAACTTTATAAATATTAAATAAAGATTCATATATTGATTGACTCTTTGAAACACTATATATACATATGCATATGTGTTAGCTATATATTATCAATTATTCCAGCAATTTACATAATATCCTTTCATCATATATAATTTTGCTAAACTGAAATATATCCCCTAATAGCTGATATATACAAACTTTTATATGCCAACAAGTTTTATTTTTCTTTTTGCTTTGTCAAATAGTGTGAAACATATAGAATATATAATAAAATAAATGTCAAATGATGTTAGGCATTATTTCCTTCTTTTTTTTTTTTTTTTTTTTGTTAGGTAAAATTAGTAGCAATAAATTTTAGTTTGGCTCATTCGATTTTTAGCATAATGTCATCATACAATTGATTGCTTTTGGCTAGAATGAGATATTTAAAATGCAAATGCAGATCAAAAGGCATCATTCACTATCGTACGATAACCAATAAATTCCCACAAGGCATTTTTTGGCTAAGTGAAAACAGCAAAAAGCACACACACACGCACACACACACACGCACACACAGATGTCAATGTTGTGTTCTTTAGATATGCAATCAGAAAGTAGCAACCAGGTATATAGTATATACATATATAGGATAGATATATGTATGTATGTGTGTTGTTAGATAGGTAGGTAGTTAGGTACTAACAACAACCAAACGCCAGGGGCCTAACATGTTCTAGAATATATATATATACACACACACACGTACATAGAGATACACACTCTCTCAAACACATCAAGATGGAGTTGATGCGAGAAGAGAAAGCAGAAGGAAAACCAAAATGTGTCAACATGTCGAGGTCTAAGCAAGGTGTCGAGACATACATAACTTAGATTCACTCAAAACCACCCACCCCCACACACAATACCGAGAAACCTCCCATAAAACCCCCAAAACGAAAGCAAAATTTAAATATGCAACTAAATTTGCTGGCGTAACATGACAGAACCTTCACTAACTATTAACACGTTATGACACCAAAGAAAGTGAACGACATATATAGAGATATATGTATAGATAGATACAAATAGAGATAGAGATAGAGCGAGAGAGAAATATAGAGAGAGAGGGAGCTATAAGGTGGATGGTTATAGCTAAAACTGGAGGTCGAACTGTCGGAAGGTTTGTAGCATGGGTTATGGATGAGATAAAACAAGTGACTATGCATTCCATAGAATTGACAACTAAATGTCAATTTATTTTACATCAAACCAGAGACAAGGAAAGCATCAGGCTAGTTGCCACAACCTTTGGCATTCTTGAATACAAGTTTCCTTACCACACACACATTTAGAGAGACAAACGCACACACACACACATACACACACACACACGTACTTGTATGTATGCATACAAGTTTTGACTTTCAATTTTGCAAATGAGCTGACGGAGACATGTGCAGAAAAGTTTTTTTGTGATAAGAAAGTTCAGGTGTGTGTGCGTTGTTTACAAGTTAACTGATTTATGTTCGTGATTTTGGTTTAGAGAAAACTTTACATTTAACACGTTTGAACAACACACTCACACACACACACACACACACATAAACAAACGATGTGTTTACAAAAGAAAATCAACAATTTTCAGTGGTTTGTTTTGATTTTAGCCAATCAGCTGCTTTTGACTTTTATTTAAAAAAAATTATATGCACAAAGATTTGACATTTTTGACTAAAATTAATGAAATCTTAAACAAACGAACTTATGCAAATAATATATGATGAAAAGCAGAATAACTTGATATAATTTTTAAAGATGTTTATTTGTTGATCATTTTTGATCTAAAATATTTCATGATTATTTTAATGTTTCTCTTTTTTAATGTCGGAGACGTCTTACCCTGTAAAACATTCTTAATAAGTATAATTTCATAATTTAATTGTGCATTAGGTTGAATAAATTTAACATACATACGTTTCTAACTTTCTTTTTGATATATTTATATATGCACCTACCTATATATATTTTATCTTATTTGTGTCATGTTGCTTAATTGGTTTCGTGTAAATTTCCGAGACATTCAACTTGATTAGTGCATCCAGATGGCAAGTAAATCCAATTAAAAAAGATGCCAATTAGTCTAGGTTTATATATATATATATATATATGTGTGTGTGTATATTATACAATTTCCTTCATCAACCTAATAGATAGCCTGCTGCATCGTGTCTTATATTTTGTAAAGGTTGTTCCTTTTAATTCAATTATGAAAAGACTGCAAGTTTGTTGCTTCAACTCTTAACCCTTTAAAGGCGACTGTTCATAGTGTGGCTTCTGCTTGTTGGTTTTGTGATACTGTTTCTAGCATTTTAGCACCTAAGTGTAAAATTTTGGATCAGATTCAGGCTAATGTATGTATGTGTGTTTGTATGTGTGTGTGTTTAACATAAAAAGGAAAAACCTTAACCTCTATAAGCCATTAGAAAGCATCAAAGTGCAGGCATATAGAGCACTTAGCATAATCGAGATGTAGGAAAAACTGGTCGAAAAATTCTAAGTGAAAGCTTTGCTAAAAAAAGCTTTCACTCTCTTACTGTCTCTTCAGTTTTTTCTCTCTCTCTCTCTCTCGTTCTTCTCTCTCTCCCTCTCTCGCATTGGTTTTGGATATGCAACAGGCCGTTGAAATATAACTGGTAGTTGAGTTTTGAAAAATGTGTTTTGATTTCCATCTAAAGTAAGTTGGTAAGAAGAAACAAAACAAAAAAAAAGGAAAAGAAACTAAAACAAGAGAAAAACAAGAACAAAGAAAATGAAAACAAAACGTTTCCCTTCCCCCTCCCTCCCCCCTGCCTTGTTTCTAATGCTGATATAGTGCTAAAGAGAAACTGAAATTAACTTTAATGCGACAACAATTCAAATAGAACGAAAATTTACGATAATTGCTACAATTACATTTTGCAAATGATGCTGCAAACAACAAGAAATGGGAGACAAAAAGTAGACAAATAGTTTACTATCATCTCCATCCCCTTTTTCCCTTGCTAACCATTTGGCACCCTCAATTTTCTACCCTTCTCTATGGCTGGCCGCCTAGTTGTCTCATAAAAGCAAATTGAAGCCATTGACTTGAGCAAATCCTGTCGCTTGCCATTACATTCTTAGTTGAGAAGAAGAATGTGTTTCTTCTTCTACATCTTCATCACCTCTCCCCCTGTCTCACTCTCTCTCTCTCTCTCTCTCTCTCTCTCTTTTCTTGGTCTCTCTATATTCTTGGGTTGTTTTCAAGGTTCGTTTCTATTATAAATTTCAATTTGTTAAATGTGTAGCATACTTTGGGGAGTTGTGTAAAACTTGACGATTCCTTACAGGAGTTCGTAATCAGTGTCAGAGTCATTACCTTATATACCTCTGCCCTCTCTCTCTCCACCTCTCTCTCTCTCTCTCCCTCTCTATCTATCATTCTCTTTTCTGAAAGTGAAAGTGAATGGGAATATGAATATATTAGTGAACGTGTCCTTCAAACTAATTAGATTTGTATGAGGAAATTATATACACTAAAAGATAAGTATTTATTTATGTATATGAGAAAAAAAGTTGAAAAACAACTTTAAAATAATTTATATAATATTTCTTAATTATTTTTTTTTTACCACTTCAATATAATAATACCTTTTTTTCCTTAACAATTTCCATTAACTTGTCTAGTTGTCGCTTTCAGTTATGGTATACAAAACGTTTGGGCAAAAATTATTAAACTACAGACTTTAGCCTGATGGCAAAATCTCAGCCACGAAATTCATCTGAATCAAATGCGATTACAGAATATTTGCATTTTTACCTCATAGACCTCATCATTCGATTTGTCATGTCGCATTATGCTAATCGTTAATGCTATCGCCATAATCATTATCATCATTATCATTATCATACTCTCATCAGTGATGGTAAATTCAATTAGCGTTCTCTATCACAAAAAATCCATTCCCACAGAACTAACCACTCTTCCACCTCTCACACCTCTCCTGGCTCTTTGCCTATTGCCTCACCAGTTTGTCAGTCAGGCTGTCAGATATGTAGAGAAATATGTACATATAATTCAATTCATGCGTGTCAATTTTATTGCTCATACGCCATGTTGTTGCTATTGCTGTTCCTGTTCTTGTTGTTATGAAATGCAAAAATATTGGCACATTTTAATGAATATTCAATTTGGCACATTGACTTGGCGCTAATTGATAAACATGAGCGATTCCATTATAATTATAATCATTATTATTATATATGTACATTTTGATTCTTATTATGAATACCGAAAACAAAATCAAAGCGTTTAAAATGATAGAAATTTGAAGTGTGTTGGTTTTTTTTTCTTTTTTTTTTTTTTAAATAGATGGCAATGAGAATTAATTACGAAACCCCAAAAATGCTACCAAAATGAAATTATTTTGTATGCTCTCCATCTCATTCTCTCGCACACAGTATCTATCGTTTCACTCTCGGCTTGTTTGTATGTATGTACATACATATATATATATATATATATATATTTAATTTTTTTTTTTTTGCTTATTTTGTTGTATTTTTATTTGCGGTTTTGTTCTGCAAATTGTCAAACCACAGCAATTTATCAGCAATCCCGACAATTGCATTATTAATGGCAAGCGCTTAGAGACCACACATGCTGTGTGTGTGTGTGTGTGTGTGTGTATGTGTATGTGTGGACATGAGGACAATGTAGTTTCTGTTTCTGGTCTCTAGAACTGGTAATGGTCGAGGTCCTGGTGGTACTTTAAGGGCTTAGCAATCGTTGCTCAGCATGCAAGCGCTCTAAGGAGTCACAAAAAGGGACAATAGGCAAAAGCAGCAGTATGAGGAAATGGTTGGTCAATGGGTGACGCCCCAACAATAAACCAATTTAAAGAAACCTTATGTAAACAGTTTTATAATAGATTAAATATGTATGCATGTCCCCTTGAATTGTGTTGGTCTCTCTCTCTGTGTGTGTGTGTGTGTGTGTGTGTGTGTTTGTACGTGTCTGTGTGTCTGTAGCTGTATGTGAATAGATGTTGAAATTACAAGGATGAAATAAAAAAGGACAATGCAAGCTAAAAGTGACAGTGGTTAAGCAACTGGCATACTTGCTAAATAACATCTTTTAATTCAACAATTTAGCCGAGTCAGTAAGAAAGTGAAAACAAGCTAAAGATTTATAGAATAAAGACAAAATTATAGTTAAATATATTAAACAACCCTTAAATATAAATTTTTACAAAATTTTCCACCACTTCATGGTAAAATATAAAAGAAAATATGCCATTGATGGCAGCTGAAAATTCTTGTCATTCTAGGAAAAAAAATTTTCTTTTGATACCCATTGTATACATATTGATAAAAAGTATATATATATATATATATATCAGATATTAGAAAATACACGCACACACATACATATATACACTTCAAAACAAAAATTTTAGTTGTATCCTATTTTTCCCCAAAAAAAAGTCGTCTCAAATTTTAATTTACCGCAAACGTAACTTACCTGTATTCCTTTTGTTCAATTTTTATGAAACACTAAACCTAATCTGTAACCATGGTTAGCCCACAGTTACACACACAAACACACATATATACATATATGTACATACATATGTACTTATTTAGTAAGCAGTAGGCAAAAGGAGGAATCATTGGGCGGAAAATGTTCAATGTACTACGTCTAACTACAAGGGAAAATGTTAGCAAATGCCATTTGTTTGTCATGCAACAGAGAAACAGGCAGAAATTGTAGAAGTGAGCCTGTTTCTGCATAGGCGTATGCCAACAACATCATCATCATCATCATCACCATCATCACCATCATCATCATTATCATTATCGTTGTATATGCATCCCAGTTAAATGGAGAATGAGCTAGCATCATCATTGTACAAATATACCAATAGACTCAACTGCAGTTGGGTTTACCATTTTGTACTTGAATATGCTTTATACCCGCATCCCACATGGGATCCATCTGACGAAATAAACTGCTCTACAATTTCCTCTGTGGTTAGTGGTCAGTGCTGCTGCTGCTGCTGGTGCTGCTGCTGCTGCTGGTGCTATTTTTGCTCCTTCTTCTTTTGCTACAATTGGCTGGCATTGTCAACGGAATTGTAGACTAGTCGCCAACCAACCACACACAGCCATCCACACTCACACTCACACACACACACAGACACACTTATTTATATATATACTTACATACATTTATAGAACACACACAAATAGCTGGTCGTTTGTCAGGGTTGGGGTTTTTGGTCTGGTTAGGTCAGAATATGCATGCCCTACACACACACACACACACACACACCCCCTCCCTCCCGCTTATATGGATATTGAAGAACAAAAAAATATATACGCATATAAAATTATTTTTGGCTATTTTTTTTACGAATAGTTTTACACTAAAGTCAATCTATAAACTAAAAAAAATAAATAACAACATCTTTGATTTCAATTGTTGAACCAAACAGTTGATTAACTTTGTTAAAACTTTAATATGCCCTCAAGTCTTTTATAAATTTTGTTGAGTAAAATCAGAACTATATATTGCCGTGCCGGACTCTCTGGTCAGAAGAGACTGAAAAGCACTTAAGTTGCTGGCACAGTTGCCCCTTTGTCTCCTTCTTTTTCTCCCTCTCTGTTGCTCTTTCTCTCTCTCTCTCTTTCTCTCTCTCTCTCTCCATTTGATTGTGATTCCAATTTCTAAAAGATTTGCCACAAGTGGCCAACACACCACTGGCTACAACAATTTCCACTTAACTTGATGAATTTCAAGTTAGGAAAAAAATTTCTGTCTAATTATTTTTTACTCTTGCCTTTGCGGAAAATTTATGCCTGAAGCTTTTTTTTGATATTTGCATAAAATTTGCATACAAAATTTGAGACCATATTTATTATACACTTGCAACAAATGGGTATAATTAATATGGTTAGAAACTTGCTATGCATAACGAATTTAGGTCTTTGTGAGATTGTCATCTATATACATATATACATATATATATATATATATATATACAAAGTGTAATCTTAATTGGTTGACTATATTATTGTTTTTTGTTTCCTTAAAATATTTAGTAGTTTTTACATTGAAAATATGTATAAATTTATTGAAATGTAATGGGGGGTTTAGAGCCCAAGGGACAGATCCTTCGTAGGTTCACCTAGCTCCAATTCAGTCAAATTTTGTCCGATTTTGAAAAACTATATCTTTTATTGCTTGTCAGAATCAAAACTTTTAACTGGCATAAAAATTGGGAAAAGTAATTTTTGACCCGATTTTCCAAATTTTTACCCCTGTCAAATTTTTCAAAAATTAAGTCAAAATTTTTTATCTTAAATTTTTGAAGGCTTAAATTAAATTTTTTAATATGGAAACTGGTAATAAAACTGCTGTAAACCTTTTTGAAATCGGTGCAAAAATTACCGAATTAGAGCCTTAAGGACATAAAAGAAATTCCTTGAACTAAGGACATCGGTGAATTCCTTTGAAGGAACCTCAAGTTTAAAAAGCTCTAATTTAGTCAATTTTTGTCAGATTTTGCAAAATTATATCTTTATTTGTTTCTTAAAATCTTAGAATTTTAGTGGCATAAAAATCTGAAAAAGTAATTTTTGACCCGATTTTCCAAATTTTTACAGTGTTACCCTGTCAAAATTCTCAAAAATTAGGTCAAAATTTATTTTCATCAAATTTAAAAGTTTTAATGTAGTTTTTTTTCTATGGAAATTGACTATGAAAATATTTTAAATCTTTTTGAAATCGGTCAAAAAATGACCGAATTAGAGCCTCAAGGATATTGTAAAAATGCTTCGAAACAACCTTAACTTCACATCCTTCCGATTCAGTGTAATCTTGTTTATATTTCGTAAACTGCAACTCTCTTTACACTTCTAAGAATCGCAAATTTTTAATATTGAAATATTTCTCAAAATATTCCAAAAGTTTTAATTAGCAAAGGGTATACAAACTTCGATATGAGATTCATTGTATTTTGCTCATTTCGATAAAAATGTCCTTTGCTATATATAGAAATTTGTATTATAAGAAAAGTCAAATGCTCTTTCTTTCCTTTATAGAGAGATACTAGATGCTTAAATGCATTAAATAATTTTTGAATACTTTATGCCATACGTACGGACAATGCTTAAAAATGAATTTAAAATATCTTGCTGAAAATACATATTACGTGTTTATGCTAGAGGCCTGCCCCAAAGGTTGACTCTTCGATGGATGCGTTGGGCATAATAAATGTACGCCTCGTAATGAAATTATGTCTAGGCAAATGCCGGGCACAGTGTGTGTAAGTAAAACATTATGCAAATCACGCATACGCCGCGTGTGCATATCAATTTGACAATTTCTCTTTGCTGCCTTTTCTTTTATTTGCTTGTGTGTGTGAGTGTGTGAGGGAGGGTTTTGTCTTCCTCTTATTCAACTGTCAATAACGGTTGTCTACGCTGGTGGATATATATCAATGAATATTGTTTTTCGTAATTATGCAATTGTGCTGCAGGCAAATCAATTAAAACTGAAGGATTTCGTTACCAAGTTGCCTTAAGTAGATGAAATTCAATAGTGACAAGCTCCTTACACGCATTTTCGCAATCAATTGCTCATTCGCTCCTCCTTAGCCTCCTACCTCCTACCTCCTTCGCTTATTTGCTCGTTTGCTTTATCTTCATTTCCTTCATTTTGCGGTGATAAAATCTTTGCATTTGGCAAACAAACACAATTGTGATTGGTTTTGGTTTTGGTTTGGTTCTGGTTTGGTTTTGGTTTGATGGCTGAATGGTTGAAAGGCGCAGTACAAATGATATTGTATAGGAACCCAATGGGTGTCTCTCTCTCTCTTTTTGTGTGTGTGTGTGTGTGTGTGTGTGAGTGTGGGGGATAATGTACGAAGGGTAGATAATGTCGCGTTTAACGAATGCATTGTTTGCTTGGATTTTACAGGTGCCAACTGTATTAATGTTGATGCTGCAATCGTTTCAAGTGATTTCCTTTTTTCAAGCGCCGCCAACCAACAAAAGCAAGACGAGAGTGGAGGGGCAAATGACGATGGGGGGATGATGAGATGTGTTGTAGAATCGTTTTAGCATGAGAGTGAGACAGACAGAAATGTCGACCAGTTTACACGCAATGCGCATTTTAAGTGGATTTTCCAAACACACACACACACACACACACACACATAAGAGCTTACAAACATATTTTCCCCCCGTAATGGAGATGGAAGCGAACATAAGCATAAAAACTTGTCGCCGTGTTGTATATGGAAAAGAAGGAGAAAAATATTGTATCAGGTGAGCAGTTATATATATTATCACATATATACTTTAATATCAGACGATTTCAAGTTTTATTAAAATATGGAAAACCTTATTTATACATATATATACAAACTAAATTGAAATAGGAAATAGGAATAGAAATCATAAGCGGAATTCCAATCAGTAACCGTATCACAATCATAGCAATCAGTCTCTAGAGCGGGTAACCTATTTTTTTTCTCCACTGATTTTCCTTTCTTTTTATGCAGATATATCTTTAAATAATTTATGTATGTGTGTGTGTGTGTGTGTAACCCAAGCATTTCCGTATGCTTTTTCCGACCCTTTGCCTAGAGAGGCAGAAACATTTTCAAACATTTTTCAATGGTTTTCTGCTACTCGCTCGTTGGCAACGTTTCGACTTTGCCCCAATTAATTTACGCTTTATGTTTTATATGAGCAACTTTCTTATATATGTATATTTTCTTTTATTTATGTCTTGTTAAATTTACATATGAGCAGGCATTTATATATGTACATATGTATATGTATGTGCTCTTGTGTGTGTATATCTGTGTGTGTGTGTGTGCGTGTGGTGGCAATAAATCATGACTGAGAACCAAGGGTATATATACATAGGTATACTTATACATATGTAGTAAGTAGATATATACACACGCACACACACACACACACAGACACACGCACACACACACACACAGACAATATTTTCACTAATGAAGTCATTTCACAGTTCAATGCCATAAGAGAGAGAGAAGCAACTTGTCTTGTATCTTTAGCTTATACTTATTTATCTTCATCTTTGCTGGCCACGCATAGAAATAGAGCTACCAATGGATGATGATGGTGATGGTGATGGCTATAGCGATGGCTATGGCTATAGCTATAGCTATAGCTATGACTATGGCGATGTCTTCGTGCCTTATTGGTAAAACTGATTTAGTCACGTTTCCGTTGCCTTTATCGTGATTACTTTTTCTTGCCCTAACACTGAACACCCAATACCCACCCCCGCTTTGCCCTGCCTCTGTACACCATCTTCATCTTCATCTTCATTCTTAACTTTACACACACGCACACACACACACACAAATATACACAGAGACACTCTGAGCTAACAAGTTGCTATAAGAAAAATTTTATTCAATTTTAGTTTCATTTATTTTGTATACTCTTTGCAGAAACTAATCTATGTATATAGGAGTATGCATATAGTATGATAAATTTATTGATATGTTTTGTTTAGATTTCATGAATCTAAAGAAACTTCTACCATTCTTTTGTCTGCCATTATCCTTTAAGTCCTTGAATAATGTTATTAGTTGATATATTGAATCGCTTGAAACAAAAGGAATTAATTACTTGTTCCAGTCATTCAATGAAAAATGAAATTAAAATCTCATGGATTCAAATATTTTTCATTAATTATTAAATAATTTCCTTGGCCTGCAATAATAGATATGTACATATATGTATTTCATTTGTTATCGATTAACATTCGATTAGAGTATACAAACTTCGATAACTTAAAATTCATATATGTATAATTCGTAGCATTTGTTTTGCATTTTGTTGACTTTCTTTAATTAAACCGAAGACTGATAGACTTTATGCATTTAATTTTTTATTATATACATAAGTATATTGTGCAAAAAGGGAAAACATAAATGATGGCCCATACTAGAAAATGCTCATAGCAATTTTTCTATTTACATTTTTTTTTTTCATCATCTTTTTTATTTTTTAAATGCCAGCAAAAAAAGGGTTTTACGATGTATTTCTTATTTTTTGTAGGTGACAGAGAGGAATTTTATTCCCACGACATATGTATATCCTGTTTTAGTTTCATTTTTTATTTTTTTTATGTATATATTTTTTATTTGTTTTTATCTCTATCTTAGTTACATGCACAACATGCATACAATATGATGAGCACATGATGATGCTATGACATTTTTTAGTTGCTTTGTTTAGGAGAGAGAGAGAGAGAGGGAGATAGAGAGAGAGTGTGTGTGTAAGTGTGTGTGTGGGTGGCGGGGGGATTTGGTGGATATGAATAGGATGATAGCGGGGTAAGTGCGACTGATGGGATACTCTCCCTCATGGATGGAACCATAAAAGCATGAAGCATATTTTTATAGCACATAAATGTCATAATGCCATGCGGCATTTCCTCTTCTTTTATATGTATACATATACATACATATACATATACATATATATATCTACATATGTATATATATATATTTTTTTTTTATTTGTGCCGCAACCTCTCTCCCCCTTTCCCCCAAACACGACTTGTCTTTTATGATAGTCATGGTTTGTTCTATTTGTGTACCCTACAGACCCGCAAATGAAATAGGAGAAAAAAAAAAATAACAAACTGAACACATTCTCAATATTTTCGATTTGATTGATTAAATTCGAAATTAAACTATATCTAAAAATCAATAAATAAACGAAAAAAAATAATACTTTAAAGTTAACATAATAAGATATTAGGAAACAAAATGCTTAAAATTCATAAAATTAACTTGGATTGAAGTCCTTTTAAAGGACTACAAATTGAGAAATTTGCTAAAGCTTTGCTTTAATGCCACTACTGACTAAAGATATAAATAGCTCTTGCTTGCTGAGCTCTCTAAACTTCCTTTTCTTTTCTTTTTTTTTTTTTTTTTTGTGGGCATAAAAAGATGGTTAATGAATTATTAAAATAAAACACATTTTACTTACTTTACGACCTGGCAACTGGGAAAATGGCCAATGGTAACGTAAGTCAACCCAACCAAACTGAAAGATAAAGCGAAAAAAAGAAACTCAAGGGCATTTTTGTTTCCTTCTATAAAATTGAAGAAATATAGCAGATTTAAACGAAGGGGAAACTAAACGGTAATCCATCTGTTAAATCAACCAATTTGCCCGATTTACATAATGAAAGTGTAGTAAAAATAAATAAAGTTAAGCTATTAAGGCAAGTATTTCAATTAAAATTCTTAAAGTTTAAGAACTTGCCAAATGATATACTATATAGCAATATATTTTACAATTAATAGAGTATACGACATTTGGCTGAAATAATTAAAAACTTTTTATGCTAAATGTTTGTTTAAAGTTTAGAATTGTTTAATACTTTTGCGATGAAATTTGGAATTTGTTTGATTTTATATTTTTATTTGAAGTTTAATTAATTTGATATCGAATATTGCTATGTAGAAAAAAATATAATGTTATATGATAGATATATATATTATTTTATTTTTATATTATTAATATAATATAACTTATTATAATTTATTTTACTTCATTTCAATACTATTCAGATTTTATTAAATAATATAAATTTGATTATATTTTATTTTAATACTTTGAAAATTATATCATATAATATATTTTATTTTACTTTATTTTAATATTTATAATATTATATTTTATATAATATATTTTATAGACTTTATTTTTATATATATATATTTATAATTAAGTATATAATTAAATATATACAAGGCATATATTTGATATATAACAACTGTACAGTTTAGTCTTCTATACTTACTTTTTATATATTTTTTATAGTATAATTTATTTATAAGTTATCTATGTATTATTAATGATTGTTAAGAATATTTACATTTTTTCTTTTTAGGGTATATTTGAGTCGGCTTTAAGATCAATCCTATCATTTAGTCGGCATCCCGTTTAGTTATTTATTTTTATTTTATTTTTTATTTTTTATTCTATTTTTCGCTTCCTGCCTTCTGTCTATCTGTCTATTGCTATTGTTTTTTACCCCTTTGGCACTTTCTTCTCTATCAATTTGCCCTTCCATTCTCAATTCCCCCTCCCCCCCCACAATTCTTCTTGTTTCGTTTTTTGCTTAGCAAATTGTTGTTGCATACTTAACAAACAAAAACAAGAAGAAATGAAGGCAAACAAAAATTTTGTTGGCTCTGTTCAATCGACTGTGGACCGGACGCAATGCTTTTAATTCAGTTACCTACCTTATGGCATTGTTTTCTTGTTGTTATTGTTATTGCTGTTGTTGTTGTTGTTGTTGTTGTTAGTGTTATTGGTGGCCATAGGCAAATATTAATTAATTTTCCATTTGTTCGCGCATTATTAATAACAGGAAATGCGAAAAACTTTGACCAATTTTTCCAGCATTTACCATCGCAGAGCGAAAGCAATGAGACAGAGAGAGAGAGAGAGAGAGAGAGAGTGAGAAAAGTTTGTTTGTTTAACTTTAATGAAGTTAACTTAGATAGACGAGAAAGCCAACTGAATATCGGACAAATAAGTGGGCGTGCCATGACCGCCCAATGGTAAGAGTTAAGAGAGAAGGCATTGGGCAACAGGAAGAAGAGGATGGATATAAAGAAGAAGAAGAAGAAGAGTTAGCAGCATCGAGTGCAATGGGCGCATGAAAATCGAAACCTAATCAAGCAAATTGGCCATAAAAATAAATCGCATTAAGCGTAGTGGATGAGAGCGGATATTGTGGGCAATGGGATGAATGAGGTAGTAGAGTGTGAAGGGGAAAAAGTGTGTGTGTGTGTGTGTGTGTGTGTGTGTGTGTGTGTGTGTGTGTGTGTTGGGGAGGAGGTTGGGGAGAGAAGAAGCGCACACCTCTAAGCCTTTAAGTTTCCACCATATGAGTTGCTCTGGTAGCCATGGATACTGAACGCATATTCCGGTGTTTTTTTCTTCTTTTTTTTTACCTCCCCCCCCTTTGCCATTGGCCCTTTTGCCCTTGGGTGGCAAACACCATTTAACTTTGTTTGCTTAGTGCCGCCTCGTATGTGTCTGTGCCTGTGTGTATATATGTGTGTGTGTGTGTACAGGGGGGGGTGTGTCCATGTCCATGGGTTGGCAATGGGCAGCATTGGCTGCATATCAAAGCAAACTAATGAATAAATTCATTGAATCCATAGCCAGTTCAAAGTTTGCTCAGCATTCGAATCGACATTCCAAAGTTTGCCTCTTCTTGTTTTGAGTTGAGATGAGTTGAGTTGAGTTGAGTTGAGTGAATTGAGCCAGAGATGGGCAAACGATGGACAGATGAAGGCATCCCCGAGGTAAAGAACAGGAATTTCAAATATTTACTTATACGAACGAACAGCTGTTCAGCTGTTTAAGCCAAAGAAGAGAAATAAAATAAATACTAAAATATATACTAAGCAAAGGGTAGGGTAAAGGGGATAAAAAAGAAAAGGAAAAGGAAAATGGGTTTTCCTTTTCGCTTTCAAAAATTTATGCACCTGCTGCGCTCTTCACTACTCATTCTAACCTGACCCTTTGGCTGCCTTATTTATGATCCTTACTCGAGCATAACATGAAAGTGAAAGTGTTTTTAATGCTCTTAAACTGTATATTTTTGCTGCTCTTGTTGTTGTTGTTGTTGTTGTTACTGTTGTTGTTTTTCTTCTTTTTTTTTTTTTTTTTGCTTTCCAATGAGCTGCTAATTTGAGAAAAGGTCTATAAAATTCACTTGTGTCGAGAGGAAGTGAGAGGAAGGGAGAGGGAGAGGGAGATTGAGAGAAGTAGCAACAAATGATTGCCACGTTTAATATGAAAGAGGGTAAGAACCAAACTGTCGCACCTGTGGCTGCCATTAAATAAACACTTGAACGGATCAAGGGATGAAAATTTTCATTTGTCAATTAATCACAGACCCATGACGAAGGGTTCAATTAAAATGAGTTTCTTCAATAAAGGTAGAAAAAGACCCAAAAAAGACGAAAAAACAAAATGTTTAATTGCCAAACCAAACAAATGAAATCAAATAAAAAATTGTATGAAAAACTTTTGCCATTTCATTTCATTTAAATTATATATTCTCTTAAACGATTGCTTTTATATCTAAATCTAACTCTATATATTTATACTAATCAAGAGAATCTAAAAATGTTTTGAAATGTGACTTTATCTATGTTATATTACAATTATTCTTACAGCAGTCACTTTTTGACTCTTAACTTTTGACTCTTTTGTTATTTGTTTGACCTTGGCTTTTACCTTTTAAACATAACACTTTCTCTCTCATACTGCGATCTTATAAATTGAAAACTTTCTACAAATTTTCTTATTAATTTAACCTTTTCAAAGTTCACTTATGAGTCAGTCAAGTTTACCTGCTGCCTGCCTGGGTTCATTTACAAAATACTCTCCTGGGGAAAGTCTCTCTGTGTGTGTGTGTGTGTGTGTCTTTTTTTCCTTTTTTGAAGAAAATTTAAATAAATTTAGTTACACAAGACATTGACCCATATCACACCAATGAAAGACATATACATTTATCTATATATATATATATATATATATTTATATACTTTTATATATATAGACAAAAGATAAAACATATTTGCAAGCCCATTATACATAAATCTTTTCTATTTGATTACATTAACCTCGGTAACTTGGCTCCTCCGCTCCTTCTTCTGTAATGCAACAACAACAACAACAACAACAACAAATAACCAAAATACCCAAATCAAAAAGTTACCCAACAAAAAGAAAGAGAGAAAAACTCTGACCCCAAACCATAAAGTGTTAAACACAATCAAAAGAAAAGACAAAAAAACGTAACCGAAACCCATTCGGAATGAAGTCAAAGTAAAACGAAAAAAAAAAAGAGACAAAAAACAACGTCAAATTCAATTTGAAAGTGAAGCACTCTTTCTATATTCGCAACGTTTCTCTAGTTTTTCTCTGATTCTCTATCTCTCTCTCTCTCGCGCGCGCTTTTTTCCTTCCAAAGAGTTTTACGAGCGTTTTTCATTGCGAAATGCGTTTTGCTTTTCATTTTTCTGCATTTGCCAAAGGAGATTTGTTTTTTTCGTTTTTTTTTTTTGCCCGTTTCTGTTGACGGGTTGCCATCATCACGATTTTGCCGAATGTAGAATTGGCTTTTTTTTTTTTTAGTATTTCTGATTTTCTTTCTTGGTTTTTTTCTTTTTGGTTGGTTATGGTTTCTTTTTTTTGTTTTTTTTTTTTTTGTTGGTCGCTGTTACGCTCCATTTCCCTGTTTCCCTGTATTCATTTCATTTATTAAATCACCCTCGTCAATCAAATGCGTTGACATGCTTCCAGTTATATATACACATATATATAGCGTATACTTATATATATATATATATTTTATTTTCTTATTCTTATTCGAAGTTTCCCCTCAAGATTATTGTGTTTAATAAAAAATTAAGTGCAGGGTTCAAAGTTGAAACCGTTCTTTTTTTCGTTTACGTTTTCTTGTTGTTGCTTTTGCCATAAGCTTTAAGTGTAAGCGAACTGAAAACGAAAGAAAGAAAAAAAAAATCACTCATACGCAACGTTGTCCTCGACAACATGGTTTTTGTTGTTTTTGTTTTGGTATTGTTTTGCTCTTCTCTTGCCAATGCGTGTCACGTTTCAATTGTTTCAATGTGTGTGTGTGTGTGTGTCTTTGTGTGTGTATGTATGTATGTGTTTCATGTCGCGTATGTGCGAGCTAACATGTAGAAAAATAAATATTAAGATATATACTTATACCTATATATATATATATATCTAAGTATATATGTATGTTGTAGTAGATATTGAACATGAGGGGCAATGGACGGTCACGGCAAGGACAAATGCCAACAAGTGTGCGGACATAAACGTCATTATCATTAGGTGGCACGCTGAGAAATGCTAACAGCAAATTGAATATTAAACGAGAACAATTCTATAGACTTTATGCTAACTAACAATAAGGAACTGAATAAACAACATTCTACTATAAATATAGATATATGTATATACCTACATATATATATATAACTATAAATTTTACTATACATTCATTGTGCAACAAGCTAAAGTTAAAGCTAAAAGTTAGTTTGCTACTTATTGCCGCTTACAGTGCTAAAAAGACAAGCAAATTTATAACCCAGAAAAAAGAAAACAAGATATGATGTAAGAACTTTACCATCAACAAAAAGCATAAACCGAAAGCAATAAACCAAGGACAATGCAGTTGCTTCTGCTTAAAAGTAACAAAAAAAAAAAAAACAAAAAAGAATTCCCTTAAACGTTAAGTGTTTAAATCGATTAAATATTTTTTGAAAAAAGAAAAGAAAAATTGCTTGCAAGAAATATATATGTACATATCAAAATATTACTTTTTAGATAGATAAATCGTAAATTTTAATCATAGAATTTAGCACATTTAAAAGTTGGTCTTAGTCTTAGTCCACCAATCACAATATAAAGAGATCCAATACGGAATTATATATCTCTGATTGAATGAGTAAGCGATTAAATCGACTTAAATAAATAAATAGAATTGATACTAGACGCATTAGTAAAAAGCAGTAACTTTTTATAACTTACATTAAACGATTACTAAATCTTCTGTATTAGAGTAAACTATATGTCTAATACAAAACTTATTATAGAAAATTATTAAATTAAAATTGTTTTTTTAAGCTGTAAAATTTTATAAAATGTTTCAAGAAATTGAATCTTTGCTTTGATTTTATTATCTCATAAATTGATAAACAAGAAATATATTTATACTATATGTTTATTATATATACTTGCACATTTTATCGTTCCAGGGTATAGAAGGACCATTGCACAGTTATAGCACTTTGAAAATATCTCAGAACGGCGTTCAAGGTGGGGCGTTAAATATATGGGCAACATAAAAAAAACCGTGTTGATTCATCCATCAAGTCAGCCACTTTACAACTACTCATGGCCATGTCAAGCGAAACTGGCGCCCAACGTGGCGCTCACAACAACAACAACAACAACAACAACAAGAACAACAACAGCAACAGCAACAAAAAAAAATTAAAAAGGAGAAAAAATGAAATGAAAAGAAGAGCCAAAACTTTGAGTAACAGCAAAAGTTAAAGTGCCGACGAAACATAGAGAGCGTGAGCAAGAGAGAAAGAGAGAGAGAGAGAGCGAAAGAGACAGAAAAAAATAGAAGAAATAAAGGAAAAGAGAAAAACGGGCCAGTAAAGTAAAAAATGTTTGTTGATTCACCTCCTCCACATCGCTGCCACCTGCTGCTGCCCGTACGCTCACCTGCTAACAACTTTCAAATTATTAAAACCCACAAATTTACAACTTGTGCTTCGAAGAAAGGACGACTAACATATACAACGAAAAGAACAAAACTACAAAAAAAAAAATATATATATATATATATATATATATATGTTTATAAAGAGAAGAAAAAAAAAAAGAAGAAAACATTAAAGGAAAAAAAAAAGGAAGAAAGAGCAGCAGCAGCACAAGTGTAAAAAGTTTTATGCCTGGCGTCAACTTAATTATTGAATGGCCCGTCCCTTTGCACCCGCATCATATACCCAGCAAAGGATGGGTTTAGGTAAAAAGTGAAAGAGAGGAATGAAGAAAACTTAGGGAAAACAGGAGGAATCCCGGGAACAGGTGTGCCAAGCGTTTTGTATATTAAATATCAGACTAAGTCAGAAAAATTTTAAATTGAAAAACTTTTGACCAGCACAACGCCAAACACACAAATTAAAAAATAAACCAAGTATAAAACTTCTTTACAGGCCGACAGGGAAGAGAAGAGGAATATATAGAGAGGAAGCGTAAAAAAAAAAAAGAGAAAAAAAATCATTAAAAAATATAAATCCACAGCATCAGCTTTAAGACTCTTCAAGTGAAATTGCCAATATCTATATCTGCCAGTTCCACAACGGATGCCCTACCGCTCTTCTGCCCTTCTGCCTCATCCATTTGCAATTGAAAAGTCACGTTTGGTCAAACTGATTGCAATGAAATCCATAAAAAGATATAAAAGGCAACATGCAACTAAAAAAAGGAGAAAAAAAATAAAGGATAAAAAAATTGTAAGCTCAATACAAATATTTATGAATTACCTGAATTGTCGATGTGCATTTCAATTGTGGTCGCTTTTATGTACCCAGACATATGGACAAACAATCTCCCATTCAATTGCAACACATTTCCTCTGTTCCCTCACACTATGTATAAATCATGCTTATGAACATACCATTTATTCATATGGAAATTAATTTTAATTTACGCCAAACATTGAAATGCAAATAAATGAGCTTAATTAATTGCCAGCAAATGTGTCAACAAATGGATTTACAACGAATAAGTAGAAAAAATACGAGTTTGTTTTTCTTGATTGCTTGATTAAACAATTGAGTTTTGCTCCCCTTTAGCAATATTGTTTTATTATTATTGATAAATTAAACAATTTAAGTTCTTTAATAAATAAAATATTTTATTAAATTTTTTAAATAAAAACAATTCTTATTGAATATTAATAGAATTAAAATTGTAAACATGGAGAATTGTAAACGTAGGTCGTCAAAAATAAAACCTGATCCTTAAAGGTGGCTGAATGCATATAATATCCTCGCCAAGCTTATCCATGTTAACTTTTTTACCTCTTTCGCATATCCTGCTGCAAGACCTTATTTACTATAATGCCGCTAATGATACCTATCGATTAGCATCATGAAATATGGGTGTCATCTAAGAATCCAGGACTTGAAATTTTTCTGCCATAACTGCAGCAGGACAAAAGAACATTTGCTAGAATGCCCTTAATGCCCTATCGATCGGCATCATAAAAAATGGGGCCATCTAAGCCCGCAACATGGCCCGCACAAGTATACTACATTTTCCAGAGGTGGAGAAAAATCTACGAAAAATGGCCCAAAAATCCAAAATCGTCGATATGTCAGCTCTCCGCAGGACTATCAGGATATCCTTTGGCCAGATGGTAGTCTTTGTTTGTAAGATTTATTTGACAGGACTTCCGTCCTGATCCTTCCAAGGACTCCCGAGATATAAGCAACTTTCTGTACAAAGAAAAGTCCTTTTTTCTCAGCTGTTTAAAGGACATTCTAGGATTTTTCTAGGTCAGCCGACGTTAATTTATAAGGACTACAGCCTGGCTAAATTTTGTCCTGATAGTCCTTAAAATGGCTGAGTTGTAAGGACTTTTTCGATTTTTCCGCGATTTTAGTGGCTAACCCCCTGCTAAAATTCAAGAAAAATTTCTAAGTGTCTTTCATATTTGGCGGTGCATACTTGTGGGGGCTAAGTTTAATGAAATTTTCCATACTTATGGACGCAAATTTTGGTGCATCTTTTGGGAGCTAAATTTAAAATAAAATTTGCAATGCATACTTTTGGGCATTTAGGGGGCTAAATTACCATTGCATACTTTTGGGAGCAAATTTTCTGTGCATCTTTTGGGCGATAAATTTAAAATTAAATTTTCATTGCATACTTTTGGGCGTTTAAGGGGCTAAATTACCAATGCATACTTTTGGGAGCCAAATTTAAAATTAATTTTCCATTGCATACTTCTAGGCGTTTAGTCAGGATTTTAGTTAAATATTATTTTTACTGCATACTTTCGGGGGTTATATATTTCGTTGCATAAGTTTAGGCGATAAGCCTTGATTTTTCAACATTCAAGCCTAAGCGCCTAAAAGTATGCAACGGAAAATTTTTGCATTGAATTTTGTAAATCAAGGCTTAACGCCTAAAAGTATGCAAGGGAAAATTAATTTTAATTAAGCCCCCGAAAGTATGCATTGGTAATTTAGCCCCCTTAACGCCCAAAAGTATGCAATGAAAATTTAATTTTAAATTTAGCGCCCAAAAGGTGCACAGAAAATTTGCCCCCAAAAGTATGCAATGGTAATTTAGCCTCCTAAATGCCCAAAAGTATACACTGTAAATTATATTTTAAATTTAGCCCCCAAAAGATGCACCAAAATTTGCGTCCATAAGTATGGAAAATTTCATTAAACTTAGCCCCCACAAGTATGCACCGCCAAATATGAAAGACACTTGAAAATTTTTCTTGAATTTTAGCAGGGGGTTAGCCACTAAAATCGCGGAAAAATAGAAAAAGTCCTTACAACTCAGCCATTTTAAGGACTATCAGGACAAAATTTAGCCAGGCTGTAGTCCTTATAAATTAACGTCGGCTGACCTAGAAAAATCCTAGAATGTCCTTTAAACAGCTGAGAAAAAAGGACTTTTCTTTGTACAGAAAATTGCTTATATCTCGGGAGTCCTTGGAAGGATCAGGACGGAAGTCCTGTCAAATAAATCTTACAAACAAAGACTACCATCTGGCCAAAGGATATCCTGATAGTCCTGCGGAGAGCTAAGATATCGACGATTTCGTGTTTTTTTGTCATTTTTCGTTGATTTTTTTCCACCTCTGAAAACTGTAGTATACTTAAGGAGGCCATTAAGACGTGCAAAAATTGCGGAAAAATCGAAAATGTCCTTCTAATTCAGCCATTTAAAGCACTATCAGAAGGAAATTTGGCCAGGAGGTGGTCTTTATCCTGAAATATCCTTCAAACAACTGTACGAAAAATTGTATTTTGCGAATCCTTCGAAGGATCAGAACGAACCTATCTCAAATTATTTGAATTCGGAAAAACTATATTCTAGGCTAATTTTAGCTCTATAATCCTGCGGAGATATCAAGGATTTTGTTTTTTTCGACAGTTTTTCGTAAATTTTCTGATCGCTGAAAATAAATACATTTTATGCAATCAAGGCAAGTGAAAACTTATGTAGATGTCCCCTGAATAGTTGAAGTTTCAAAATTTCGGATGCGAATATTATAAATAAAAGCCATGGGCAACAACTCATCGTCTTTATAGTTATCTGCCCCATATTGATTTGTTTTTGTTTTTGATAAATCAATATGAGAATCTTTTGAAATCATTTAAATACGAGTATATCCCACACCTCCGTTCCTCGAGTGACATTGACTTAAGTCTAAGCCACAAACTGCTGCTTATTTAGGATGTCAAACAGTTTTCTTTTGCTTACTTAGGCTTTGACCAACAAAAAATGAAAAAGCCAAGCCCTTATGATCCATTTTATTGGCTGGCAAATGGTTGTGAGTTTTCAACACTCCAAGCCAATGACTTACATGACAGTCGGACCAAAACCGCCCGCCTACGTGCGTTTAATGACCTTGAAGTCAAGGCCATTTACTTGCCGCCCGACATTAGTAAATTTCATTAAAGTTTTCATTGTACGATTTGACAACAGTCTCTCCTCCTGCAAGTATCCCCAACTTACAGCAATTTGTCTAACTGCTGACTCGGCATTCAGTTAGTTGTTGGACTTGGCCTGAGGCTGTCACTGTGAGTTGGCACTTGGGCCTATTTTGAATTTAACTGCCCATCTTACACTTGTCGGCTTTTATTTTTTATGTCGCGTGGGTAGACATGCGGCTTTCAAAAAGGTTCATGGCTAAAGCGACGGGCGTCATTGGTCTCCCTTTTCAATGGCTTGTTTAACAACTTGAAGCATTTTATGGCTATTGATGATCTATCTGTCTATCTCGATTATGTAAGAGTAATACTCGTACTCATGCCTTGCGATTGCTGCATATAAATTATATTTTCCTATCCACTCGAATATCATTCTCCTCCGCCAACTTTAGGCAAGACCAAGTTTATATCCAAAGTATTAAAAGTTTTCTTTTTCTCTTTGACTTTTTTCTTTTTCCTTTTTCCTTTTTCATTTTTTTTTTTTTTTTTGGTACTTTTGCCTTTGATCTGAGAGTCAGGAACGGGCTATGCTGCATACGACAGCAAAGAATATGGAAAGATGTGGGCTGGACTTGAAACTCATTGCAATGCAGTTTCTACCACCATTATTGCCGCCAGCCTACATATATATATATATATATATATATATTTTCTTCTCTCTCTCTGTCTCTCTCTCTCTTGTGGCATCAGTATTTTGCTTAACTGGCGCGAAAATGGTGGATTTTAGCTGTATTAATTTTTAAATAGTTTTCTGGCACTCGGCAATGCACACAAGCCGAAAGGAGGTATGCGTCTGTACTCGTTGGATAGACATGTGTGTATTGTATGTGGCAGCTGCTTTCTGCCTTGGGCTAATCCTGGACTTAAGCCCGCCAGACAAAACACAAATTAAAAGCTTTTTCTTTCTTTTTCTTCGGTTAAGTAAAATTTTTTCAAAAGGATCTGTGAAATGGAAAAACAATGACCAAATGTGAATGTGAATAAAAGACTGTCCATTGATAGATTAACAAACACATATATGTATATATATATATATATATATATATACAATGTATTCCTTTGTTTTTGGTTTTTCAGCAAGTAGTGAGATTAAAAGTATAATTGAAATTGAATTAAAAACTAAATGGATAACAATTAATGCCGACATAAACTTATTTGTATATTATTTCTTTAGTTTTAATAAAAAAATATAAGATAAGAATTTTAGAAAATAAGAATCTCATGTGATTGTTATTGTATATATACATATAATCTATTGGGTTTTTTTTTTTTGTTATATTAATAAATAAAATCTATGCTTTAAATCTTATACAAATTTGGTTTAAATTGCACAACCTGTTGGATCACAATCTAGGACATTTTTGGCATTCTGGTCTTTGATTTGTGGCCAAAAGCCAAAGTGTTATTAAAGCCTTAATGCCCATAGCTATTGCTAAGGTGTTTTGTGCGGGCGCGAACTTGGTATTATTGGTATATGGGGAGGGGAGGGGCTTGGGGGTTTGGGATCCATTGTTATACTTTACTTTTCTTTGTATAGTCCCATTTACGTAGCCCATTTGTATGCAAGCTCACGAAATTCTCAACCGAAAAACTTATAACCCAACCGTGTTGTAAGTTTAGTTTAATAGTTGCTAGCATAGAGAGAGAGAGAGAGAGAGAGAGAGAGAGAAAGGGAGAAAGAACGAGAGTTTTCTTAACTCTAGTCGCGTCGCGTTTTAATGCAAATTAAAACGTTGCCGGCGCCAAAAAGTTGTTCGTGCTCCATCATTTTGTCGCGTCAAAGATTAAATTGAGCTGGCAGTTGGCAGCTCTCGGTATCCTTAACTTTTTCCTTACATTAAGTCACTGGGCGAGCAAATGGCTGTTTTCCTTAATTTTTCTTTGCTTTATTCCCTTGTCAACTCGGTAGTCCTTTCATTCTCGTTTTGTCACACGGATATTTTTTGTGTTTTCTGTTTTTTTTTTTTTTTTTTTTTGGTTTTTTTTCGTTTTGGCAATTTGTTGCTAACATAGACGGTAAAAGACAAGTAAAATGTTTAAAAGGGTTGGCCATAAACTTGCTCGGCTATCTGAGATTAAACCATTAAGCCAAAGCCTAATTATTTGGAATTTTGAAAGGTATGAGATGCCAGAGACATAAATAGAGAAGTCAGAATGGAATTTGTTTACTTAAAGGTTTTATGTATTATTCTACTTTAGTTGAAGCAATACGCAAAGACATCAATATATACATACCCATATATATAGATATTATATAAACGTTTGAAATTAAACAATGCCTTAAATTTATTATTCCATAAAAATTTAATAAATTTTTTTAACTAACTATTCAAGCAACTTTATTCTGTAATTAAGGTCCTTTTGTAAAATTATTCTCAAATCTTTTGGATGGAATGTTCCATCAAAATATAAAATTTGTGAAACTTTTAAATGAATTTGCATTTAACTTTATCAACAAACTGACAATAAATGTTTATTGTAATCATTATAATTGTAGAATTTATCCATCATTTTAATTAAAACAATTTACACATTTTTCTCATTTAGCCATCTTTAAACAAAAAAAAATTCCTTTGGTTTTTGCCTTTTTGTTTTTTGTCGTTTCTTGACTTTGGTATTTTGGTTTATGCGGTTTGTTCTTAGTGGAATGGGAAAAGGGGGTGGAGGGTGGGGGGGGGATAGATGGGGTTTTGGTGTTTGTGGCCATAAGAATGGAATAGAAACTAAAAAGTCTATTTGCATTGGCCTGCCATTGGTTCGACACGGTGGTTTTTAGATAGAACGAGTTCAGGAGTTGTCTATACTTGTCTGCGGTTTCTGACTTGTTATCCTGTTATCCTGGCTTCTTTTGACTACATAGCGTTGTTTTTGTTGTTGTTGTTCATGTTGTTGTTGTTGTAGGTTCAGAGCTACTGCTTCTGCTTGTGTTAATTTCTGTCTACTGTTCGTGTGCAACTTAATTGAATTATTTGTGCTGTCGAGCCTTGACATCCAGTTCTCTTTCTCATTCTCATTCTCTTTCTCAATCTCTCTCGTTCGTATTCTCTCTTTATACCTCCCATCTTCTTCAGTTCCTTCTGTGACAGCTGCTCTAATTAGTTGGGCCAAAGGCTGAAGGCGTTTAATTAGTTCTGGGCGGTGAGATTGGCATTGGTTGTACAGAATTGAGGTAAACCGCGGTAGGGTTAAGCTGCTTAACGCTGAGAGAGTCATTAAGTAGGCAGCCATCTATTATGGCCAAGTGTCTTTTGGTTTTGGCTCTAACAAAATTGAATTGCTAACAAGCTAGACATTGGCATTGACATCGGCATTGGCATTGGCATTGGCATTAGCATCGGCATCGGCATCGCCACTTGGCACTTGGTACCAAATAAGGGGAAAAAAATTCCATTCACTCACAATCAGAACATTTAAATTAATTTCACGTGCCTTTCCATCTATCTATCTATATATATATATATATATATATATATATATATCTTTCTTCTTTCTTGTCGTGTTATCCTACACAATTTAACGATTCGTCGAATCAGCAATTTTTGCTTCTTTTTTTCCTTTTGCTTTTTGGAACTAGAGGGGGGATGATGCGGTGGGGCTTACAACATTTATTGTCTAGTCTAGTCATTCCCTATCGTTGGCTATTCATCCTGCGTGTCATTCTGCGTGTTGCCTAGGCTCCGCTTATTTAATATGGCGAGTGTTTTCAACATTTCGAACACCCCCTCCCCCCCTTACACCCCTTGGGGAGGAAAATGTGCGAATCTGTTGCTTGTGCCTTTATATATCATTGTGTGTCTGTCTGTCTCTCTCTCTCTCTCTCTCTCTCGTGCTACCTATCTTCCATTCCACTAGGGATAATCCGAAAACAGTGACTTTATACTTATAAAGTCACAGTTAATTGAAATTGATGATGAGCAGTTATTTACTGGAAAAATAAACAAAAGAAAAATCAAATGAATTAAAGTGGGAAAATAATTTATAAACGAAAAATCAAAGTGCTAATTATTAATAGAAAATTAATTTTCTTTTCAAATTCAATTTGTTTTATTTGTTTTTTGTAAGAATTTGTATTTACCAAATTTTTTAGAATTTATGTTTAATTGAATAGAAAATTGTTTCAATTTTTTCTGTAAATGTAATGTAAATTTTATCTATTTTATTTTCCCTTTTTCAAAATCTTTGGCAAATCACTTCACATAAACTGTTACTGTGACTGTGACACTTTCAATCATTTCACCAAAAACAAAAAAAAAAAAAAAAAAAAAAGGCGTTCAATTTGTGTCTCAACGGCTTTTGTTATTGACTTCATTTCTTGCCCGGCCTGAGGATTTTTTTTTTTTTTTTTATTCTTTTTTCTTTTAGGCAGCTGCTTGTCAATGTCATTTAGCTGAGATGGAGGATAAGGAATCATCTGGCTGCCATAAACACGTCGCACACGTATGCGCCATTTAAAAAAAAAAAAAAAAAATGGCGTCAGCTTCACTTCCGTTGGCAATGATTATACTTTCTTTTTCTTTTTTTTTTTTTTTTTTGGCGACTGCATTTGAATTCAATTCAATTGAGGAGAATTACATGGCAACAGCTAGACGATGCTTACGATGCTTATGAAGTCGTTAGCATCCATCTCTCTCTCTCTCTATCTCTCTCTCGCTCTCGCTCTCGCTTATTTCATCCATCCCCATCCAAAATAACACTCAACAATCATGCCATAGGCCAAGGCAAAGATTCCCAAAAGACTTACCCTCCCCCCCTCTACCCACCACCAAGGCTCCTGTCGTCTTTGGGAGCATCTTCCTGTCAGCAATATTGTCAGCACATCGTTGAAAATAATTGCCGGAAATACAAAAGGAAGATGGGCACACAAAATGAAATCAAATCGATGGAATAGATTTCCAATTCCAATTTTGTTTAGGAAGCACCACAAGAAGAAAGATTTCTTTGGCTTGATTTGGCTTACGTGGCGTATACTCAACGATAATTAATTACGCCTTCCATTTATTTATTGGGATGGGGATGGGATTGGGATTGGGAATGGGAATGGGAATGGGAATGTGGATATACCTTGAGTGGCTTCTATTTTCAATTGTTCTCAATGGCGCCATTCATTCGGTCATTGACTGCCTTTCGTATATATCGATTGTCCTAGGACTATAAAAACTGTGCATCCAGTAGCTGATAGTCACATTCATTCGCAGGATTCCTTGCCAAGTAGAATGGCCACATTGCATTTGGTGCTCTTCTGTTTCTCATTTGTATTGATTGCCAACGCTTTGGAATTGACACCACAACTCTTGAGTGCCGCCGTTTCCTCATCCGGTAATGATCTTAAAACTAAACCAACATTTCCATTTCCCCTCGACGATGATGTCGAGGGTGTAGAATTACCATTGGAAGTACCACAAACCGTTGAGGAGGACAATGAAGTGCCAACAGTTAGAACACAACATTCTCTACCACCAGCTTGGCTACAATTTGCCGATGAACCAGCACCACCATCACCACCACAAAAACAAAGATTATCTAACAAGGGAGCCTTCATTAAATTGCCACCTGGTTTGGGTCATCATAAGCACTCGCATGGTCATGGTAACTCGCATAATTATGGCACCTGTTCCATAGAGATAACCAGCAAAGTTCCTGGCATATGTCAACCTATGCGCATTGGCATCGGCAGTCAATGTATATCCGGTGACTACATGGAGTTCTATACGGCTCCACATTGTTCAAATTTCTGAGGTCTCCACCTCAGGGCATAAAAAGCGAGCGTTCAGTAGGAGAAAGAGTGCGACTACCTGATTCGAGTTTAATATTAGTTTATTTCCTGTTGTGTTTTTTTTTTTTTATTATTATAGTATATTTTATGTTTATCTATTTAATTTTTTGTTGAAATGTTTGCAAAGAAAAAAACAAATTGAATCACAATCAAGCGACATTTCCATAAATAAATATGTATATTTACTATAAATTTCTGAATTGATGAGATCGTTTTTAATGGGAAGGGGTGGAGAGGGGGGTGGGGTGAGCAATAAACAAAAAAAAAAAAGGTAATTATAATTTAATATCTATTATTGTTAGTAAACTAAATTATAATAATATTTAACTATGTTTTTTTTTAGACTTGTTTTACACTTGAAATTCGATCAGAAATCAGAAACTGAATTAAAGACTTTGACCTAACAAATAGTTTGAAAAACAATTTTGTTTTTATCCTATACATACATATATATTTAGTATAATCAATTTATTCTTAGTTAAACTATATTATCAAATTTTATAAAATTTTTTTATAATTTTTTCTTAACTTTTCTCTGTCACTTTTTTATAGTTTATCAAAAAAAAATTGTTTCTTATATATGCCCATTAGCATATACATATATGTAACATTAATGAGAAGGCGTGGCATTTGACAACTCCATAGAAGGCGTGGCATTTGATTAATTACGTTTTCGTTTATCTAGTTAATTGATTTGACATAAATTGATACATTTTAATGCCTTCCAATTAACACTTGCATAAGGATTTAATTTTGATTTGACTTTTGGTTTAGCACTTAATACATATATACATATAGACCGATCTATATATTTCATAGTACAAAAAAAAAAAAAAAAACAAAATAAAACCATTCTATATTTAAAAATTTTTTGTTAACAAAATATTACAACGTTTTTTGAATTTTCAAATTAATTTTTTCTTTACAAACCAAAAACTTATCTCAATTTTGGCCAAATTGTTGGCTTTGGTGGCTTTACACCTGGTATGGATGATGAATTACCAATTGCCACACACTGACCACCAAATATTTCAACAAGTTGATGTGCCTTAAAGAATGGTGAACGTTTCCATTCGGCTGGACCCACACGATCCATATGATCATAGATTAAACCACTAATATCCATGGCACGATATTGTTCCAGCATTTGTTCATTATTTAAATCATTGCCCCATAGAAAGACAATTTGCTGTAGATCCAGACCAAGATTAACCAATTCCTGTTTAACAATAAAATTCTCCACATGCAAAGCCGTGCCAAGAATCTCATTTGATTCGGCAAAATTGACAGCCTGAAGAAAACTTTGTGTCCTCAAATCCATATAAGGATCCCAGATATTTGATCGTCCAATGCTCATCAAAATGATTGGAAAAACATGTTGCTTAAGTCGCATCATTGTACAAATATCGGCATCAAAACTGGCAAATAGTATAGCCCTTCCGCATCCATATCGTACAGTTGTCTGTATAATTCGATCCACATAGACATTTTTATTATGATTCTGTGTTGATTCCAATACACCGGAAGCCATAAGTTGTGGCCATTTGATCTCAATCAGAAGACCCAAAGTTTTTGGTAAACTCTCAAACACCTCCGACAATTTGGGAAATATCCTTTGTCCTTGTGTGGTATCTTTGATATTGAGATGAGTATATTCCTGTAATGACCAACGGCGAAGTATAAAGACACGACTGGCCTTAAGTTCCATATAGCTCAAGTCTCGTATTAGAACATAATGTAAATCGAAACGATCTTGTATTAGTTGATCCTTATGTGCTGTATAGAAACCAAATCCATGCCAGACAATTGGCACATAATCTTTGGTTAATTGTACATCCAATTGAACCATATCTCCTTTATGTTCCAATACACTTAAAAAACTTTCAATTGTATTTTCTGTATATTTTGTATTCGATTGATAATAACTGGCGCCCAATCCACGATGTCCTATATCCATAGTGGGCCAATTATTTGGCCAATATCGTTGAAAACTGACACGAAGATTGCTTTGTTCAATTTGTGGCATTGGTTGTATAACCAGATAGGGTAATGTCAAATGGCCAATACCTAGACTTTGATATGTCGATAAAATTGGTAATTGGAGTATGCCACGACTTCCTTTGATTTGATCGGGAAATATAAAGACTTCACCCAATGATTGTTTCGGTTCCTTGGCTTGATATATGGATAAACGAAATGTATTTCGAATACCCAACGATTGATATATACGATAGATGACAATATTTCCAGGATTATAGCGTACACCCAATTGGGTTTGCAAATGAAATGTTGATTTATTATACAAATATCGAGATATCTCAATTCTGGCATTATCCAATACACTTAATGGTGTTAAAAGTAATCGATATTTGGCATTATTTGTTAGACCATTTATTGCCAAATGTTGATCCCATATAAATTTCAATTCAATAACATATTCACTTTCGATCCAACCTTGTTCGATATGAAGACCACCGCCCTCCGATCGTGGATATGCATCACCAAATATATCCAAACCAGGTGAACGATATATTTCATATGTTTGCAACATTCTAGCCACCTGTTGTCCCTCCCATCGTCTCAATACTCTCTGACCATCCGAATTTTTTGTATATATAACATAACGATAATAGAAACGTTGTGCCGCACATATCCATACTCTCAGATACCATTTAGTTCTTGATAAATTTTGCTCCTTCAATGGCAATGCCTTATCCAATTTCCATTGTCCCAATGATATATGATCACCACTAACTGCTATATATTCATCTGGTGCCAATAATATATTATATTTCAATTCCAAATTGAATATACGAAATAATGGTACACATATAAAACTTCTGCCCATTATCTCGCTAACATTCGGTTGTTGTTCATCATCAAAGATTTTAAATGCCTCCAATTGATCGGGGGTATAGACAAAAGTTTCATTCAATTCCGTTTGACTGGACAATGGTGACTGATATAGAAGTAGTTGTAATAGCAACAACAGCAATATGCTAATTGATTTTAACACATTCAAAACAAAAGTTCGATACATTTTTCTTCATTACAAAAATATGTCGTGGTAGCCATATCATCGCGTCAACCGAAACAAGTTTTCTTTCTTCTTCTTTTTCTTCTGTTTTGGATTTCTTTTATCTCATATAAATAAATATATATATATATATATATATATATTCGGGAGTAAAAAAGACTAAGAGGAAGCAAGAGTTAGAGAGAGATAGAGAGAGAGAGAGAGATGATGCGAAAACCAATACCGAACCGGGGGGGCAACTTGACCCAACGATGACAATCAACTGAATGAAAGAATTTCTTAATGCTCACCTTGGTTTTGTGTCTTCCAAGCGTAGTCAGCTGTGTGAGTTGATTTTTTTTTCTTCTTTCTTTCTTTTTCTTCTTCTTTTTGGAGTAGCTTGATTTATAAATATCTAACAACTAATTGGTTTAACCGATGTAGTCACATAGAAATCAAACCTTGGACTAGAGATGGCAAAGTGATTAATATATATACATACATATATATACTCGTATTTGTCTATAGAAACTGGCTAAGTAATCAAATTTTCTTTCTTCTTCAACTAAATTCTTATTATATTATATATTAAAGAATTTATTATTTTATATATTTATCAATTGTTTGATAACTACCAGCAAAAAAAAAGAAAGAAACCTAATTCTTAGGGCATTTGACATTCGATATTATTTTGTTTTTATAATATAGTTATTCAAAGATTTCCTCGCAAAAAAAATACTTAACCAGATATTTAGTCATCTACTCTCTTATATGTTGCTTTTGGTCATTCGCATATTTTTACCAAATTTGGCATATGCTAATTTTATTTAATGTAAAGAAAGTTTTTTTTTGTATTTAAGTGAAAGAGAGAGAGAGGGAGAGAGAGTGAGAGAAAAAGAGAAAGAAGGTACAATCTTGAGATACGAGATTACACATACTATATAAAAATATATATATACATATATATATATGTATGTATGTATATATGTACATGGTTATCAGATATTTTTGTTCACAACAAGTGGCTTGACATAATGAGGATTGTAATCCAAATGCATATATCTGGAGAGATGCCAACGTTGCATTGGTTCATCGGTTTGATTTTCACATGTTTTCTTATTGACCAATATGAAATTGTTAAGAGATAATTTAACAGTCTTAAGATAATCATCAATTTTTTTAAGTATTTCCTGTGTCGGCTCATTGACTCTCGTATATATGGCCATTTGATGACGAAACCAGGGAAGCGTACAATGAAGTTCCACAGCATAATTATCATAGTCAGACATGGTAATGCGTGTCCAATAGAGATCCACTGTGAATACATATACATATACATATATATCATTAATAACTAATGGTTGAATGGATATTAATGATTGATTTAGAAACTTACATTCATACAATAGACATAGATTTGTTTTGGCCTGTGGTTTGGTGCCATAAATCCACCATAAACCCTTGATCTATTAATTGAATATGAAATCATATTAATTAAAATCAATTTTTTTTTTCTCAGTTTTTCTCACCTTTTGCCTGTCAACGGGGAACTCTTTGTATAGACATCTCCATCCCAAAATGAAATCAATACACAAAAATGGTAACAAACTCATCATGACCATTCTCATCATCATCATTGTCATCTTTGCCTTTAAAATGAAATGCAAATGATTTGAATATTTTTTTTTTTTGGTTTTTTTGTATCTCCATAATTGACCATAAAGTAAGTTAAAGATTTTAGGCCTCCACTTGTAAGTCAAACCAAAAAAAAAAAACAGAACGATTTTCTGTTACGGCCAATAAACATTTTCATGGCGGCTTTTACATTTCGTCATGGGTCTATCAAATTCTAACCATTTCTAATTTTTTGTTTTCTTTCCAAAAACCAAAACAAAAACAAAAAATAAAATAAAATTCAAGAGGAAGGCAAAAGTTGGTTTTCAGTTTTTTTTTTTTTGAAAGTAGAACAAGTTTTATTCTGTGATTTTGTGCTTGAAAATATTTTGTTTTTGTTTTCTTTTTCCTTTTTTGTCTTGATGTAAATATATATATATATATTCATTATTTTTTGTATATATTTTTAAAGCATCTTCGTTTTACTTTTAAATGTTATGAAAATATGTGTTCTTCATATCAATATATAATATATATTTATGGTGTTCTTTTTCATTATTATCAAGTTTGCTGAATATATGTGTGTATGATTGAAATATATATTATTTAAATTTGTTGCTGAGGCCAAAGTATATATATTCTTAATCATTATTGTATTTTTTTTTCCCGTAATGAAGTGGAACTATAACAAATTTTCAAATCTTTAACAATTTAAGTTGTAAACTAATTTTTTGGCATGCCAAAAAGTTATAGAGTTTCTTATATATATGAATATATAAGAATTATAAGAAAAATAGGAACCAAACTTAGGATTCTTTTTTTTTTAATGAAACTATAGTGATTAAGAAAATTTAAAAACTTAATTCTTAATCTTGAATCTGAATCTACAAGCTTATAGAAACATCGGCCAGCCGTCTATTGTTTCTATTAATTATTGCTTTTTATTTATATTGCATAATATGGAAAATATTTGTTTGTTATTAAAATCAATTCTTTATCATAAATTGGAAAATATATCTCTAATAAATTTACCAAACAATTGCAACAAAGCAAAAGCAATATCAAAATTTATATAAGTATATACAGTGGACCCTTGATTAACGAACGCCCTGGATAACGAATATTTTGCATAATTAACAAGACGCTGTAACGAATTTTGTTTGTTAACCAAGGGCTGTATATATATATATATATATATATATATATATATATATATATATAATAAAAGCATATAAAAGCTGTTCCATATTATTATGCAGAATGAAATATTATTATAATTCAAAACAAACTGGCAAATTAAATCAATTGATTGCTAGAGTCCTTTAATTTTTTTTCTTACATTTTTTAAAATATTTGCTCTCAAAAAAACAACAATTTGAAATAAAAATTTCATTGTCATCTCATCTAATTTACTTTGTTCATATATCATTTTTTTCATTACTCAACTTTAATATTTTATATAGCAATTTGTTTATATATATCATTTTTTTGTTTCTTTAACCAATTGTTTTGCTTTCAAAAATATTCTATGGCTAATAAATTACATTGAGTTTCGTTTCAGCTATAAAAATATGAAAATTAAAAAATAATATATATATATAAAAAAAACCAACAGCTGCAACATGTATATTTGTTGTTTCATAAATAAATATATTTCTTTCTTTTTTTTTTTTTTTGGTATATACACCTTTTGTGTGTGTTTTTTTTTAGGCTTTTACTCTTTTGCTTCTGTTTTTCTTTTGCTTTGTACATTTATGTATGTGAAAAAGTTTAGTTAGTTTACATTTTAGTGCAAAAAATAAAAACAATTAATTATTGTACATATTTAGTTTGTATAAATATTGAAACGGCCTTTTGTATTTATCAAATAACAATATTCTGCATTGAAGCATAGAAAAATATGTTGATTTTGTTATTGTTTTTTTTTGTTTTTTTTCTCTTCCAGGTATGTATTTTTGTAATTTGTATAGTTAGATAGATAGATATATACTCGTATTTATATGATTTGTGGCTCTTTACGCTTTCTTCATCATTGTCTTTTTTGCTACTTAATTTTTTTTTTTTGTTGTTTTGTTTTTGGAGTTTTGTTCGGGGAACTCCATTCCAATTGTCAGGCCCCCAGGGGGGTCATTATTGTTCAACGTGTTTAGGTTTAGGTCTTATCTTTGCGCCGTTCATTAAATGTGTGTTTTGTTTTTGTAAATTAATGATATTTGCACCCCCCCTCCCTCTACACACACACACACACAGTTCCCTTCTTTCTTTCTTCTTGCTTTGTTTTCTGTGTATGTGTTTATCTTTTCTTTTTCTCATTCTTTTTTCTTTTTCTTTCTTTTTACAAGCTTATGGTTAACAAATTTATTTATGACTACCCGCCCTAGTTTCAGTTTACTCTCCCTCCCAACCCGTAACCCATTTCCACCCCTTAGATCCTACATTGCGCCTCGAATTCTTTCAAGAGAGCCGGTGAACTAAAGAATGCCCTTTGCTTGCCCTCGGGCATAAAGAGATCACTACGATCATAGCATGTGGCTGTTGCACCTATTTTGGTAAAGTATTCAACTCTCTCCTTGGAATTGCAATCATCACCCCAGATGACAGCAATTTGTCCCTGATCCTTGGCCTGTTGCAGCATATGGGCAGCATTCTCATTAAGAAAATCCTCAGCATGTGGCGCTGTTCCGGCCAATTCGAAGGCTTGAGCATTATTGATGGCCGCAATAAATGTCCTTGTTCTTAAATCATTAAACGGTTGCCATTTTTTCGTTTCTCCTTGGGTTAAGAACATAACAGGGAATATGTTTTGTTTAAATCTCAACATGGTACACATATCCGCATCGAAACTTGAGAATATAATTGGTCTACCACAACCAAGTTGGATTACCAATTGAAGTACTCGATCAGCAAAGAAATTCTTATCGATGGTTTGTTCCGCCTCGGAGCCACCACCATGACGACGTTGTGGCCATTTAATTTCAACATCAATGCCCAAAGATTTGGGTAGCTGCAATAGAACTTCATCGAGACGTGGAAAGATGCGATGTTCAGGACGAGTCTCAGCATTATGTGAGGGATACTCTCGCACTTGGCCATTGATCACAGAGAAGATGCGTAAACGCTTGAGCAGCTCATAATTGATATCCTTGATCAAAACATATTCCAATTGATCGGGTTTCATGATCTGTTTACCAGGTGGTGCCGTTCGCAGACCAAAATCATGATAGATAACAGGTACACCATCAGCAGTTAAATGAACATCTAGCTCTATCATATCGGCATGATATTTATGGGCACTCAAAAATGATGCAATTGTGTTTTCCCTTTCGATGGGAGCATCGGCAATATAACTCTTGCCATTGCCACGATGACCGACATCAAGATTTGGCCAGGATTTTGGCCAATAGTGAGCATATGTGGTTTTAAAATCTAAAGCTGAGTACTGATAGGGCTGAACAACGACATAGGGTAAACGTAAACGGGCCAATGTCTCTTGCGAATCCTTTGCTGACTTAATATGTAGCTGTAGCAATCCCTCACTGCCAGTCATTTCGGCACTGGCCAGGCTAGCACTGCCAAGCAGCTCATTGGCCATGTTATAGCAATCCAAACGGAATCTCTGTTGCATAACCATATCCAGGGGCAATGTTATATGAAAGATAACAATATCATTTTTGGTATAGGGTACTCCAAATATTGGCTGCTCCTGCAATTGACTTTTGCCATACTCCTGCTTGGTATACTCCACAATAAGGCCCGATGTCTGCTGTTGAGGAACCACTTTCAATTGGACATGCTGAGGATCGAATGTCTCAATATCATGAACTTGAAACATTTTCTCAGCATTGAATTTTAATTGTACAATCACTTCATGATTAAGCCATCCTCTATGCACCTGTTGCAATTGTTGAGTATCCGAGGTAATGCCAAATACATCCAATTGACTGCAAGATAATTCAGTACATGGACCCAAGGATCTTGGCTTGAAATGTGTTTCCCAGCGACGAATTTGCTTATTGCCAGCATTGTCTTCCACATAAACAAAATAACGATATTCCAATTGACGACAGGATTGCAGAAGTACTGTCGTCTGCCAGCTTAAATCATCCTGACCACGTTCGAGTGGTACACATCTGGTTAATTGCCATTCGCCCAATGCTTTAGCATCGCCAGTCAATGCCAGTTGTTCATCTTTGGCCAATGGTTTCTCCAATCTTACATTGAATTGCCTTTGTGTTGGCTTGCAGGCAATTGATGGTGAACCACTTGCCTCCAATAGCTCATTGCCCGTACCATAATTAAGCGTAGCAGCTGCTGCACACTGAAAGATCAAGAACAAGGCAAAGCCAAGGATTAGTATGGAACCAGACATGGTCAGATTTCAACTGAATGCAATGTCGTAAACAATCTCATCTAATATATATACCAGAGACATAGATTAAACATTGATCCCTTGCGGATTTCATTTCACCCTGATAAGAGTACCTGATGATGCGCACGAGATGTTCTCAGTCAGTATATATATACTCCCTCACCACTGCCATCACAACCGAGAAGCATCTGTCTATATATATATATATACCATTTATGTTGTTGCTCCATCTCTCTATTTCTCTCGCTCTTTTCCAATTATAGAAATGAAAACAAGTTCGCGCGATAAGCACGCGTTTTTAGTCGCCTCGAAAACTAGTAAGCAAACAATATCACGTGTTGGTTGATCTTTGATTTCCCCATTTCATAAAAATAAATAATCAAACCGGGTTCAAATTAAATTTCAAATAAATAACATTGTGGCATAATTCAAATTTCATTTTTGTTTGCTGAACTCGACTTCAGTTTTATAAATACATATATAAGTATTATATATTTTAATAATCTACAATTGAATTTCTATTTGTTTTTGACTTTTTTTCAGACTTTTGTTTTTCAGAGATAATGACTTTGTATAGTTATATAGGAAATATATATTGCATTTTTTTGTGCTGATTATACTAAATAAGTTTCTTTATAGTCATTGAAAGTATCTAAAAAGTTGAAACTATATTAAACTATTGATTTATATAATAGTTTGAGCGATTTGTAATAATTAGCTAGTCACTAATTGTACATCGTGTATGTACATAGATTATATACACATGAAATGTGGAATAAGATAAGAATTTAGTTGCAACCAACTATATTGAAACAATTCTATTTAAGATAGAAAAATCGTTTATACAAAAAATGTATGTATATGTATATATATATATATGTATATCATATATCAAGTTCTATACTTGAGAGAGTTCATAAACCTTTTTTGCGGATTAATATTTATACTCTGTTAAGCAGTATACATACAATAATATCATATAACACGTTCCAAATATTTTTAAATATTCTCAGGTTTCAAATACACACACACACACACGCACACACACACACGCACACACACAACTGAAAAACTGAACTGATAATTGCATACGATTTTACCTTAGTGTAAAACGCTTGTAAACCGCTATAATAATGATAAGGAGACTTTTGACGTATTTGTTGTTGCTGTAAGTTTATGTTGCTGTTGGTGGTGTTGGTGATGATGCAACAACAACGTCTGCTGGCTATGTGAATGCCAATTTTATTGCTGATTAGCCTAAATCTGCCGCATGTCGCCTCACAATAAACTCGTAATAACAAAATTTTATGTAAATAAATTGAACCCATAAATTATAATAAATACTTAATATTAAATTACGAGAATCACGTGTCGGAATTTTCAAGCAAAATACCAAAAACAAAATAAATTAAGCCAAAAAAAAAAAATATATTTTTTTTTAATATTATACTACACCCACGTTCTAGTTGAGATCTGGCCAACAGTTCTCAACGATCTGAGACCAAAAATTGCCTCCTCCGCCTTGGCAACATTTCAAAAAATAGAACCAAAATGAAAATGTGAGAAAAAAATACAGTTTTTGGTCTAGGTGTGAGGCGGAAAAAAAAGGAGAACAAAACGCGCAGACAATAAAAGTCGCGTGTTCTATTGAAATTTTCAAGTTGCGAGTTTTGGTATTTACTCTATTATATATGTGTGTACATATGTACATACGTAGCGATAGATATGAATATACAAATGTTTAGATATACATATGTATGTATATAGGCTTGTTGCTTGATCGTTAGGTAGGTTGGCAGATAGGTATAGATTTTCCTTATACTACATTTCGTTTACGTCAATCACAATTAATAGTTTGGAAGCGTTTGTTGTTCTTGGCACAATTATCGTGTAACCTTGCCAATTATAAGATTTGAGAGTGAAAAAAGCAGAGCGGGTAGTCGGGGTCAAAACACAGTAAAAAAAAAAAAACAAAAATATATTTGGCCTTTTCCAGATCTTTTTATTATTTTGTTTAATTAACTTTAATTTATTTTCCGGTTTCTTTTTGTTGGAGCTTTGAAATGGTTTGTTCACGTGTTTTAGTTAAAACGCAGGCGCTCTTCTCTATTTACCATATGTTTTTTGTTTTGGGTAATTTCAAAGTCGACGAAAAGCTTCAAATATTGTTGTTAGTGTTATTTATTTTGTTGTCTTATGATTTTATTTATAGCAAGTTTGGTCAGCGTACAAAGAGCTTTTTATCGCACTATTGCAATTTTAAGTTTCTTTTTTCTTATCAAATCAAATGTTTAATATTTATTGAATTTGTTAATCAATCTGATAATCTAATCTTAATGACTAAAGATGCCACTTAAGATAAAAGGGGGAAATGTAGGGTTAGTAACAGTGAGATAAGAAATACTACAAAACAGGTTTGACTTGGTACACACACAAACACACACACACTCCACAGAGAAGAAAAGCTTTCTCGAGTAACTCCTTATGAGAAATATATCACGTGAATCACTTTTTGCAACATGTGGCATTTTAAAGTTTGAAGAGCTTTTACTACCAAAACAGAGGCGTGGCTAACCAAGGGGTAGAATTTCATACAAATATGAACATATACACTACTAAATTGTATGAAACTATTCCCGTTTAAAAGAAAAAACACAGAAAAATGACATCATCTACGTATTTGTTGAAAACTAAAACCGGAAAAAAGGGGCAGGTCTATTATGACCATGAGACGTTTTTAACAGATTATTGTATGTCATCTGCGCTTATATAGATGATGATAATGATGATGATGTTTTCTATAACTTTGTGTGGAATGTGATTTCCGCTATTTACATTCTAATCCATTTATTATGAGCGATTATACCTCTCTCTATCTATCCCTTGCTAATAAAATTTATTGATTTTTCATTAAAGACAAAAGAAACAATAATAATTGCATACAACAAACCCAGAGACATGCAAATGTCTAATGACAAGTAGCGACCTTCAGACCATCCAAAAAGTCAAAGCTCAGACGGAGATAGACAAACGGACAAAAAAACAAAAAAAAAATAGAATAAAAAGAGACAAACTCAGACTCTGAGTTGGTTTCAATACACCAATTGACTAAATCATTATTTTATCTAGAGTCAGCTATATAGTGTATCAAAGTTTTTTATCACTTAAATCGTAAACATTGAATTTAAAGCTTTATAATTACATTTTGCATGTGCTCATCCGGACTTTGAGCTTCCAACGGAGTCAACAGCATTGGCACAGACATCTTGATTGAATTATTTGTGTTTAAATTTGGTTGTTTGTTAAACAATAACAATAAACCGAACAAATTCAAATTATATCACAGTTTAATTTAGGTATTTGTATTTTGTTGATTTAACAACAATAATAACAAACAAAAAATCTTGTATTTTCTTGCACTACGCGACGTATGCGCAATTTTTTTTTGTTTTTTTGTTTTGGCTTCTCAGGCAATCATTTTGTATACTTGTGTGTGTGTGTGTGTGTTTGTGTGTGTTTAGAGTTTGTATCTCTTTTCTCTCTCTCTCTTTCCTTTCTTTTAAATTTGAAAGTTCACTTTTGTATATCCTTTGGATAAATAGGATATTAAAATTGTTTCTTGTTACTTTTTATTGTTTGTTTGATTGTGTGTTCTGGAAACAAGGATGTTCCGGACGGTCCAACGTTGCAATCGCAACTGTTTTCAGCGCTTTTGTTGTGCGCGCAATTTAAACGATTTCTTTTTATCGAATCCAAATGAGTCGGCGTGGAGCTTTTTGCTTGCTCGTTTCTTTGTGAGAGACCTACTACGCCACCGACAGACGATGTTGTTGATTTGTTTTGGTTTTTCAACAAAAAAAAAAGAAAGAAAAATACACACACACAGAAACAAAAAGAAAAAACTTGGGGGTACAGTTGCGGCTTTGGGCTTTTCTGTTGAAATGTTGTTGGCCTCAAGCACCACCAAGCACCACAGAGTCAAATGGAAATAACAAAACGATAATATTGTCCAAATATTATAAAAAACAAGATTAAGAGAGAGACAAGAAGGGAGGTAGGAAGAGAGTTAATTTATTTAATCGAATTTGCAATGCTCTAAGTCTGAATAAAATCAAAACTATTAAGACAATTATCACCAAATCATAGAGAAAAAGATTTTCGAATAAAAAATTAACACCAAGCAGCAATCTTCATTCGTGGGAAAGAATGACAAATAAATCAACTTATCAGTTATAAAAATTTATGCTGGAGAAATGACTTTTAAATTTTTGTAAGGCAATTGTAAATAAATTTAGTTTTTATATATGTATGTGCAAAATTTCAATGCTTTATGATTTAAACTTTCCAAGTTCCATGAGGTTAATCTTCCAACTAACTATATCCATGAGAGAGAGAGAGAGAGACACACTACTTTTTGTAGAAACAGTGTCACCCACTAACGCAATGTGACAAATAAAAAAAATTTCACACTGTAAAGTTAAATAGCATAGCATACAGAATCTTTATCTACTTCAATGATTCTGTTATCTTTCTGGGATCTATTGAAGACATAAGTGGATGTGGATTGCCTGTTATCTATGAACTGTAAGCCACTGTACATACATACTATACATACTAAGAAACAATGCCGCTTGAGTTTGTGTCACTAACCAGTAAAAGCTTCACGATGAAACAGATGACAGATAAATTCCTATGCACATACATAAGTATGTATACAACGAATCCGGTATAAAGGGAAGGGGAGGGTGGAGGGAACAATCCCCACTTCTATAGCCCCATGCCACGAGGCCGATTTGCTTAACGAAAACGTGTTGGTCGTGTGCAGCCGTCAGACATAGCCGATGGTTACGCACGTGAAGATGGTTTTTTTTTTCATTTTTTTATTGCTGTTGTTATGTTGTTATTTCTCTCCCAATTCTGTTGGGGCGTCAACGATGCCGGGCCCTCGTCACAGTTTCATCGTCGTCAGCGGCGGTAAAAAGCTCCATTGTCTCTCATTTCAATCGCTCTCTCTTCGTTTTGCTATTGGAAAAACCGGTTCACATCGGTTAGTTGTTTTCCTTGTTGTGTTTGTTTACATCTTTTTCCCCATATATACGTATGTGTGTATGTTTATATATTAACATATATATTTTATACGTTTGATAAGAGACTGTTAACACAAAATAGTACATACATATGGGCGGCTACGGCGATGGTGATATATGTATGTACATATATCTAATTTGATGGATCAAGGAAAGCTTTGCCTTTGCTTGTGCGCAAATCATTAAAGCTTTTCGGTCAAGGTCTTTTTTGTCTGCCCATGTGCCGATCGTAATTATATATACATATGTACAGTGGGCCCCCAGTTCATTTTGGACACTGACATCAAGACCAAGACCAATTAGGCCCCATAATTAGCGATAGCAGCCAAACAAAGGTGCCAGAAGATAAAGATTTTTTATTAATGAACAATCAGGTTAACCTCTCCATGTCCTTCGATTGCGGACGAAGCAATTTTCTAACTGTCAAAGATTTTGGACATGTAGAAATTTGGTCAAGATTCATACATGGTATAACTTTACTTATAGATGCTAAGAAGAAATTCGAATCAAAATATTTTTCAATTTTTATAGTTAACTTTTCCCTATGACAAAAATTTCAATAAACACTGTAAAGAAGTGGTTAAGGGCCCTGTATTTATGTATATACATATATGTACATATATATATATGACGAGTGTCTATATATTAGATTATACGAAATTTCGTTGCCGCTGTTGCTAAGCGATTTCTTGCATGTAAAATCGTGGGGAATTCGTTTCTACTTTCTTTGTGCATGTTGTTTTTTTTGTTTTTTAAGTATTTTTTTGTTTTTTTTTTTTTTGATTTATCGTTAATATTGTTGTTCACGCGGTCTGGTCTAGAATTCTGTTTATTATACACTTCCGAGAAGACAAAATCTTTTTATAGGGTATATTTATGAATATATATGTACATATGTACATAAGTATATATATAAATACATTCTTAATAAGCGCGATTAGCAAAGTCGACCGCACAGTACCAGTTTTAGTTAAATCAAGTGCGTCAATTCTATATAGAGTAAATAAAGAGTTCCGATGCCTTGGCACACACCTTTCAATTGGCCAATACGCACACAAAGCATTCATATACATACATCGGAAGTAATGCTAGGCACATTACTCTATACTCTAGAGAAGCAATCTGTTTCTCGTATGAATGAGAAAATCTATCCTATCCCATTCAATACTTAATGATTCCATTTAGTATTAGTTATTGTGGAATAAACCAAGAATAAATAAATGTATAAGTGTATGGAAACTTCGTTAAAATCAGTATTAGCTGTGGTGATATAGCTACATACATTTTATATATGTATATGTATGTATGTATATATATATATTTTTTTTATTTATTTGTTTTTGTTGGTATAATCATTTTGAGAAAACGCCTCATCGGGTCCAAAGTACAGTTGCCAATACTAAATGTTAGCTATTTTTGAATGTATAACGGCTAAAGCTTTTGTGCCGCGCCTCTTGGCCAAAACTTATCTAGCATATTCTAATTGATTTCGATATGATTTTGTTTTCTTCTTCATGTTTTCAGTCACGTTACACTCTTATTATTTTTATGTTGTTTTCGTCATAACAAGAAAATATTATTGTTATTTTTCTTTCATTCTTCTCCTTTGTTTTGTTAAGTTTCTTTTTTGTTGTTGTTGTTGATGTTAATGGTCAGGTAAACAGATGTCACCGATTCTTGTTTATAATATGGGAAGAAAAAGCTTTCCGATATTGGACCTTGTAATCGTTGTTACAAACAACAGGGAAAAACAACGCAATCAACAATTCTGTTTATATAAGATAAGCTAGAACTGGTAAACAAATAGCTTATAAGATACATTGTGTAATAAGAATTATAGATTGCCAAATGATTGTTGAACAAAACCGGAAATGAATAACGGCACACCGAACTTTGCATACCCTTGTCTTCACAAACAAATAAAATTTCTTTGTATTATCTCTTTGTCCCTATTTATATATATATGTATATATAGATATATATACATATGTATGTACTGTCTAAAATGAACTTTGTGTTATACTCATCTGAACTGATTCGATCGTAATTACACTCGTAATTATTTTAAAAGCTTTTTTTTGTAATATTTAATAGATCAGTTTTTAAATGATTAACTTATTTATATATTTATATCATTAGTCATTTATAGTAATATTGCTTACATTATACATATTCCCAATCTGATCTCTAAATTTCAATATCCAAATCATTTACATTTGGAATTTCATTTAGTTTTAATATTTTTACTAGATCATTAAACCTATATACATATATCAATTCAACAGCTTCAATATTAAACGACTAGAGTAGGAATATATAAAATTTAATACTGATCAAATGTAGATAGATACATATATACTCTTTATAAATTTGTATGTATATTGTAGAGTAATCGAAAATGGCTCACAAAAATAAAACCTACGTGAATTTCATACAAAATTTTCAAAGATTGTACAACTGTGACATTAAATTTAAATGAATTGATTTTTCGTAGTATTAATGCACACATTTTCCTTGATCGTACACAACAAAAGCTCAAGAAAATTCGAAATAGAATTACAGATGTACATATGTATTTGTATGTATATGTGCAATCCAGCAGGTGATGAAGGTTTAAAGTTACTCGAAATATTCATTTTAATTATTTGCACAGTTTGCGAGTTAAAAAATACGTTCGCTCATAAAAAAAAAAAAATAGACATATATACCGAAGCTTTATTGTCAATGGATATGTAGTATTTTGCTTATTTTCAGTATATTATATTATCTAATTACATGTTCAACACTTTTCATACCTGCTCAGACATGATCAACGAACGTTGCTTGTCCTTGACTCAGGTAAGTGGGGGGCGTTGTACTTGAAGCGCACTTCTCACTGTGATCCGTTTTTATATGCTGTTTTATATGTATTCCACTTTTAAAATGTGTGTGAGCGTGTGTATTCTTTTTTTTTTTGTTTTGTTTTGTTTTTTGTTGTGCGAAATAACTTGTTCGCAATGTTTGCATTAGCACTTTTCTTTCTTATCACGCACAAATTCCAAAGAGAACTGATGAGATGATCTTTCTCACTTTGATGTTACAACTAAATAGGAAGTCAACTTTTTGTGTCGCACCAGAGACATCCGCACAGCAGCGTAAATAGAATTAAATCAATTTAAAACAATAAAAGTCAAATCAGCGGCCACAACACAAAGAGACAATGATGAAAGGCAAAAGTATAACACATCAGCAGATAAGGCGAGAGAGTAACCTGTAAGAGATTATTGTAAGAGATTACCGTAAAGAAAACGAATTCATATTTCAGTGCCAAACTGTACCATAGGCAAATCATCCGTCACATTGTGGTTTGGGATGGTACAGATGACGGTGTTGGCGTTGGTGTTGCTGTTGATGATTCAGGGGGGGATTCAGTCTTGTTGTCGGTTGCCTCACTGGTTGATGACCCCGTTGTTTCTTGACTTGGGTTTACATTCGCGTTTTCTTTTGCTTCCCGCTCGAATAGTATAACCAATTCGGTATGCGTTGTGTGCGGAAACATATCAACAGCAAGAGCAGTTTTTGGATAGAAGGGCTCTCCTTTATATTGCTTAGATTCCGGCCGGGCTAGTTCAATAAAATTTCTTTTGGCACTATGCGGATTACAAGAGACATATACTAATCGTGTAATGGCACTGGCTGACCGTATGGCGGCAATTGAACGATTATCTAAAACCCAAATATTTTGTTAGTCAAGGAAATATGAATACAATTTCAACGATTTCATAATTATTTAAATGTAACTTACGTAATCCTGCTCTGGGTGGATCCACTATCGCAATCAAATCTCCCTTTTTTCCAGGATCTTGATCATATAATGCCTCTCGTACCATACTCTTGATGAAATCATCAGCATTTCCAGTAAAGAATTTACAATTCTTAATACCATTTGCCTCGGCATTAAATTCAGCATCTTTAATGGCATCGGGAACAATTTCCACACCAAAAACCTGTTTACAATGCTTGGCAAAGGATAAGGCTATAGTTCCAGTACCACAGCAAATATCCAAGACGGTAGAATCGCTTGTGGGGGATGCCAAGTCGATGGCTTTTTGATATAAAACATTTGCTCCTTCTGTGTTAATTTGAAAGAAAGCCAATGGGCTGATACGGAATTGTAATCCCTGTATAGTATCTGTAATATGTGTGGAACCCAATAGATGATCCACAGGATTAACCATTTGTCCTGCTTCGCGATGTTTCACATCCTGGTAATAAAGCGAAGAACATTTGTAAGAAGAATTCTGGTCGACTTGTTTGTAAAAGGTTTTTAGTTCTTCCTTCACTTCTTGTTGCTCTATTTCACTCAAATTCGAGGAGTAGATACCAGCCACAAGCATCAATTCTTGTGTTGAATTGGAATATCGCACCATTAATTGGCGAAAGTGTCCAACATTGCCAACAGGATTAAATGGCTGAAATTTCGATTGCCTTACTAAACGTTGAAAACTTTCAGCTGCCCATTTGGCAGCCTCCGGCAAATGGGGCAATTCCTGGACTTCAGCCACCTCAACTGATCCATCACTATAGCTGCCCAAACGAAAGCCAACCACAATGTCTCCATTTGAGTTTTTGCCCACCGTAAATTCATTCTTATTTCGATAACCATTAATGGTGGCTGACGGCAAAACTCCTTCAAATTTAAACTTATCCAAATGGCTCTTAGATTGAGGATTAACTCTTCTCAGCTCCTGATTGTATTTTTTAAGTAGGGTAGACATTTCCTCATTTTTTTGCTTCAATTGCTCTTCATACGGTAAAGTAGCTAGAGGACAAGTAGCTTCTATGGTTGTTTTTCGTCGTTTGGGTTGGCTTTCATTGGCTTCCTCTTCCGCTCTACGCTTCTGTAGGGGATCTGCCGAGGCTTTGGCCTCCAAGGCTTTTAATACACGTCCCTTCCATTTGTAACCATTAAGTGTCTCCACAGCACGTTTTTGATCTGCTTCGGTACGAAAGCAAACGAAAGCGAATTCTTTGCGATAAGGTGACTTGATTTTGGTCATATCCAATTTCAGGGTATTCTTCAAGAGTTTTTTAAATTCCTGTCAATTGATTAAAAGCTTTATTAATGTCCCAACAACCAAATATATTCTCCACTTACCCCTATACCAAAGTATCCCAAATTCTTCACCTCGATCTTATAGATTTCCGAAGTAAATTCATTGCGATCTAAATAAGCGTACTTTTCCCCCTCGCCAGCTCCTTCCACAGGCGCATTTGCACCGGCTTCTGCCGACTCAACTGGTTCTATTACATTTTTGGCATCTTTTACAATTGCCACGCTTTGCTTGCTATCCTGGTCGTTATTTGCTACTTCAGTATTTACTCCGTTTGATACCAGTTCACTTGAATTTCCATGATTTTCCATTTCGTCAAAAAATTAACTTTAAACATAAACAAAACACGTGCGCTACTCTGAGAAAGAATGAGAGAGACATAGATATCATTTGGGAGCACTGAATTAACAGCATCGTTTGCGAGTACTGTTGAAGTAACAGCATCTTTTGTGAGCACTGTTAACTGATTAGTATCATTTAAAGCACTGTTAAGTTAGCAGCTCTGTTAAGTTATCTGCACTGTTAAGCATAACAGCGCGCTAAATTTAAAAGTAAAATCAAATGTTCGGGCTTTTGAATACATATTGTAATATCAAATAATTTTATTTCATTAATTCTACAAATGTTTTGAAAGTATATTTTATTATAAAATAAGAATTAAATTTCCTTACTTTATCTAATAAAAATATAAAGAAAGAGTTATCGTAATAAAAACAAAAAAAAGGATTTTCTAAGCATTTTTCAAGCTACAGGAAATATTCATACAATTAACCGAAGCAACTTCAAGAGCTAGCTTCTCATTAATTTATCACCATTTAAAACTTGAAAATAATGATATGTAAAAATATATTGGGAAAACTTGTAAAATTTGTATTTATGTGGCACTACTTTTATTCTTATTAACATTCTTTGACCTCTTCGAATCGCTTCAGGGCTTGATTTAAAATCATTTGACGTTCCTCTAGCAGTTCTTCCATTTCAGATTCATGCTGCATGATATTCTTTATCTCGACCAATATATCAGCAGCCTGTCGAAGTTTTGCCTCACATTCAGTGGCCTTATCTGTTGGGATCCGCAAAGCCTGGGCAACAAAGGCCTCCTCCAAATCGATAAGTAAATTGCCACGAAATATACTCCAACCCCCATCAAAGATATCAGCCAATTTCAGAAGATCTTCACAGAGTTGGATTTTGCGGTTTAGGGCATCCTCGCTGAGTTCTTACAGAAAAAAAATAAATAGGAATGATATAATGAGGAAAGTCTATTTTTTATGCTTAAATTTCCCAGCAGGACACTCACCATCCATGGAGTAACCTGGTGCATTGCCATAGAGTTGTGTTAGGGCATATTTCACTTGGAGAATGTGAGTATTGGTCTCATGCAGATCAATGCGATGACGATAGATAAAATCCTCTAAGGGAATGGGTGTGCTTTTGTCTAATGATTCGATCTCTAACTGAAGTTGCCCATCAATGGTGATTATTTCCTTGGCACTTTTCTTCACATTACACAATTGACATTTCCAGGGTGATGCATTTTGCAAAGGATTCAAAGGAACTATCTGCGAAAGAGAAAGAAATTTGATATTGATTTCGATCGTTTATACATATATAGTAAGCTTTAATTTACCTTGCCTGCCTTACACTTAAGACATGATTGGGCTCCAGCAAAGGTTCCCATCTCACTGGGATCTCTGCAGCGTTCACATGAACAATCAAAGCATTTGGCTTGCCTTAGATGGAGTCGCCGCTGTATGGTGCTCCTTAATGGTTGTGTATATGAGATATTTAAAATCTCACCCTTGCGAATGGCACGTTTTGCCAGAAATATAATATTCATATTGTCATCGAATCGATGACGCATATTTGGTACACAATCATGTGATATCATAGCAGCACCTGGATACAGAGCTCTCACTTTTCTACGCTCCCTGGGCTGTCTTAACTCAAAGGTATTTGTATCCAGAATGGCGGCAATGCGTAAAATTTCCATTTCAGACCATTCCCTCAGACCCAAAACAGTTTTAATAAAGGTTATAAGATTTGCCCTTAGCACTTGATAAAGTGGAGTTTCCAAACGCTCTTTAAGATGATCTTCAAGACTGAAGAGACGAGCGAAGGACTCGGGCTGTGCGGATTTTAAGAGCATACATCGTAATAGCATAATTACACAATAGGCCGACTCCTTGCGCTCTTCCTGGTCAGGAATAAAATTAATTTTCGATTGAAAATTACTTTGTGCCATCAATTGACATTCACCCTTATGATATGGTGATTGTTCACATTCATTTCCGCATAATGGCCACGTACATGAGGAGCATTTGTAGTAATTGATTGATGCTGGTGGCAAAAGATTTCGATGACAACCAAGGCAAATGGGTGTAGATGCCACTTTGGGACCCAAAACTAATGGTGATTCCTTCATAATTTGTTCACCAATTTTAATATCTCTAGTTGCCCGAAGATGTCTGCCCAATATATCATTGGTAGCCACCTCATAACACTTGCATTCCCGTTTATGTCCCTGTTTCCAATGCTCCTTCTGATGTTCTCGACTACAATAGACGACACTCTTACAGGCACCACATAATTGGGATGCACGAGCCTGACAAAACGCACAATTGGTCAAAGACGATGGCATTTTTTCAAAAAAAAAAAAAGAAAATAACAATAATAATAATAATGGCTCTGTTTGCGTAATGCACGCGCAACGTTGAAAATTTCACTAAAGACCAAATTTATCTTTTTTTCATTTTGGTTTTTCGTTGAACAAATTTTCTTTTGTGTCTCCCCGTCTACCAAATGTGAGACGATTGAGCATGCTCCGTGTTCCGTCTTCGCCTTCATTTAAGTCGTCCGATCCGATCTCTGGCATCTCTTGTCACACGGCGCACGACAGCGATTTATTATTAGAATTCTCTGTGTGATTTTTTTTTTTTTGTTTTGTTTTCTTGGTTTTCTCTGTGTCTCCATGTCTAGATGTTGGCTAAGTCTGTGAGCCCCCAAAAACAATACACAATTTGTTGGCTAATACAATGGCATTTTATCTTTTTTCCTATGCTTAAGAGATTTCATTAGCTATATTTTCTCTTTAATGAAATGGAAAAATCTATATATGTATACACATATATGTCATCAAACGAAATCAACCGATTGAAATGATTTTTGAATTGTTATCAAAACAATAAAAAAACCATAAATAGCATTGAAATCGTTAGCATTTCGACTTTTAACTTTTTTTTATCTGTATTTCTATTATTGAAGAAAAATGCAATTAAATCGATTTTAATAATTCATTTTAGCAATTCAATAATTTATTTATTTATTTAGTATTTCTCATAAATTTTCTATATATATAATTATTCATATGCAATTAATTAATATATTGATTAATTGGAAATCAGTCTTTTTTATTTAAATAAGAGTTAAATGCATTTTCATTTTGTTTTTGTGCTTATTTTGTTGCTTGATTGATTGATTGAATAATGAATGAATGAATGAAAGAAAAAAAAAGGGGCAAGAAAATAATTAACAAATATATATCTATATATATATGTCTATCAAAAAAAAAAAATAATTAAATTGAACTAAAGTTTGTGGTTTTTAGTTGCATTGTTGCTTGTCTTTGCTTTGTAGTTAGAGTTTCGAAATTAATAGAGATAATGAAAAAAATCATATATATATATATATATATTTTAATATATAATAATAGTAGCTATTTGTTAAATTAATTTAAATGTACATAATATTCATATATTGTATGTATATAGACAAAAAATGTTGCTCTCTTTCGGCGCAATAAAATTTTCATTATTATAGACAACAATTTTTTTCAAATCTGTAATTTAATTTTTTTTTTTTTTTAATTTTAATAATTCCCACTAAACATTAGTTGTAGATGTTATTAATGTTTTATTTTCCATCTTCTTTGTTTTTCTTTTTTTTTTTTTTGCTCCTCTTCTTTTTGTTTTTGTTTAATTTACATACATATAGACGACACAGCAACGCAAAAACGATTGAGGCAACATGTTGGGTCAGCCAGCGCTCATTTTGTTGGCATTGTTGATATGTGTTGCTGCAACATGTTGCTAGTTTAGTTGGCAAAGCAAAGCGATCGATTCAAATGTTGCTAAAGGCAGAAAGGCGCAGAAAAAGCTATTCAAGATTTGATTAATTGTATGTATGTATGTGTGTATGTGTGTGTTGCGTTTGTCTTGTTGTTGTTTAATTTATCATTTAATTAACCAGATTATATGGAACTTACTATATATATGTTTATATATATATATATGTAATTCAGCTATTATTTATGGAAAACAAATTTATTTGCCAGGGTTGAGCAACAAATTTAAAATTGATTTGAAATATTATGTCATTATTTGAGGAACTCATTTTGTTAATATACAATTAAATGCAAATTTACATGAAAATTTCATATTTTTCTTTTAGTTTTTCTCTTATTGTTGCTGTTCTTGTAGTTTTTTTTTCTGGCTAATTTACAAACTTTTGAACTCAACCCCTTCCCTTCGCTTGACAGTTTACTTTTTTATCCAAATTTAAATTTCCATATTAATTTTTCTTTCTTTTGCTTTCAGTTCCTTGATGCTTGGCTAAATGCTAATCCCTTTGATTTTTCTTCTTTTTTGTTTTTCTTTTTAATTACAATTTGCTCTACATTAAACATAGATAAAAAAAAAAAAAAAAATTTAAGCAACATTTAGTTTAGTTTTTTTTTTTTTTAGGGATTTTCGTCTTATTATTATTATTATTATTATATATATATGTTTTTTCGCTTTTTTTTTGTATTTAGTTTTAATCTCTGATCTCTTAGACATTCTGCTGTTCCTTGAAATGATGATAATGATGATGAATATGCTCATGGACATAACGATGAATCATGGAACTGGATGCACTAGTATCCAATTCAATATCAGCTGTGCCAGCTCCATCATCTGTTTCTAAATTTGTTTTGCCCACTTCGGTTACAGCCTCGGCCACAGCCTCACCAACAACATCATCATCATTTAGATCGATAAGTGTATCGGTGCTGACCACTTTGCTGGGTGTACTTGTCAATGGTGGGCTTGGTGGCATATCCTCCTCTTCGCTAGCCAACAAATGGGCACACTCCAAAGCATCACCATAGATTTTTGATGCACCCGAACTGGATGTGGATGTGGGTGGCCTTAGATCAATCTCCTTTAAATGTTCCTTCTCCTGCATCTGTTGCTTCAATTGTTTTCGACGTTGCTCTCGCTCCTTCTGCTGCAGCTGCTCACTCAATTTGGCATAGATGAGATTGCCATAGTTCTTATAATCTTTGCTTGATCTTGACGATTGCTGTTCCAATCTCTGATAGCCCTGATGCTGCATTGTCTTGTGACTCTTTTTGGGTATGGGCTGAACGGTGGCCACATTACTGGGTGTCGGTGGTGGCGAATGATTATGACCGCCGCCACAGATTGTGGCATGCAAAAAGGAATCATAGCCACAAAGATTTAACTTATTGTGACCATGCTGTTGGGCAGCCAATACAGCCGGATTAATGGCCAGCTGTTGATGATAGATGGGTATGTGCGGTTGGGGATGGTCTTGCTGCTGCTGCTGCTGTTGATGATGATGATGATGTTGGTTTGCCTCTATGGATTGAGCTGGATTGACCAACGATTGTACCAATGGCTGTGGTAGCGGCGGTGGCGGCGGCGGTGGTGAAGGAATGCAACTGGGTGGGCTGCAACTGAGCGGTGACTGGCCGTTGACCAGACCCAGACCCTGTTGTCCCTGTCCCTGTCCCTGTCCCTGTCCCGATACCGATCCCGATCCCTGTGGACTGCTGCTGTGGTTGGCAATTAGCGTAGGTATTTTCGAGCCCGTATTGCAACGTTGGCGTTGCTGTTGTTGTTGTTGTTGTTGTGCTGCCGGTTGCCGTATGGGACTCACATTGGCTTGGGGTTTTCTAATTGAGAAAAAGCAACAACCAAACAAAAAAAAAAAAAAGAAAAAGAAATTGGAGTGAAAAAAGGGTTTAATTAGAGTTTCGGGGTTTTTTTTCTTCTTCTCATTCTCTCTCTCGTTTTCTCATGCATGCATGCGTGAGTGTGTGTGTGTGTGTGTGTTAGGTCAGGGTTGTTCGCCATAAAACCAAAATTAAACAAAAAAAAAACCTTATAAAAAATGGAATGATGGTTAGTTGGTTGGTTGGTTGGTTGGTTGGTTGGTCAGTTGTTTGGTTGGTTACATACGCCTCTGACGATTAAGAGATTCCTTCTCCTTTGTTTTTGTTTTTTATTCTTTCTTTTCATTTTGTATGCCAATTTTCTGATTCATAATTCATCATACATAGACAAATCGTTGCGGCGGCTTTAACTTCATTTTGTATTAACTGGACTTATGGTAAGGGTAGTTAGGGGCTTAATTTGCATGAGGGGGGTGGGGGGGTTGTTGGGGTTCGAGGTTTGAATTTGGCTTTCTTGTCGATGATTTTAGCTTACCCATTCAACTGAAAACACAAGCGATTCTTTTCCATGCTCTCCCTGATGATGCTAATTAAATCGTTTCGATTTAATGCCGATTTCCAACATTCAGCCGATTTACGCTGCTGTTGGTTAAGCAATGATTGTGGGCGTGGCTGACGCAATTGTACACCATCAAGCATTACATCAACACCACCAACCATTGGGGGTGGCGATGATGAGGCACTCTTTTGTTTCGCAGGATGCGTTTGTTGCTGCTGCTGCTGTTGTTGCTGCTGTTGGTTCTGGTGGTTAGGGTTTTGATTTTGGTTATGGTTCTGGTGCTGGCGTTGTAAGTGACGATTCTGCCAGTTGGAGGAATCATTGCCAACTGAGAGGCTACGTTGACGTGTTTCGAGGCAATGATCCTGATACTAATTGATGCAATTCCATGGCATTTCAATTTGATTTGATTGATGACCAAATGATATATATATATACATATAATCAAAATGATATGAAAAAAACAACAAAAAATAAAAAATATTGTTATATATATATCTAGAAAATTATAAGTATAAAAAATGTAAAAAAAAAGAAAAAAATAAAAAAGAATGGGCATAAAATACAAAACATAACAAAAATAAAAGCAACAATGACACAAAAAAGCAAAAAATAAATAACAACAAGTAAACACAAACAAACAAACAAAAACAAAGGCGACATTTTGGTAGGGGAAATACTGGTTTTTTGTGATATTTCAGAAGAAAAAAAATGTTGCTAAACATTTGCAGTTGATGGACACAGTTGAAAATTGATATTGTTTCGTATTGAAGTGATTTCGATATTTTATATTTGTTCTACAAATAGTTGTAGTAGTAGTATATTTATCGATATGATCATAAAATGATTTCATTCTCAGTTATAAAATGGTTAAGTTTAAGCCATAACTTTAACTGAACTATTATTTTAAATATATTTTTAAAACAATTGTTAAGTTTTTTTCTCAATTCAATTTTCTTTACCATCTCTAGCATTAGCAACATTTTTGTTTTAGCCAAGTTTTAAACCAATTTTTTTTTTCTTCGTATATATGTATATTTTTGCAATAATTTCGTTTTAGTGTTTTTGGCATACATATACATATATATATATATATATATATATATATATATATATATATTTATATGTTTTTTTTTTGCTTATTTTATTTTATGTTTATTTGTTTTGCCTTGGTTACCTTGTGCCTACCTTTTGTTTGCGCGCTCTACGCAGCATTTTGACTCGTTGTGTTGCCTGTTTCATGTAGATGTCTTGTTGTTGTTGTTGCTGCTGCTGGTGATGATGATGATGATGCTGCCGCTGACGTTGTCCAGGACAATCGAGAACATCATTCGAGTCCTGTTGTTGCTTTGCACCGCCACAGCATTTGAGATTCAACATATTCTCGTAGGTATTGTGGGCATTGTTATCCGCTTCACCACAGCAATGCTCCAATTTGGAATTGTTCTTATGATATCTGTTGGCCTGCTGCTGCTGCTGTTGCTGCTGTAGCTGCAGCTGCTGCTGCTGCTGATGATGATGATGTTGGTGATGATGGGTCTTATTTCCCTTACCACTACTACCAGTTGGTTGCTCTGTTACAGCGCTTGGCGTTGCATTCGCATCCTTTTCCTTGTCGCTATTGCTGTCATCGTCCTCGTCATCGGACTTAATCAGTTTGCGTGGTCGATAGCGATGCTGACGGCGTGTGCCGGCGGATGTCGTTAGAGCACCACCAACTCCAATGCCATTCAATGTTTTTGACATACCCATGGGCAGTTTCTTCAGTTTATTGTTGTTATTGTTGTTGTTGCTGCTGGTATTGGCAGTGGTGGTATTGGTGTTACTATTCGTATTATTGTTAGTATGCGTTGTTGTTGTTGTTGTTGTCATACATGATGGATGCATAGCCACACCACCACCACCAGTAGTAGTAGCAGTTGCGCCACCACCACCGCCACCTCCTTTCGATTTACCCTCAGGACTGACAGTGAGGCGCACGTTTATTGTCTTACTGCCGCAATGGGGCACCACCACAGACTTGCCAATGGACTCATATATGGTATAGACAATGCCAACAATATCATCCTTTGTTATTTTACCATGATGACCATCCAGATCGTAAAATGTGAATGAGAATTGCAATGGTTGTGATGACTTGCCACCCTCAACGGATACATCGCAGGTGAATTCCTATATAGAACAAACAAAAGGCCAAAAATTTGTTATTTCTATTTTTTTCTCGTTTGATTAATTTAAAATGATTCTAGCCTTAACTAATAGGTTAAACGAATTGAAAGTTTAATTCTTTGTGTTTTCTAATTGCAAAAGATTTATGAAAATATTTAACTATCATAACTGCATGACTTATATATATAGATATATATATTTATATACGTATATTCTTTTAAGTACATAATCTTAGATAATTCAATTAAATATGAAAACGAAATGCCAGTAAATCAATTAAGCGAATGATGAATACAAATCAATTGAAATAAATGCCAATAAAGTAAATTCGTATAAATATGAAATTTTATTGTTGATTTCAAATTTGAAATTCATTCATTGATTCATTCATTATTGAATTTATTGAATTTTTTTTTGTATTGCCAAACAATATTTATAGAAATCTATATCATTTTCGTTTATGCATTCTTTTCTCTTTTGTTTTCATTTCGATTTCTGTTTAAACTTTTGCTTATAAATATATGAAAATTTATGGTTATAATTCTCTTTAGATATTTTCGAGCCAAAGACTCCCCCCTCCCACCCCATCATGATTTTGATGTCTATGTACTCTATATATTTACGCCTAATGGTCAAGTTTAATCAACTCACATGCTGATATTGTTCTTGTTGTTGTTGTTGTTGTTGTTGTTTTTGGTCATATTTTATTGCCCACTGGGCTAAACTGAACATAAACTCAACTTTTAAATGTACTTTTAATTAAAATTTAACATGAACAATAGCCAACCAAGAGAAACAACAACAAAAACAATTGGAATAACAACAACAATAACAACAACAACAACAACAATAGAGAAAAGAAATGCGTATTTCATTAACACAAGGGCGCCAGCAATTTTATGTTACCACCCACCGAGAGGGGTGGGGGTGGAGTACTATTTGTATTACTACTACTAACAATTACTACATATATATATATACTACTCTATTTAAGTATATATGTGTTTGTGTGTGTGTGTGTGTGCGTGTGCGTGTATTGCTTGCCAAAAATATCAAAACATTAAAATTCAATAAAAACCATTAAAAACCAACAACCGAAACACGAAAAGCACTCAAAGGCAATTAAAAACAAAAACAAAAAGAAGAAAAGAAATGAAAAAAAAAAAAACCCGAAAACGAAAACGTAAATGAAAACCAAAAATCTTCGAAGTCAAGTAGCAAAAGAAATTAAATTATATTTATTTATATGAGAGTGGAAACACTTTATCAATGGGTAATGGGTAAATGGGTAATGGGTAAATGGGTAAATGGCTAATGGCTGCCACACTGCCGTACTGCTACTCTTATGTTGCCATGACTTTGCTTTGGTTTTTCGAGTCGGTCTCGCTATGCCACACTCTTTCAGAGCATTGAAAATTAAATATTTAGTCAAAATTATGGCCACAATTTTCGACTGGTTTTTTGCTGCTGCTGTTTCTGCTGCTGTGGTTCCCACTTAATTGTTGTTTTTAGTGGCAGATGGTTGTGGTTCGTTCACACACACACACACACGCATACACCTACCACACTCCCCTAACCCTAACTATCTACCAATTCATGCTGGGGCAACAAATTCTCTCCTTTATGTTGCAGCTGCAGATAAGTATTTCGGTCAGAAGCGCAGAATGGTAGAAAAAGTAGCAAAAAAAAGTGTAGCATACTTTTGGCAGCATTAAATTTGCTTTGAATTTTTCATATTTCTCTCTTTTTCTCTTTTGATATTATTATTTATTTTTTTTATGAACATAACTAAAGTTGCTTCTGTTTTTAGTTTTCTAGTTGAGACTAGTTTATTATCATATTTAAGTGCTACACTAAAAGAGAGTTTATGTTGCATATAGTACGAGTATAAAACAATTTAATGTTGCAATGAGTGCTAAATAATTGCTAAAAGAATTCTAAATAACATTTAAAAGATTTAAATTAAGCTAACTTTAGTCTAAACAATAAATGTTTCTCTCAACTGCTTTTAATACTTTAATTATACATATATAATTGGAAAACTATTTATTTATGGTAGATAAACAATGTTTTGAGTGAACATTATAAATTGTTTATTTAACAGATGAAATCATTATAAAGCATCAAAATTACTCATTTAGCCGATAAAATTACTATAAATATGATTTCAAATATATATGTATATAATTTTGATTGAAATTATCAATCTTATAAATGTGTAATAAAGTTTTGAAGGACTTTGTTATCAAAATACTTTTGACATGAACAACATTTTGACTAAACATTTTGAATTTAAACACGATTTTTGATCTCATGAAGTGAACTATAGTATTATATAATTGTATGATTGTCTTGATTTTTGCAAGATAACGAAAGAACTATCAACTCAGACTTTATATAGTAAAGACGATCTCTTCTTTTAAAAGGAAAACTCTTCTTTTATATGTATTGCAAAATAAATAAACTCTTTACGCAAAAGTATAAAAAGATAGCAAAGTATATAGATTCACCACCATTCATTTGTTCATGATGAATCAAAAATCGTGATTGACTGACTTCTTAATTTTTTTTACCGTTTCGACTGGTTTTTTTCTTCTCCTTTATGTATATCACAACCCATGTACAATGGGAATGAAAACTAAAAGAAACTTTAATTTATTTTTACTTCTACTTATATAGGAAGTGAATAGTGAGGAAGCAGTTGGAAATTGGAATAATTTGAAACTTGCCAAAAACAAAAACAAAAACAACAACAAAAATAATGTATTCAAAAATGTTGGCAACTTAATTAACTTGTTTTGTTTTGTTTTGGGCCCCCTGTGATTGCATTTGTTATATATATATATGTATATATATTTTTTTTGTTTTGAATTTTGTAACTCACCTCCAAACGTATGCGTTCCTCTTTGTGATGATGCAAATGACGTGAATGCTGATGTGATCCATGTTGTTGTTGGATGGCTGCTGCGGCATCAACCACATCCTCTTCACCAGCAGGATGAGGAGCAGCTGCTGCTGCTGCTGCTGCTTGTGCTGCTGCCGTCTGCATATTTACATATTTGCCATGTTTGCCATTCGAACTGGTACTGATACGCAAGTGTTTGCTATCCTGATGATGATTATTTTGATGATGATGATGATGATGATGTTGACGAGTTCCTGGCTGATGATGATGATGCTGCTGCAGCTGCGATTGTTGCTGTTGCAATTGATGTTGCTGTTGCTGTTGCTGCTGCTGTTGCTGTTGCTGCTGTTGATGATGTTTCGTTACCGTACCGGAGGCATTGCCTGGCGGCGTTGTGATTATATTAACCACAGGCGTTCGAAGTTGTATATTATTGTCACGTTCACTGACCAGCAACAAATCTGGCGGAGCACTGCATGAGGATGAGGCACGCACCTGATGATACATCAATTCCTCTGAGTCTGTGGTGCACTCCTGGACTGTAAGGAGACAAAAGCAGATTGCCAAAGCGAATATAGTATATGTATTATGAAAGGGGGGAGGGGGGGATGTTTTTAATTAAAATGCAAAGTGGCATGAAATTGGCTAAGCAACCCCTCTCCCAAAGTCCCTTTCCTCCCACATGCATTCCTCTCAGCGCTTGTTCACCTTTTACTGTGAAACTACAAAAGGCAGACCTTTGCCTCCTGCTTCTACTTCTCCTTCTTTATTTCTTTTTTGTTTCCTCCTCCTGCTCCTCCTCCTCCTTATCCTCCTCATCCACCTCCACTATTCATTTTGCACACATTTTCTTTGGCGGCTTTGCAATTTATTTGCAATTTGCGCAAAGCGCATTACAACAACACAAACAAAAACAACAACAAAAAAGAATGAAACAAAGTTTATGCCTCAACGCCCATACAAAACGATCGGCGGCCAACTTTCGTTCCCACTTAAAAAGGCGGGCGGTCGGACAAAAAAGACAGAAAGAGAGACAGACATACAGACAGATGGTTGGACGATGACTGCTACGAGAGCATTCCTAATTAATGACGTCGTCGTCGTCGTCGTCGTCGCCGTTGTCGGCGGCATTGCCCTTTTTTTTTTTTCTCCTCATCTCTCCCCTCCCCACAGCACTTCCATCTCTTCCTCATCCACTTTTCTCTTTGTTTAATTGAAATGGCTGGGGCCAACAAATGAAAGCTGAGCCAAGGGGGATGCTCTCTTAACGTGCGGTTTATTTATTACTCATACGACATGTGAAACATGAAATATACATGCATACATATCTACATATATATATATATGTATATGTATATATGAAATGAATTATTTTACAATTATTTTGTTCAGTATTTATGATTAACAACTGTCAAGTGTTTAGCAGTTAATCCAAAATCTAAATAACCATGGACAAGCAATGTGGGTCAGGTGCTCATCCATTGTTTAATTTATGCTAGTTACTCCTTAACAAGGACTAGACAACTAGCTCATTTCCCTGACACTTTAACTAATTGTCTTCAATTGTTGTCACCTCCTCTAGCACTCAACGATAACAGCAAAGACAGACAGACAGACTGAGAGAGAGAGAGAGAGAGAGAGTCCTGCGGGGAAAACAACAACCAACCAACCCACCCACCAACCAACCCACCACCCACTCACACAGCAAGAGAAAAACAAAGTAAAATGAAAGAAAAATGAAAAACAAAAGAGTAAAGTAAAATGTCTGCAAAACGGAGACTTGGGACTGCTTTACTTGCATAATGCTCATGCAATTAAAAGCCATGTCCTGGACAAGGACGAGACAGAATGAAAAATGAAAAGCGAAAATGAGAAACCGCAATATTTGGGTCAGAGGAAAAGGGCGAAAAGTGGTTTTTATCTCTCTCTCTCTCTCTCTCTCCCTCTACCCTCTCTCTTTTTGCTTGTCTGTGAGTGTCTTCTTTTCTTTTTTGTTTTCTTTTTTGTTTTTTTTTTGCACGCGAACTAATTAATTAAAATGAAGAAGATACATACTACAATGAGTGATAAAAGTGCGGGCTAGAAGATAGAGAAGAATGAGGAGAAAGTTGAATTACTGCGGTTAGGATAAGCGCAGCTACAGATGAGACCCCAGAATTCTTATATGTATGTAAAAATTCATTTAGTTTAACTATAAACATTTTCGTTTTAGCCATTTTGGTTAAAGTTTACATTTGAATTATTTACTAGTTGTTGTTGTTGTTGTTGTTATTGTTGCTGCTGCTATTGTTGATATTAATAATAAAATGCCACCTGCTAAATTGTGTTTTATTACAAGCAATTTATAACGAAAAAAAAATAAAATCCATATATACATATAGATGGAAAAAAAAAAATTAATCAATTTATGCGCATTTTTGATTTGCACTATAAAAACCAAATGCTCATACACTTAAACACACGCACAAGTTAACTAATTAATTATGCAAATTTTGAAATTTTATATCTTTTATCTGCTAGCATCTCTCTCTATCTCTCTCTCTCTCATTTTGGTTAATGAAAATTTATGAACATTGAGCCTAAAATGTCCAAATATCGATCTCAAGTGAAAATGAACTTTAAACATTACTCATACGCCACGTAGGCTTTTCCGTTTTTTTTTCTTTTTTTTTTGGTGAATAGCTATAAACCACCAACCGTGACGTTTCATTTATCATAGAAAATTCATGAGGCTGAGCAACTTGTATGAATTTCGACACGAAAGCAACAGTTACAGATACATATATAGTTAGATAGATAGATAGATATGTAGATAGATAGAGAGACAGAGAGACAAAGGGGGGCAGGTAGGTGGTCGGTGGGCAGTGGTTTGTGACCTCTCAGGTAGTTGTTGGGAGGAGCTATTAGGCAATAAGCCGTGTCTTGTCGTTGTTAAGAAGAAAAAGAGAGAGAGAGAGAGAGAGATAGAGACTGAAATGTTGGTAATACAAAGCTAATCATTTTCCATTTCATGCTGCCCTCTAAGCACACACACACACACACACACACGCACACACGTCGAGAAACACATTCACATTACGCAAATGTACAAATTCAATTCATTATGCCGTATGTAAAAGCAAATATATTAAGGCATATGGACTTAATCAAAAAATTGGCTAACAAAATTATATATGTACATATATATATATATATACATATACATATGTATACAATTTCGTATACAATTTTGTATATATACAAATACATACATAAATTTCATATTTGAAATCAATCTTATATGCTTACTTTTAGATAAGAATAAATGTATATAAAGAGCCAAATTAAATTTGAAATAAATGAAGAAATAATAATAATAGAAAATAATAATAATAATAGAAAATATTATAATAATAATATTATATATATATATATATATATGTATGTATAATGTACATATATATAGATAAAATGGAAATCTCTTAGAGCCAAACCATGCATAAATATATATGAACTATAACTCATTTCTAAAAAGTTATCTATAAATTTATAACTGAACAACATAAGTACATATATCTATATCAATCTAAGATATAACTTGTCTAATCCTAACATTATAATTTAGATTGATCAAATTATATATACATAAATAAAACAAACACAATAAGAAACAATAAAATTTAACAGCAGAAATATTAAAGTACCCGAATACATTTCAAAAACTCAAATATTTGTTAATATTCTTAGAGAATTTCAAAGTGTCATATACCTTATATCCACTTTTTTTTCGCCTTATATCTTTTTCTTTTTTTTTTGTTGATTTTTTTTTTCGGCTTTTTTTCGAGTTGGCTTAGGCCAAAGTTAATTTGCAAGGCGGCATGTTTCATATCAGACGCCAAAATGCTTTCATGATGACTCAACAACAACAGCAAGAACAGCAACAACAACAAAATCGACTGATTCTTATTGTATATATCGGCCACTTGAGAGCAAAACATGTTCTTTTTGGTTTATCTTGGCGCCACGATCGTCGACGAATAAGGCAAATATAATAAGAAATAACATAGCGGTACGGCGGGGTGTTTGGGGAAACACAGAGGGAGAGTAGGAGGAGGAGGCAGCACAAAGGCGATAATTAAACGCAAAACAAAGCGGACAAGACAAAAGATAAAAAATGAAGAAAAAAAAAATGTATATACATATATATACATATAAAAATTATATTCAGACAGATCTTAAGCGGTCGACCTTTAATTAGAAAAGGTGTAGAGCCTACAAAATACAAACAGAAAACTCGAGACAACAAAAAAAAAAAAAAAAATGAAGAAGAAAAAAAATGACAAGAGCTAATGAATGATGTCCGAAAAGTTTGGTTTGAAACAACAAAACCTCTCTTGGCAACAAGCAACATACATACAACAAACAATTTATTAGACAGATGATGTGCCAACAGGGCAAGGCAAAAGTTTTGAAAAAAAAATTAAATAAAAACGCGAGAGAGAGGGAGAGAGGGAGAGAGAGAGCCACAACAACACTTACAAAGATGAAAAAAACAAAAAATAAGTAAGGAAGAAGTAAAAGAAGAAGAAAAAAAAATAAAGGAAAGAAAAATATAACCAAAAGATATAAACTAAAGATAAACTTCATAATTGTGGCCAAGTCGTTCGTGGCTCGTATCTCGCATGTAAGTGTTAATGAAGTTAAGTGTTTTTGACGCCAACGACCAGCAATAACAACAGCAACAACAACAACAACAACAACAAAATAACATAACACATCCAAAAAAGAAAAAAAGAAAGAAAGAAGGAAAAACAATGAATGCCAAGTCGCATACCGGAAAAAAAATAAAGAAAAAAAGAGAATACCAACGAAAACCAACAGAAATTCAAGTAAGACAAGAGGGCAGGGCAGAGGCAAAGAAGAAGATACAAAAATGTTGATAAAGATCAGCAGCAAAATGCCAAAAACGAAGAAAAGGAAAAGCCAGAAACAGACCCAGATAAATAGTGAAGGAATGTACATACATACATACATACATACATAGTAATAATTAATGTATTTTACAGATATATATGTATATACATACATACATATATATATTTTCAAGTGGAAAATCGAAATCGTTTCAACTTTCGTTTAAATGTATCTCAAAGATATACAAATATATGCAGAGATATTCAAGTGCCATACACTATCTGGATTAAGATATGCTAAAAGAACTAAAAAAAACACCAAAAAACCAGCACGTGATAATCTATCTAACTAAATACAAGTTAAGATAACAATGACAAACATTCTATTCAAAATGCAAAATTTTGCATTAATTTAACATTTAATTTACAAAATTTAAACAAAACCGAAATGTAAGAGATTATCTTTATGAGAAAAAACTTTAAGCATAATTTAGATTAAATTTTTATATAGCATATATATTCTATTTTCTAAACTCTGACTCTAATACTTTTATTGAATTTACCTAATGTATTTCTGAATCTTATTGAAAGTATTTTTTAGCCTGCTTTTCAATGACAAATTTAATTATCCATCAAATACTTGAACTGTGATCGACTATCCGATTACTATTATGATTATGGAGTCATCTATAAACCATTTTCACACTCCGATGACCACTTAATAAAAGCATTTCAAGTACTTTCTAATTTTCGTTTTGCTCAATTATTTTTTCCTTCTCCTTCGTTTTTTTTTCTTCATATTTTTTTACGTTTGTTCGATGGGTTGTGTATTTTTTTTTTTTTTTCTTTTTATAATATTTTTTTGACACTTCACAATTTACAACCACAATTTGGCATGGGCACTTATCGCCTGTGACCGGCAAAAATCAAACGGGCCATAGAAAAAAAAAATTATATTTCTTTATCAGGCTAAAGAAATCTGCTTCAAATAAAAAACAAAAAAAAAAAAAACGAAATAAAACGAAACTCTTTTTATTTTGTTCTATTTTACCTAGTTTTTTTGTTTTTTTTTTGTTTTTTGTTGGTTTCTGTATGGCTTTTGCTTATCAGCTTGGGGAAACGCTTGCTAAATACCAGTAGCAATTATTTTGGAGCGGCAAAAGATAGAGAGGTTTAGATATTGTAGGTATAACCAACCTATGGTAGGGAGGAATAGAAGGAGGTATTGAGACAGAGAAGGAGGAGGAGGGCTTAATTAAACGCCGATAATCGATGCGCCAACCCAAACAGTTACACGATGAAGTCAATGAGTCGAGGACGGCAACTTGTTCTTATCAGTGTCTGAAGTTCACGGCAAAAAACGCGTCACGCGTCATCGATACTCGTACCGAATAGTAGTTGATGTATATATATATATACATATATTTCTTCTTTTAGACCCCACAGGTAAGGGTTTCCTTAAGGTAACAAAAAAAAAAAAGGGGGGATATGCGGAATGGGTAGTTGATGAGTGACGTGGCGGGGTGTGTGTGGGGGGTGAGGGGGTGGGGTAGATCTCTTATTGCAGTTTTAACCAACATTAAATCTTTTTCTCTCCCTGTCTGTCTGTCTTTCTGTCTGTCTATATCTGTCGGCATTTTTATAAGTTTTCTTTAATGTTACACACAAATCAAGTGAAACAAATGCCGACAGCGAAGTGAACAGATCGAGCGTGCCTTTTGTCTGATATACGAGTTGAAGGTATAGATATATATATATATATACATATATACATCTATATGTATATAGTATGGCAATTTCCTCTCTTAGCACTGTGTCCCCCTCTCTACCCCTTGCTACTCTACCAATCTCCTACTAATCATTCCTTTACCCACAGACACTGCTAAGCGCGTGTCTGGGCTTTCGGCATCGGAGGAGGCCTTCATCTCTGCCGCTTAACGTGTTCGGAAAACGGGTTTTCTGGGCTTATAAACTGAATGTACAGATACATACATATATACATATATATGTACAATATCTATGTATGTATGTATGTATCTGGTTGTTGTTGTGGATTTTTTTTTTGTCCATATCTCTATAATCTTTCTGATGGGCTCACTTCACTGCAGATCAAGTTTTGTAATGTTTGTAATGCAGACAGAATGACATACGTTAAAATATATATGAATTTATTATGTATACATATATATATATATAAAAATTGTTTAAACAAATTAAGCAATTTACATACTATTATTCATTTACTATCGCTATGAATTTGTGATTTTGGTTACATGAAAATTATTAAACGAAATGGTTTATGAAATGAATTTTTGAACATATATATATATATATATATATACAAATATTAATACATATATGCCCTTTTCCTTAATCTATTTACATATATATATTCGCTTTAGACGTTTTTTAATATTCTCAACCTTTTTTGGATATTTTCAATCATGTTTTAAATGAATACTCATATTTAGATATAAGTATTATATAAATATGTAAAACTTAGAAATAGTCTAAACAATTGACTATGGAAAAATTTCAATCGCAATAATTTTATTAACATTTCGAAATTAATAAACGAGAGAAAAAAAAACCTTCAATGATTGTCCTTGATTTCTTCCTGCCGTTTTTGATATCTGTAATTCTAATTAAATTAAGTTAAGCATAAACCTATGCCTAAACTAATTTAAAATCATTTGCCCGTTAATTTTGCGTTTAATCTCAGCGTAATATCTTATTCTGTCTATATATGTAGATATATCCCTCTGCTTCATCTCACGCTGTGGTTTGTTTTTAGCTGGTTTTTTTTTTCTCTTTACATTTAATTTTTATATATTTTTTTTTCTTCTTTTTTTTTGCGGCTACACACAAACGGAAATTAATTACTAACAGCGGGCTTAAACTCGCCGCAATACCAACAGCAACAACAGCAATAATAACAACAACAACAACAGCAATAATAATGAATGAGGGGCATAATGAGCGAAGGTTATTCTTAAGATGTTGCTGCTGTTGCTGTTGCTGTTGCTGCTGTTGCTGTTGCTGTTGCTGCTGTTGATGTTGCTGCTGCTGTGTTCCATCATTTAACTTAAAGGCGTTAATTTTCAGCATAAGCAAATGATTATTATTTGCTGGCGCCAATTTTCTGGAATTTTATCAATACGGTTTTTTTTTTTTTTCGGTGTGAAACTTTTGTTATTGTGGTTGTTGTTGTTGTTGCTATTTGCTGTTGTATTCTCATTCCCATGGGGGATTTTTTTTTCTCTTAGTTTTTTTTTTTTTTTTGTCAATCAAATGTCAATCAAAGAATGCTCTAGTTTTCATGCCTCTCTGTAGACGAGAAACTATGGTGGCTAAAGGGGCGAAGAGCGGGCATCATTGAAGGGTATGAAGGTTTTCAAGTTGTCTCGTCAACGTCGAGTGGGGGCAGAGAGTTTTGTAATTTGATTGCTAAAGCGTAGAAGCTGCAACGAATTGTGTAAATATGCATGTACTTTTTGTTTCTGTTGTTTTTTTGCTGTTGCTGTTGTTGTTGCTTTTGTATCTGGGAAACATGGAAGAGACGACAGACGACAGACGACAGATGACAGACGACGGCGACAGAATATAGACAGAGATGATAAGATAGAAACAAATGTGCTACGGCCCAAAAAAAAAAAAAGAGAGAGAAAAAGAAAAAGAAAGAGGAATAGATAGGGAGTAGAGTATCTTTTTTGTTTTCTTGATGCTGCGAGAGTTAATAGAATAAGTTTTCTAAAATATTTAATAAAAACAATTAAATAAGAATACAAAGACCTCTTCTAAGGCTCTTAATACATATAATGATACGGTGACACAAATAAGGATTGATTTTGAAACATTTATATGGAGAAAATTCTATTTTAAAGTAATTACAATTGATTGTTCTATAAGCAAAAAATATAGCATTTAGTTTTATACATATATAAGTACTATCAGGGAATGGATATATACATATATAGAGTATATTGAATTGAACCCATAAGTATATATTCTTGATTAGCATCAAAAGCCAAATTTAAAGAAACATTTCATTACAGAGTTAGAGAAATATGAACCCATCAACCGAATTGTTCTAGTTATTATTTAAATGGAAATTTCATTTAAGAGTTGGAGATATATGAAACTTAGTATTAGGACTTGAGAACTATAAATGACCCCTTATATATTATTATATATACATATATATATATTTTTGATAGATTTTTTTTTTTTAAATTGTTAATACAACCCTCGCATATGGGTCTCACAAAATATGTACAAACATATCACATATCACATACATATGCCTAGGCATTTACGTAAATTATTGTGCTGTTTTTATTATTATTGTTGTTGTTGTTGTTGTTGTTGTTGTTGCTGTTGCTGTTGCTGTTGTTGTTGCTGTTGCTGTTGCTGTTGCTGTTGACTGCTTGGCCCTTTTATGGCCGTGTTAAAATTGCGCGACACACGTCCAAAAACAACAACCACACACACACACACACACATACCAAAAACGAGACAACATCTCAAGTTTTATGCGTTTTTATTATTACAAATGCTCGCCTCGGCATCTTTTATGACCACCTGCAATGCCAAATGAGATAAAAGATACCTACCAAAAAAAAAAAAAAAAAAAACGAAAAATAATAAAGAAAAAGATACATATACAAATATATATATACATATATTTATATATATATATATACGAATATATGTATATTAAAGACAATAAAATTGTTTAAATTATGAACTGAAAGCGCCATCTCTGTCTGTGTGCCTGTCTCTGTCTGTGTGTGTGTATGTGTGTGTGTGTGTGTGTGTGACATATGCACTCGAGAGGCGTATTTCGCCTACCTACTTCTCTTTCAACTTCAAAAGCATTTGTTAGCTTATATATATATACATATGTATTTACTATATAATCATAGAATGGAATAAGTTAACTACAAAAACAACAACAACAACAACAAAAAAATAAAAAGAAAAACGAAAAGAAACCGAATTATATTATGCTTCTTTCAACTTTTGCGCCTAATTCACACTTGGTTGTTGTTGTTGTTGTTGTTGGTTCTTCTCTTCTTCTTCTTCTTGGTCCTCCTCATACTCGTGTTTGTGTGTGAAAATTTTATGTATTGCCTTTAGCAGCATCATCAAAAAAAAAAAAAAAAAAAAATACCCAAAAAAAAAAATAATAATAAATAAACGAAAAAGATGAATTTTTGCCTTGCCTGACACTCGTACCTCCCTCCCTACCTCCCTTCCTCCCACCACTTTCCCCTCTGCCACACATAAGACCATCAAAAAGGAGAAAGAGACATCAATATGAAATTTTTGTCACGTTTTCTAATGTGCGAGGGGTTCCTTTTCTTTTTTCTTTTTTCTTTTTTTTTTTTTTTTTTGGTTGGAGAAGGGGGAATTTACGGATTGGGAGGGGTGTGGGTATAGGGATGCGTAGTCTTGTAGGCGCTTAAATTTGGCTATCTGCCGAGGGCAGTGGCATCAGTGTACCAGAATTGTATGCCATTGGGGGATGGGGAGGGGTGGGAGGAGCAGCGTCAAAGTGTGAAAATTGAAAATTATATGCATACATATATATATGACAAAAAAAAAAGAAGTGTGTGTGTGTGTTGTATGCCTTAGGCTAGAATTTTGAATATTAAACGAATGGAATACCAAATGCGAATAGCAAATGTAACCAAATTAGAAACAAAATGCAAAACAAAATTCGATTGTTGTGAACCCCTGTAAAAATTTATATATGTATATAGATACGTCCCCCACCCCCCCACTCCATTCCATTCGATATCAGTTTTCTTTCTGTCTAGCTTTTTAGATCAAAGTAGATTAAATAATCTCTAAAAATTTCTTCTAAATCTGAAGTAAGGCCTCTATAAGATACTTTAATAAATACGCTGAGAAGCTGAAGGAAAATAATGTATTATCCAGAATTCAATCAAGCCTTGATCTTGATCCAAGAAATCTATGTTTTTTTGTAATACTTTTCTTTATGCAGATCAAAAGTTTTCAAAGATTGAAAAATATATTTAAAAAGTTATCAAAGATTTGATGAAAATAGATATGAATATATTAATTTGTAATGTAGAATTGAATTTAGATTTGATTTAAGACTACTATACAATAGTTTTGGGACATAGAAATATACATATATACCTATATAGATATATATACATATATACATAAAATACAGATACTGCAAACTATATATATCTATAATATGCACCCAAACAAATTAATATATAATTTTCAGGTTTTATTCTAGAAGTTTTACAACAATGAAGAATTTGTTGCATACCTTTGGGGGTATTTTATTCTATTTCATTGATTTACAACAGTTTGTGTAAAAAATATTTGAACAAAATCGATAACTTTCGTTTTTATAACATTAAAATAGTTGCTAGAGCATTTATATAGTTAATACAACCAACTAGCTTAAGAGTTTTATTCTCTATTAGAATTGTATCTATTGAATTAATGCTACATTATGTTTTTTTTTTTTTTTGGCTTGTATAAATGTAATGTATTATGGAGCATATGTATATGTATATTATTCTCTCAAGCATCAATCTTCATCTCAGAGAATATACTAGCACTCCCCACCACCGTCCAGAACCCCCACGGGCCAATCGCCATTCCAACCATCCCCCTCCCCCCCTCCCCATCACCGTCCGCATTCCTATTTGCTTTTTTGATGTGCTGGTGGCTGTCGCACTGTTCGAGCTCTCTATCATTTACAGGCATCAATGTTTTTATATGTTATGTTTATGCCATGTGCTATTACTTTAGCATTGGCAAACACCCTCAATCTAAATCTAACCCCCATCTTATATAGCCCCTCCCCCCCTCTCACTTCCACCACACCACATATACAGACCATATAGGCACTTGGAGCTTGGCACCTCTGCTGCCCCCGACAAGCCATTAACATGCTCTAGCATACAGAGAATCATCTATATGCTTATATATATTTATATATATATTTATGTGTGTGTGTGTGTGTGAATGTATCTCACAGATACATTCTCATCATAGCAGCTACGCATGACTATAAAGTATATTTTAGCATGTCAAGCGTTGCGCATCCGCTTTGATGTTTATTTGACAGTTTTTATAGCGGCTTTTATCTGCCAACTACTTGGCTATGCTCTGTCCTCTCTCACTCTCTCCCACTATCCCTCTCTCTTTATCTCCTTACATTCTGTACCCTATCCAATCCCTTCCCTACCCACACCACAACATCAGGCATCAGGCATCTCAGCACCATCATTGCCGCTTGTATCCCTTCTTTAACTTGGCCCGTCTTCTTCCTATTTCTACTAAAATACACAACAGCAACAATAACAACAACAACAACAACAAAGAGAAGAACTCTTCTATTTTTTGTTTTTGTATTTCGCACAAAAATGCTTTTGAAGATTTATATTTTGTTTTTGTTTTTGTTTTCGTTTCATTTTAGTTTGTTTCGGCTTTGACTTTGAGAGCGTAAAGCAAAATGAATGCGTCACACGCATAAATTGTTAATTCATTTTGGCCATTCAGAATGGAATGGAAGAGGAGGTGGTGGAAGGGAGAAGGAGAGGGAGAAGGAGAAGAAGTATGTGGTATAAGCAAGAGACAAGCAAATTGTTTAGCCCACGCCAAGTCAAAGATAAAGAAAGAAACACACAACAAACAGCTAAAAAAGGAAAATTACGAGACGAAGGCAGAGATTCAAATGTAGATGAAGATGAAGATGGAGACGGAGACAGCTCATTCACATTTGCTTTTTACTCTTTTTTTCCCCCTCTCTCTCTCTTTCTCTCTTTCTTTTATTCTCATTATGTAGTTTTTTCTTCTTTTTTTTTTTTTGTATAAAAGTTAAAATGCAACTCAAGTGCATTTCGTTGATTCTCCCCACAATTTACACCCACTCTCTATACTCGTATCTCTTTTGTCATTCGCTCTTCCCATTCACGTTTGGCAATCTCAGAATGCTGTGAATTGTATCTCATAGTACGCAGAGCGTCGTATACATGGCATAAGCGAAACAATATTTTGATTAGATCTTAAAAGGAATTGCAAAAGATATTACTTTTCAGATAAAACAAATCAGATTGAAATACAAAATCGAAAAGTTTTCAGAAATAGAGCGTGATTTTTCCAAAAGTATCTGTAAATGTAGATTCCATGAAAAAATAGATACAAAATTTACAGCCAGCCATAAATTTCTCAATTAAAATATAGATCAATCGACTTTAGTTTACAAATCGAAATATCTACATATAACATATATGAATACTGTATGTTATAAGCAAAAGGATTCTAAATCTGTAAATTACAGATACTTTATATTAATCTTAGATTTCATTGATTAATGAAATACTATATGTTTTCCATTTATAGCCTTTAACTTTTATAGAAAATTACTTTAAATATATTTACACAAATAATTATCACAGAATCATAAATATCAAATATTAAAAATTATATTTCGATATTTGTTTATATCTGTAGGCATTATCTAGAGTTTATTTAAATCCCGATTAAACATTTATATATATAATTTTAAATCACAAATATATATATTTAAGTTTATTATGGCAATTTGTTAGATATTAAATAATAATTTTGATCTCCTTTGGTTTTTGTATTAGAAAAACAAAGTATATATCTCTATATATATATGCATATGTATGTCAAAATTTATGTATATGTATCTGTAATTCTCTCAACTGGTTTTTGCATTAGACTGCATAAAGTAAATGGCAATTTTTTTGCTGTTGTTGTTGTTGTTGTTGCTGCTGTTGTTGTTGTTGTTATTATTATTGCTACTGTGCGAATAAACACTCTCGAGACTTTTGTGGGCGTCTCCTCTCCATCTTTTCGCCAACATTTTGTTTGCGCAATTACCTCAAACAGACAAACAAACAAACTAATACAAGTTTTGTTGTTGTTGTTTCTTTTTTTTTTTATTATATATGTAAGCCCATCCCCACAGCCGTCTGCCCCTAGCCCTGTCCTTTTCGTTTTGTGCAAACGGCAGCAAATTAAGTTTCTCCACATAAAGTCGAAAATGGATATTTCGGTGCCCCCCACACAAACAATCACACACACACACACACCCAGTCAGATACAGTCCGACACACACACACACACACACACACACAGACACCGATTGAAACTGGCGACCATTTGGCTAAATATTTAATGAAAATATGCGCATCTTTTGTTTGTCTTTTTGGCTCTCGATTGCAATTACATTACGCAGGCCAACAAGAGAAAAGAAAAAAAAAACAAAAAAAAAAAACCAAAGGAAAATAATCATAAAGGAGAAACGAAATTGCCATTGCCATTTCCATTCACTTGGCTTACACACATTTATGTATGTGTATACATATATATATATATATTATTCATGCAATTGCCACGCCCATTTTATTATTTTAAAATTCAAAGATTTGCATAAACTGATTGCATTTTTGCCATCTTCTTTTCGTTTTTTTCCGTTTTTTGGTTTTTTTTTTTTGTATTTTTACTGCTTTTCTCTTGCTTATTGTTGGCCTTTTATTTTATTATGTACCTAACAAAAAAAAACTAAGCAAAAAAAAAAAAAACAAAGGAAAGGAAAATGGATAAGGAAAATTATGAAATTTTTGAAAATGAAGTCGAACGTTTTTATTAAATAAAGTCAAAAGAAAAGTTTCCCTCATAAAATAGTTTTATTGCCGCCTTTGGGTTAAGCTACTTGCCTCCTGTAATTAACTGTTTTTGACTGTGTCTCGAAAACACACACACACATATATATAGATATATATATATATATATATGTACACATTCCTCTTAGTTATCAAGAATAAGAGTTTGCAAAAACTTTTTCAGGCTCTTATGTATGTTTATGTGTGTGCGAGTGTGTGTGTTTGTGTTTGCCCGTTTCGCGAAATTTAATGTAAAGTTCAGTTTTTGTATGAATTATGGGACAGAGGCAGAGTCTTAATTTATAAGAAGGGGGCTTCAAAAGTGATATATGTACGTATGTATATCCCCTCTTATTAAATGTAAATAAATAATCAAATGGATCAAGGGAAATTGTTTAGATTTAAAAGAATTCATATCAAAACTTTAACTCTAATTTGAACTCTAAAATTTAATTAATAAAATAAAATTAATGAAATCTGTTTAACTATTAATCAACAAATTGCAAACTAATAAAGAAATTCGAACGTTTGCATATACATAAGTATATCTCACATCTTTTGTGAGAGATATATACATATAGATATATCTATAGAAAAGCCAAATTATTAACTCTTTAAAAAAATAAATATTCAAAATAAAAAAAAAAGAAATTTTATATTTGTTCCTGAATTGTTGTTAAAAAATTAAACAAAAGTATTAATGGTTTAAGGATAAGGTTTAATAGGTGCTAATAATACTATAATAAAATAGTTAGGAATAGATACTTAAAAGTTTTCAAAATTCTTGAAACAAAAACTATAAAATAAATCATATTCTTACCAAGATCATTTCAATTAATCATTTGATTATCTTTAGAAATAGACAAAAATCCCCTTTGATTTATTTCTACATATTTTATACATTAATCTATTGTAAATTTTTCTTTTTTTTTTCTTCAACATTTTGTAATGTTAACAAAGAACTGTTTAATAAACTGTTTACTAATGACTTTGATTCGTTTAGTGGACTTTAGTCAGAGGTCTTAATGACCAACTCAGCATACATTGTAGTGAATAGAATTCATTTGTTATTCACTTTCTCTTCTACATATGCGAGTTTATCAACAAATTCTGTAACTTAGCCTACATTTCAGTCATGCAACATCATCATCGTCATCATCATGCTGAAGATCCTGACTCCTACGCCCTTAGACTCTGTTACTCCCTCCCCCTTGACCCCCCATTGACTGCTCTGTTTTTTCCCTTGAGGCTTGCCCTGACCCATGTGGGCCTTTACTTTTGTTGCCTTTTTTTTTTCTTCTTTATTTTTTGCCTGTCGTTTGTTTACTTTTCATATGACAAAGTCAACCGACAAGCAACCAACCAACAACGTTGCTTGTCGGCAACTTCTTGGCAACATTTTTTTTTCCTCTCTTATTTTTCTTTCTCGTTTATTTTGTTTTTTTTTTTTGTTTTCTTCGTTTTGTTCGTTTTGTTTTGTTGTATTTTTTTGTTTTTTATTTCAAACAACAAATACTCAACACGCAGCACGTTCTCCTTCAGTCGAAGTTTGTGTCGGTTGTCGTTGCACGTAGCATATTTAAAAAAAAAAAACGAAAAAAACGAAAAAAACAAAAAAAAAATTCCCAGATTTACGTACAGAAAAAAAAACAAAACGAAAAGTTGGCAGGCATATGTGTAGACATGCAAGAGTCACAGAGCAACAGCATGAGAGAGGGAGAGAGACCCAGAGAGACGAAGAGACTTGAGAATGAGACTTGGAGACCAAGAGAATCATATATGTATATACCCATACCCATACTCATATCCATACCCGGTACTCGTATGTGGGCTTTTGTGACATGGGGCTACTGTTTGGTTTTTGTGTCTCTGGTTTTTTTTCTCCTTTTTTTCCTTATTTTTTTTTTCGTGGCTTGTCGGCGAAAAACCAGTAGCCAAGAGGCAGCCCCCAAAACGGAAAAAAAACCAACAAAAAAAAAAAAAGTTGCAAGCAACTCCAAATCCAACTCGAAACCAAAGTTAAACTCAAACTTAAACTCTATGCCACGTTGCACTCGATGTTGATGTTTGCTTTTAAGTTTTAACCACCCCCAACCCCCAAATGATTTTATATGGCATTTGTCTATATATAAGTATATGTACATATATACATATATATAATTGAAGGGCAATTGAAATTGTTGGGAAATCTATCAAATTGGATTGTCTTAAGCCTTGAAGATAAAGATTATAAAAAGTTAACTTGCATTTGGCTATTAATTATTAATCAAAATTTAGTTAATGTTTTGAAATGAATTTTATCTCATAAGAAAATTTAATTTTAATTTAAATTTAATTTAGTCTTTTAGTATACAGTTTTTATATATGTAGCATATTATAAACAATTTCTACAAAATATCAAAATATCAATTATAAAAAATTTCTACAAAATATCTAGAGTTCAAACAAACAATTTTTGCTATATCATTTTGTTTTATCAATTATTAATAATTTCTATCATTTATGTAGTTTTTTCATTTTAAAATCAAAACATAATTGTTTAAACTAATTAATATCTTTCAAATTTTAAACAAATTTATATATATTATAATATGTAATCGAAATTGATTTCTTAACAATTACTATATAATTTTATGCCTAATCTTTCTTTATTTTCAAATCTCGTTATATGTAAAATTCTCTAAATATATGTATAAAAAAAAAATTGAATTCCTTTATATATATATGTACATATACATATATGTATATATGTTTACATATGTATATGCACACATACCAATACATATACATATTACTTGTATATGCCCCTTGAGGCCAAAAATTAAACTGGCCTTTTTTTTGATTTTTTTTGGTTTGCTCAGCAAATATTTATGTTGCCACAGAGAAGCAAGCTTTCCCACTTCCTTACCCCGTACCCCCTGAGCACTGACCACTGACCACTGACCACTGACCGTCGCCCTTGCCAAAACTTCAACTTCAAATTGATTGCATTTTAGTAGAGGGGAATGAATGAATGAAGGAAATAGTCTTCTTCAAACCAATCTTTAGGTTCAGCCAATTTCCTCATTGCTGAGAGGAAGAGAAGAAAAACAATACGAAGAGCATTTGAAAATTCAATTGTTATTACTGGCTTTTCTTTTTTCTTGTTTTTCTTTCTTCTTTGCCTTGTTTCGTTTCATCTTTTTTTTTTCTCCTGGCTCTTATACTTGTACTGTGTCTGCTGCTCTAGTCGCATTTCCTATGGTCCTAAATTGTTTTCCATTATATTTTCCAAGTCAGCCTCTTCATCAGCTTTTTTGATTGCTGTCCAGCTGCCTCTTGAATTTACTTCGTTTTTTTTCTTTCTTTCTTTTCTTTCTTTCTTTCTGATTTGTCATTATATTTATGAGTTGTTGTTGTTGTTCTTGATGATGGTGTTGCTGTTGGTGTTGGTGTTGCTGTTGGTTGTCCCCAGAGTGCTTCCATAACATGATTTCCGTTTTAGGCTTCTCACTCTGCGGGCTAGAAGAAGCAATTAAGAGTGCCAACCGAGACGACAGCGTCGAGACGACGACAACAACAACAAAAAGGCAACAACAACAACAACAACAACAACAACAACAAGAACTTCTTTTACGGAAGTCATTTAGCTCTTGAAGCATTTTCAAGTGGAGTTTTGTAATTGATTTTCTTTCCTTCAACATTTCTGCAATTTAATTGCCCACAAAACAAAAAACAAAAAAAAAAAATATAGGAAAAAAAAAACAAAAACAAAACAGACCACAAATAAAAATAAAAAAAAAAAATAAGTGAAGAAAACCTAGAAAAACGCACCAAAGTTTTATGCAAATAGGTTTTATGCCCATGCCTACCAGATCACATTCCCCTTCCTCCTTATCCATATCCATCCATTTCGTCCATTCGTCCATTCGCCTTATTGGCATACAACTTGACCTAATTTCTGGATCATTATGATGAAAAACTTGAAAACAGTTGCAAAGTTTATTGTTGCCAGCACGTAGAGTGGGAGTTGAGAGGTGATAAAGTGGAAGTTGGAAGTGGTAATGGGGTAATGGGGTTGTGGGGTAGTGGCAATGGTAATAGTAGTGGGTGTGGTCTGTACCATATTGTACTAGATTGTTGGTCGGGCAAACAAATGATACTTTAGTTCTTTGTTTTTTTTTTCTACTTTTTGTTGGGTTAGGTTTTCTCTCTCTTCTCTTTGGAGAAGAAAGCAGCTGTTGCTGTTTTTAAAAGTTGTTTTTTTTTTTCTTTTAGAAAACACAAAAACAAAAAAAAGGAGAAAAAAATTGTTAATGGCCAAGTCGTGGCCATCGTAGTAAGTAATAATGTACTATTGAGAAGCCTTTTTTGTAATTGAAACAAATCAATTGAAGAAATTAGTCTAACAATGTTTTGTTAATTAATTTTGGATATAGATATTGAAAATATATAGTCCCCATATTTTACAAATTATATATATATGTATATTGCAGAGCAATTAGCACTTTGATCTAAATCGGAAATGTTTTCTAAATTTATTCTAGCTGATGTTAATAATCAAAATTTGACATTTTCAAATCATTTAGTTCTCAATCATTTCTCTATGATAATAAATGATTTATAACTTTTATATTTTTCAATTGCTTTCATTTTTTATACAATTCTTATCCAACTTATCTTTAGTATGTACCTTATCTGATTCAATTTGGATTTGTTTCAATTTCTTTCAGCTAAGAAATTGGCTTTAAAAAGTAAAACAAAAAAAAAGAAAAAAAGAATAAGAGAAAGAGAAAGACCATTCAATGAAATGTTGACCAACTTTTGTCACTCTTTTCCTTAAACATTCCATTGTGCTAACTACATAGTTTTGCCCACTCTCTCCCTCTCTCTCTCTCTTTCTCCCTCTCCCCCTCACGACTTCTGTTCATCCTAAATGACCATCACAAATGAGCTATTTACTCAGCTCACATTCCAAAATGGAACGTGACAAAAGTTTGATAAAAACAAAAAAAGAAAAAACAGATATATATGTATATATATATATACATATATATTTTGGCACCCACTAAACCACATACTTAAGCATTCTGACCAGGGGCCAATCATCTCAGTCATTGTCTTTTGGCCCACCCAAATTAAAGTGTCGCCATCGCTTTAAACTTTATTGAAATAGGAAATGGCAAAAGAGAAAGGAAGGAAAGGAAAGGAAAGTAAAAGAGAACGAAAGAGGGGATGAGAGAGAGAGAGAGAGAGATAGGAAAAGAGAAAAACTGTCAGAGATCTGAGTGATAAAGCGGCAAGACCAAAACTTTTAAATACACTTAAGCTACAGAGAGTCCTGGTCAAATCGGCCACGGCCACGACTTTTAGTCAAAAGTCCAGAGTTGCTTTGAACTTTTTACCACCCTCTCACATACTAACATCTCTCTTACCCTCCCCCCCTCACCACAGATAACGCTTACACTACCCCCCGCTACTTTACTGCTACTCCTACTCCTGTTTCTCTCTTGCTATACATTTTCTTTTCGCTTTGGCAACAAAGTTAACTTGATTGAACTTTGTTTGGCTTTGCCTTTAGCTGCTTTTCTTGTTTTCCACTTTTCCGCTTGTCTCCCACCCCCTTTTCCAACATCTTCCATCTTTCTGCCCGTTGTGAGTTGTTGTTTGCGCTTTATAAAAACTAAATGGAAAATAAATTTTGTTTGCACTTTGTGAAAAAAAAAAAATAAAAAGGAAAGATGAACAACAAAAAAAAAACACCAAAAAGGAATTGTGAAAAGAAAGGAAATGGCAACTTGAGAGTGTGAAGCAAAAAAAAAAAAAAACAAACTACACAAAAATGCCTCGAGGAGAAGATTTACTCCAATGGGTGAAAAGAAAAGAGGGGGGAAGGGGGGGGGATGGCTGCAATATGTGAAAGGTTTAATTGTTACCGCATTTCCTGCAACTCTTTTTTTCTCTCATTTATCCTTTACCAAACAATCCCTTCTACCATCCCCTCCCCCCACCATCCCTACCCATTTTGATGCATTGTATCATGAGCAGACAACAAACTGAAAAATCGGAAAGAAACTTTAAGAGCTTAAGAATCGGAAAAAAAAACAATGAAGCCACAAAAACACTGAGAGAAAAACCCAAGAAAATAATGAAATGAAAAATAAATAAATAAATGCAATAGAAACTAAATGAAAGTAGACTAGATTATTACAGAAATGAACACTATAATAGAGATAATGTTCAGATATATATATGTATTGTCAGATCGTATTGAATACATTTTTTTTCAGTGTTGCCCAACCTCTTTATTCTTTCCCTTTTTATTTTTTTTTTTTTTTTTTTTTTTTTTGGGTGGTGGGTCGTTCGTTTCCTTCCGTTGCAACCAAAAGCGGCCATCAGCCGCCTGCAATCCCTGCGATAGCGTTTGCTTGCCTCTTGTCATATTTCCTGACAGCACAAAAGTCTGCCACTGGGCTGGGCTTTTCTAATTTGGGGGCGTTTAAGCCGGTTTCTTTTTTTGGATTTTTTTTTTTTTGATACTAAGGGTTGCTTTAAACCAGTGTACGTGACTGTCAAAAGTCACCCTAAGATATATATATATATATATATTTTTTTTTTTTTTTTTTGGTGGCTACCAAGAAACTAAATAGCTAAAACTGCTGACTATCGATTTCGGTCATTTATCGCTCTAATGCGATTATAATGCTTAAAATATTCTTGACTAACATCGTTTCTTTAACTGAGATTCATTTTGTAGTATGTTAAAGTCAGTTTTGTTTATAAAAGCGTGAAAAATGTAACACACCCCCCAAAAAGAAAGGAAGAAAAAAAAAAAGAAGTGAAAATGAAATGTTAAGAAAATGGGAACCCTTTAAGGGTTGCCCTTCTCCCACCCGTCCCGAACAAACCCTTAGACTCACGTCTCGACTGCCTTACATCAAATGTTTATATGTATATATGTATGTATGTATATTTTGGGGTATATAATCGAGTGGCTTACTCGTCCTGGTACACACCTGCAAAGAAAAGAGAAAGAGAGGGAGAGAGAGAGAGAAAAAAGGGGTGCATTAGTACAATATTGAACAAAAACAAAAACAAAAACAAAAAAAAGGAGTAGGAAATCTGTAAGGAAAGTAAAATGTTTTATAGAAAATGTTTTTGATTTGGGGATGACAAGTCGATGAAGGCTTCAATCAGGCATGCTATCAATCAGTTTATTTAATCAACTAGAACGTGATGAAGAAAGAGTAGAAAAGAAAGAGGGACATAAGGTAATAGTAGAAAATGTGGCCAAGGGACATCATATATGTATGTATGTGATATGGGCTTAGTTTTGGGTCTATATAATAGTTATTTTATATGTAGATAAATGAAAAAGAGTTGATTATAGCAATTTTCATTTACTTTGATTTAATTTAATCTATTGCTATATATATATTTCTATATCTTTGCTTAGCTTTAACAAGCTTTAACAATTATTAAGAAAATTGTTAGAGAACTTCTCTTTAAATATATAGTTCCCCAAACGATTTGCATAACTTCTGATCATACTACATTAGCTTGGAAAATTGTCATCACAAACATGAGCGTTTATAACAATACTTAAAGGAAAAGATAGAGTGAGAGAGAGAGTGAGAAAGAGAGTGAGAGATAGGGAGTTAACTCCTGCCCTTTGTTTTGCCTCCTTTATTCATCTGCTCATTTCTCTAGCAACTTTCGCCAGCTTTCGTTCATATGTTATGCCCATTAGGCCTAATATGCGTTAATGCTATAAATAAAGCCTCGTCGCCATACGATTATGGCATACTAACAAACTTCGTTTTGTCTTTTACTTTGTTGGCAACTGTTTGGAGAGATGTTCCTGGTTCTTTTGCCATCACCTCCGCCTCCAACACCCACTCCTAGGGCTTCGCCTTCTCCATCTTCTCCTCCTTCTTTTTGGCCCTATCTCTCTAATATGAAATGTAATTTACAGTTGCGCGGGTGACACAGAGTCAGAGTCAGAGCCAAGTCAAAGAGAGTCTTTAACGTCTTTAATCCAATTTCCCAGCTACATGAGAAGACCAAGAATGAATACAAATGTTGCGTACGTGTTAAATTTTCTCAATTAAATGGGTTGCCTGCCATCATTGTTGTGTATATGTGTGCCTGTTTGTGTGTGTGTAGAGTGAGTAGGTGGGGTAGGGGTGAGTGGATGGAGGATCCGTAGTCTTAACCATATTTCCCTGTCATTTACAGCTCGTCTCCTAATCGATATTTATATTATGTTTGCAGCCATTGACTTAATTTCTTTTTCTTGTTTTTCTTGTTTTTTTTTTTTGTTGCTTTATTTAACTTTTTCTTCTTGTCTGCTTTTGTCTTCTGCAACAACAAATTATGCAATTCAAATTAATGTTCATCGAAGACAACTGAAGAAGGCTTTTCTTTTTTTTTTTTTCTTTTCTTTTTTTTTCCTATGCTTGTGTTTTTCTTTCTCAAAAAAGAAGGGAAATTAATCCAATATGCCAAATGCCAGGCACGTATCCAGATGTGAACCAAAAGACTCTACATTTCTCTCCTATGTTTGTTTTGTCTTTTGTGTGAGCTTTTACCATATGATTTTTCAATAGGTTTTTCCACTCACATGCACACACACACACACACAAACCCCTCGAAAATCTTAAATGGAAACCAATTCAAAATAAAAACACAAAAAAAAGGCCTCGAGAAAACTGGCTAAGACTGAAAAATCGTATTAGGTTGCTATATATAGTAAGTATATAAGGGGAAAACCCACTTATAGAGAGTATTGCTTATGGCATTTCATTGATGGAATAATTTAACTTTAATCACACATTAAATACCATTCATTTAAAATGTCATCATTTTTTTTTTTATGAATAATAATACTGAATTAATTTGTTGTTGATCTTTTTTTTGGTTTTTTTTTCTTTTCTTTCAAGTTTTTACATAATTTTTATGGTTGTTTCTTATCTCATTTGTTTTAGGTTTTTCGCTTAAATGAACTTTGCTTTTGTCTTTGCGGCTCAATTGTGATTTCGGTTAGTTGATTTTTGGTTTTTCTTTTTCCTTTTTTTGTAAAGATTTTACTATATATATATATATATATATATATATTTTCACAGGGGTGAAGGTGGGTGTGGGTGGTGGTATGTGTATAAATTTATGCCCACCCTCACCCCCTTAAACTGACTTTCACACACGTAACCTGGTTGACAGCTGTTGCCTAGAGCAAAATAAAAGGTGGAGATGATGCTGCTGCCATAGCAAAGATAACAACAAAAGGCGAAATAAGCAAAATAAATATATATATATATATACAGACAAACATCTATATATATATATATATATATATATATCTGTACGTATTTATTCTTATATATATTTAGAGGAGTGGCTCTGTTTAGAGGCTTTTGCATTGTTAGCATTTGGCAGTCACCTTTTGTAGATATGAAGCTGCGTCTGTAACTGGCCAAGATTCGGGGGTATAGGGGATGGGGTATGGGGTGGATGTGGGGTATATGGCATAATTGGCTACATTGGCATTTCACTGTTTTTGGCCCAACTGCTGTCAGAGCAAAAGTAAAAGACAGGCAACCAAAATTGTAATGCTTAGCAATGGCGAATGCCACACAAATGGCATTAAATTGACCCAGTTTTTTTTTTTGCCCAATTTTTTTTTGTTCTTTTATTTTTCTTTGTTTTTATTTCTAAGGGAAGAACTGGGCGTACAGGTGACAAAAATGGCAAAATTAAAGTTGAGTATATAGCTTATATACATATATGTATAATGCTGAAATTTCATATCAATAATTATGAAATAACTCAAATTGTTTATTAACTTTAGATAATTTTTTGTAGCAGAAGTCAAGCAATGTCATATAAAAAGCAATAAATAAATTAGAAAAATATATATAAATGATAAAAATATATATATGATCAAAGTACATATATATGTCATCAAACGAATTGATAATGAAAAGAAAATATATAAAATTTTTCGATATCTTTTCTCTATTTATCGCAAAATTATCTAATATTTCTTCATTGTTTTAAAATTTAAAATTAACTGTAATTATTTGTACATAAAAAAATATAAAAAATATTTTTAACACAAAATTACAAAAATTTTAAAGAAAAGAACAGATATACATATAAACATATATGTATATATACATAAATCAGTTAAATACATATGTGAAATCTAACCTGCATTTATTTAGCTATATAATTTAATCGTTAATCTAATCTATGTAAAATTTATTATTCAATTTTCAAGTTGCTTTGACAAAGTGATTAGAGTTTTCAAATATTTTCTATAAAATAAAAAAAGAAAAAAAAAAATTCCTCACATTGTTTCATTTCTCACATTTGAACATTTTTGTCTCCTTTGATTTTGTTTGTGTCACCCCAACCCCAACCAGACGCACGTATATATATATATATATATATATATATATGTATATAAAGAGATTCACTGTTTCCTACACCTTCAGAGGGTGGGCAGAAGCTATATATGTCTATAGCATTTTGTGTTTTTGTCTTTGAACCAACCAACCTCACCCTCACCCTTACATTCCTCACCTCTACAATTGGGCCATAGACAACATCCTTCCGAGCAACCTAACAATCTCCTTTTCTTAACGGAAATCTTTCTTGGCAATTTTCACACCAAAAAGAACAAAAAAAAACAAAACGAAACGTAAAAGAAAACGATAGGAAAAACGTTTACTTCCTACTACTACATACTAATACTACAGCACACTTTAGACACAATCACACAAATACCTTCATTATATACATAGGGAATCGGATTCGGAATCGGAATCGGAATTGGAATTGGAATTGCAATTGGTATTTGGCATTTGGTATTTGGTATTTGGTATTGCGAACGAAATTCTCCTGAGCATAAGTGTCTTTTATTTTATTGTTTTGTCAACGCTTAAAAGAAATGTTTTTCCATTTAGTTGAACACTTATGAGTATGGCCGGATATGTTTTTTTCTGTTTTCCTTCTATTTTTTTCCGTTTTTTTTGTGGTTTTTTTTTTTTTGTTTTTTGATATGACTTTAAACCCAGAAACCAAGTGAACAAATGGCTTAAGCTCACTGTGCTGTGTGTGTGTGCTGGTGTGTGTGTGTGTGTGTATGTATTTGCCTTTGACGACTTTTCACACCACATCAAAAAGGCGACGAGGCGAGTGCACTCAAGTGTATAAACAATGGCGTTAAGTGTTTAAGTGCACGGAAATATCCGAGAAAGAGAGAGTGAGAGAGTGAGAGAGAGAGAGAGAGAGAGAGAGGGAGAAGGAGGAATGGGTAGATATACATAGGTAAAAGAGATGGAGCATTATGCTTATGCTTCTCCAACAAATGCCATAGATTGGCCTCGAACTCTTGGCAATGCTTATGCATTACCTCAAAAGCAGCTTTAATTTCATTTTATGGCATTGGCCGTTTAAAAAAGATGCAGACACAAAGTTTAATTGCCGGGCAACAGCTTGAAATAGTTACAGATGGATCTACACCACCAACATCACCACACAACAGTATGCTGTGAGATGGAGAGATAGTGAGGTAGAGAAGGGAGAGGTAAACACATGGTAGGAATACCGCATTGGGAATGGGATGATGCTGCAGCATTATACATCCATACACACATACATACATACATATAAGAGGCAAAAAAAAAGCAAAAACGAAGGCAAGAAAATAAAGATAGTCCAATAGAGACATTGCTGTATAATTTTATTGGCGCTATGTGGCAGACATTTGGCGCCCGTGCTAGGGACTAGGGACCATCTTTCTAGGTACCATCAAAGCAACTGACCGTTAGGTCGAACAAAAAAACGAAAAAAGAAAAAAAAAATAAATAATGTGTATTTACAGGTGAGAGAGACTAGAGAGGCAAAGAGAGGACTGAAGTGAAGTGAAGTGTAGTGGAGTCGAGCTGAGTGGAAAGGGAATTTAACTTCTTTGGCTTAATTCAATAAGTAAGGCTTAAGGGTAGATTGTTGTTGTAGTTGTTGTAGTTGTTGTTGCTGTTGCTATTAGTCTGTAACTCGAGATTGTCTGGGCTCTAGTCAGGTCTTGTCTCTTGATTAAGTTAATTAAGCTAGACGCAAAAAGAGATAGATAGATAGATAGATAGAGAGAGAAAGAGCGAGAGAGAGAGAGGGGCAACTAATAGATTTTTATTTGCTTCGTTCTAAGTCATAAAAAAAAAAAACTTTTAAACATTAATTAAGATGATCGATGAGATTTACCATTTCATTAAAACTTCCATGTAATACAAATAAACTAAAAACCAAAATAATGTTAGTTATAACTGAACAATGATAAATGGATGGGCCACAAGTTGTTGAAATATCAGCACACATTTAGAGCTCATTTTAAATTCAAACGTTCATATAATTTATTGCTAGTAACTAACTAAAATATGGACAATCCTTATTCATTTACATGGCAAAAACCAAAAAAAAAAAAAAAAAAAAAATAACAAAAAAAAAACTAGCTTTAGCCAATCTTGCATCCATCAGCTTTTTTAATGGGTTTTTTCTTTCTCTTTCTTCGTCTTCTCGGTTTTAACCATGTTATGGAAAATGCCAACGTAAGTAACAGTTAATTGCCTTTAAACACCCATACCAGATGGGAACTTAACTCAGATATATATATACACACACACACACACACACACACTCATGTGTATATATGAGTTCCTGCCAGTAAATAGTTTTTAAGTTAACTTTTTGTTGCTTTTTCATAATTAGATGCATGACTTGGCATCGGTTCCTCTATGTCGACCGTAGATTGTAGATCGTCGACGTCTAGGAAGGGAGGGGGGAGGGGCTACTCAATTAGCCAGAAAAGACATTAAACTTTCGCCAGAGGCCGCCAGCCAACTGAACCCATATGACGATGCCCCGCCCCTCTTACCCACCTTCACAACATCCTCATCTTCTCTCACTCGCTCTCTCTCTCTCCTTCTCCTTCACTTGCACTAAAATAAAGTTCGTGAAGAAGTAAAAATATAAAAAAAAAATATATACATATATAAAAAAAAAAATATATTTTTTGAGCGCCACTTTTTAAAGCAGCTGCTAAAATTGAAAATCAACTTGGGGTATTTCCCTTGCCCTTCCCTACTCTTCCTCCCCCACCAATTTGACGTTCTTCTCTTCGCTTGCATAGCTAAACGTCAGCCATAAATAAAATGCAAATTTTTTTTCTCCTCCTCTTGCTCTACCCAAACAGCAAAAAAAAAAAAAAAAAAGAAAGAAAAAAATCAACAAAATTGCAAGGGTCGTTGGGTGGAATAAAGAGAAGAAGGTGGATGAGGTGGTTAAACTGAGGATAGGGAATGGAAAATTGTACTGGAGGGCCTTGGGGAGGGAGGTAGGGGTTGTGGTGTGTGGGGTGGTAGGGGGTAGGGGGTAGGGGGGTATGTTGGCTCGTGGCTAGCGCATACGTGTTTGGTTATCGCTGGGAGTTTTTCCTCTGCAACATATTTTGCGTATCAAATTTTGTGCAAAATGCTTGCAGCTCGATGAAATTCTATTGGGAAATATTTTTGGCTAGATTTTTGTTTTTTTTTTTTTGTATATTTTTCACCCCCTCCTCCCTCCCCTTTTTCCCCCCTGTTTTTCACTATTTTCGTGAATGACTATAATCAAATTTTGTGTAAATTTGTTTTTAGAAGTTTTTGAAAATTGTATGAAAAGTTATCTGATTGATTATATATTATAAATATATATATACATACATATATTAATATACTTGAAGACTACATATAATCTAAAATTGTTTGTATTTTTATATAAATATATACATATATATATGTATTTATATTTGATCTATATTCAATTGTTAAAACATGTTTTTAATGTCTCAAAACTTAAGCAAATTTATATTCCATTTATTAGAGAGAGAGAGTATCAAGAAATTTGACATTTTTTTTTTTTAATATATGTTTGTACATACATGAAGGAAGAAAATTTCCACTTTTCATTTTCCCTAAACAATTTTGTGTTGACGCTCTTGTTGAGCTCGTTTGCCTTCACTCACTTGCTATCTCTCTTACTCTCACTTTGGTGTGGATTAACGCTGGATTTGGTAGCTATTCCAGGCATCTCCGGCTCCTAAACTGCATGGCAAACCATTAAAAATGAATTGCCAGGGCAAACACACATAGCACATACATACATACATACATACATAGTTAAATATATATTTTGTTCAACGAAAATAATTTTCAACAAAAATTGTTGCTGTTGAAATAACAACGAGGCAACTATTAATAACCATCTGCTTCTCTTTTGCTCCCCCCTTCTCTCTCTCTCTCTCTCTTTGTATATCTCTAATACAATCATATAAATTACGCTGCACAGTGTAATCAATCAATGTCAAAGTCAGACTCAGTTTTGTGCTTATAGGCCCAGGGTCTCGTCACCGACATGGACGTTGGGGTAGATTTAAGCTAAGCTGCCACGTACTTGGCCGCTCATCAATTTCAATAAACGCCGACGAAGAGACGGACGGATGGACGGATGGATGGATGGACGGACGGACAAAGACTCCTCCGACCACCAACGCATTCGCTTCAACTCCAACTCTAACCCTCTATCTTTTTTCTCTCGTGACTCCTAGATGTGACTCTCCATTAGCACCTAGGCTAAACGTTGCGGCATTTGTCAAAGTCCACAACCAAAAGACGATGACATCTTTTACTCCATGTCCTCTCTTCCATTCTATCCTATATATATATACATACTATGTACATATATCTATCGCAATTCCATGTGTTTTGCATTTTAAATTGTGGCACAAATGAAATTGAAAATGGCTGCAAAAGATGTGCAACTATGCGATATCTTTTCTCTCTCTCTCTCTCTCTGTGTGTGTGTGTGTGTGTGTCTCTGTCCCATTGTCTGAACTGTCTGTTTGTCTGGGGTGTCAACAACAATGGCAAAAACGCTCTGGGTGGCATTTCATTGACAACAAGTCATAAATTTTACAAATGACAGCAGGCAAGTGGTAAACGACAATTGTTTGAATGAAGGCAAAATAAGTTGAAAATTGCTGTGTGAAAAGTCAAATTATGCAAAAGATTTCAAATACTTACAAAAAAAAAAAAAAAAAACAAAAAAACAAACAAGAACAGAAAAAACATATCTTAAGAGTAAATAGAAAATGGCAAAAGACCGCCATTTACCTTGAAATTATAACAAATTGACCTTCATTTGGTTAAGAAGAAAAACTTCAGTTTGCATTAAGAAATTGTTCAAATAAATATGTACCTATGTATATATTAGTTAAGAAAATCTATAAAATCTTATAGCAAAAATTGTTAAATTTAAT